>JAQFVV010006747.1:0-255000 GCA_028023455.1 Epiperipatus broadwayi
ATGTTATATTACGAATTAATGTATTTTTGTTTTCCCTATCGCTATCTAAAACTTAATGTTTAACTTAGATTAGTAAAGAAAATGAATTCAAACCATAATCACATATTTTTGTGATGGTAAATCTTGGTTAGTCCCATAATATTTATTATTTCTTCTTTTGTCCGATATATTCTCATTTCTGCTTATTAAAGTTTTAAATAAATTAGTTCATTTAATAAACTGTTTGTAGACGATCTTTAGTTTTTAGTGTTTGTAATCTCAAAATTATTAGAAAACATTTTATTTAGTTATCCCCTGAAGCTTTTTTAATGTTTCTGTGTGAATATTACCTCGGGGCGTTGATGCATCTTTATTTCTAGTTAAACTACAATTATTTAATAATTACGGTACCAATTGCGTTTTCCATGGATCCAATATTTTATATTTCTCTTCTGTAAAATATTTTTTTCTTTAGTTGTGAAGTGTTTTTCCTTGGTAAACTTCACTTTCATTCATTATTATTTTATATACACTACTTCTGATCTTTAACTATTTTCTAAGAGTATTTTCTCAAGTCATCTCAAAAGAAAGCAATTCAAACTATTTCAATATTAAAATTCCTTTTGTCCATTTATTCTTATACGAATAATACTTATTTTTATTTTCCATTATCTTCATTAACTTTGCGCACAATGTCCTTTCATTGATTTTATACGCATGAAAACAGCTTTCATAGTGATCCGCTATATAAACTATATCAACGAATAATATTAACATATTTGGAATATTATAAAATTTACAACTTGGTTTTAAGAATCTATCCATTTTCTATTGAAAACTCTGATTATATTTCGATGAATCCACTGGCAGGTTACTGTAAAGTTAGTGACACATTACTATGAAAAACTTTTTTTTTTAAATTTTATTCTAAGATTCTTTTTGGATGATTTTTAAATTGTCAGTTGGTTTCTTTCAAGGATATTATTAAAATTATAATAAAATTGACTAATAAATTGAAGAAGAAGGAAAATTTTTAGAAGAGAGCTTAGAAATTTTACCTCTGCTCTGGAGTCAACACATTTTTGTTTCTTCCAGTTTATACAATTAGTTATGTGATTTTGGTTGTCTGCCAAGATCTATTTTTTTATTAGTCAATCCCTACTTGGATTTATAAACAATTTCTAAAGTTTTTAAAATCATGGCGTAATAGACTTAAATGTTAACTCATTATTATTTTTAAATCAATTATTATCTATTACAATTTAACTACCTTTAAAACAATTTTGAAACAATAATTAATAAAGGTGTATACTACTTATTTTTATTATGATGTGTGACAATTCCATCCACTTCTATAATATACTATTTAAATATTTTAATTATTAGTATTAATTTAAACCGGTGCTTATACATAGAATATTTCAGACAGTCACGTAGTCATTTCCGGTGTTTAGTCTAATTTTATCTGTCTTAATAAATTTGCTACTTATATTATATAAAATAATTATATAAAATTTTGAAAAACAATTTAGAAAAATATAGAATTAGATACAATTCTCACCATCACAATATTTACTATTAAATATATCATATTAATCTTTTACTGCTTAATATAATCTATAATTTTTAAATACTATATAATATTAATTTTAAAATTTTTTTAGTAATTGACCATTTATAACCATCATTGACCTATAGAAAAGGGCACAATATATATTATGCTGAACCAGCACTCATCATTTGGTCCAGATCATCACCTCCTCCCCATATATATATATATATTGTTACCTTCTCATACATTAATAGATTACAATCATAAGTTCTTTTAATGATAACTGTCCGAAGTGTTGCGCAACTTTTTAATAATTTAGTTCTGACTGATTTCTTATTTCAAATTAATTCTGACATGCATGTATTAATAGTTACCTAGGTATGATTTTTCCAATGTCGGGTCAACCATCGAGGGGGAAAACCTTCCCTTCTTTTGCAGAGATGGTTGCTCGCTTTTTCAGACGTTCCAGTGAATGGAGTGAGAGTTTATAGTCTTTTGACGTGGGTTTGTTTCCTTTCTAATTCCACATTTTAGTCGGTATTCATCCCTTTAACATTCTATTTCGAATCTCCAGGCAGATCTGGTTCTGTAACGGCGGTCTCTTCTAGGCAGCATTTTAGTTGTTATAAGTAGTGAGCGAGTGGTTAGACGGAGATAGACCGAGCAAACGCCCGGTGTTTGCCACTAGCCCTCCATGTCAGCGTACCCTTCTATTATTATTTTTGTTAAATTCTAGCCAGCAAAAAAAAACACAACCGGTTACTTCTAAATCAGCTCTGCTTATCCCTCTGCTGTCTTGCTATCGAAAGTCACTAATTGCCTCCTTCCTTTTCATTCTTATCTTACCAATCTATCTGCTATTTTTTTTATACAGTTTACATTTTTCCAATTTCTAATTACATTTATTTCATTTCATTCTTTTGATACATTTTTATTGAATGCTACTAATTGCAACATTCCTTTTCATTACTTTATCTCGTACCAATCTATTTGGAAATTTGGTACAAGTTTACATTTTTAATTTTACAATTCTAATTAATTTCTTTCATTCTTTTAAATATTGAATGTTACTAATTGCAACATTCCTTTCTCTCACTTTATCTTGTACCAATCTATTTGGAAATTTGGTACAAGTTTACTTTTTTTAATTTCACAATTATAATTATTTCTTTCGTTCTTTTTACACGTGATTTTCTTATTTAACAAAGAAAGAAAGAGACGCGTTCAGTTTTACACCCCTCCCCTTTCCTTTCTAATCTTTAATCATTATTTAGCTTTTCTAATTTCTTTTAAAATAAGTTTTTAGAATCCTTTTAACTAAATTTTTTCTTTCTTTTTTTTTTTTCTCTATTTCTTTTAACGAAACCCTTCTCTTTATTAATATTATTGAGAATCAATAATATATACATGCGAGCCTACATTTATGTAGATATCGCATTACACCGCTCCCCATTTTTTTTTTTTAAGAATTAAAATCTACTGGAGTTATTTTCTGAGGTCAAGCCATTTTAATTCTTAACCCCTATCTTCCTTTATTACTATATTTTTTTTTTCTTGATATAAATTTTAATGGTACCCGTTTAGTATCTATAACTTCCGTATGATGAGATTATCTTAGAGAGACAACTAGGTTAAACTATCTGCATTCCATTTGATTGATTTGAACTGCCCAAACACTTTTAATCTCCACCGAACATTATTCTGCACAGAGAGTTGATTTTTTTTTTTTTTCCAGTAAGACGGATCATGAGCCCAGATCTCTGCTGAGTCCTCATTCTATTTTTAGTTTAATTCTTCGTATCTTTCCAATACCTTTGGGATTTTCACCCAGTACGACGGATAATGAGCCCAGATCTCTGCTGAGTCCTCATTCTAATTTTTTATTTATTTTCCTGTCTATCCTTATGTGTATAGACAAGATTAACACACACACTCCCTATTTTTTTTTTCTTTTTATGAACGGCAAGACGGCTTGACCAAGCACAAATGCAATCCCCGCATGACTCATATCTGCACACTTTTGTCTCAAAATCCAGACCCTCATTCATATATTCGCTACTCTTCGTAGTTCACCATCCCCCCTACATTTCCCTTATCATGTGGATTATCGTGTTCAAAGTCCAGGGTCGGTATCCTTTAGTCATCAACAGGTGTTTGTCCAGTTGCTTCTTTTCTTTTAGTTTCTGTCGGGAGGTTCTTTCTTTTTTTTCTGGGGAATATACCCACTTGTGCTAGGGAATGGACTATTGTCCCTCCGTCTATCAAAGCCTCTGTCCTCGTTCGGATACTTCCCTCTCTGATCCCCTTCATTCTGCCTAGGCCCTACAGCTCCATCCGAGCCGCCATAAAATCTACCGCTATCTTCCCCGTACCTTCGTTGGGGTTTACCTGGTCCCGTATTTATCACAGGATCTTTCGGAGGTTTGAATCCTCGATCCTCTATCCTACGACCAGAATGAGCGCTGTCGAACGCATTTAGTAGTTCCGCGACCTGTTCTACCGTTCTCCGTTCAGTGCCTATCAGCACTTGCTCAACATTTTGCGGCAAATTGTGTCTGATTATACGAATAATTTGCCTCTCTGATAATGGACTAGCAGTGAGTGCGCGCAATTTCGCTACCTGGCGACGGAAAAATGGCGTAAACGTTTCTCCCGGTCTCCACCTGTCTTGTGATATCTGGTGCCGAATGTTTTCCTGGTGCTCTTCGCTCCAGTAACTGGTGAGCAAAGCTGTCTTATAATCCTCAAATGTTGTTGGTTTTTCAAACAACGAGTCCCACCATTCCTGTGAAGCATTCTGTAGGTGACTGCATGCGATGGCAATCATGGCTTCTTCATCCAATCCATTCAAGGTGCCGTACCTTTCAAGGCTACCCAGGTGTTCTATGGGGTTTTCTCCCATGTGGCCCGAAAAAACTCGAATTTTCAAAAATTGATTTATCGTTATTACGTTATTGCGCCTGCTATCCCACAAACTTGTCCCTCTCATATTTTTAACCTCTTCTACTTCTCGACACACAGTTTCTATTTTATCCTCAAAATGTGCCATCCTTCCCTCTACTTTCATCACAACCTCTTGTTCTAAATTATTTACTTCTCCAGTGAGTCTCTGCTCTAAGTTTTCGAGTAACTCAGCCTGTCCGTTTAACCTTTCATTCGTGACAAAAATCTGATTTGAGGTTTCTTCAACCCTTTTACTTAACTCTTCATTTTTTATGTCGAATTTGTCAACCAACTGTTTTTGCCACTCGTCTATCATCCTTTTATTATCTTCCTTTAATTCCTTCATAAACCTTTGCTGATCTTCTATCATTTTTTTATTTATTTCATCTCTCTGCTCATCTCTTTCCCTTATCTCCTTTATAAACTGCCGTTGATCCTCCCCCATTTTCTCCATCATTTTTATTAAATTATAAATTTCTATACTAACTTTCGGCTCTTGTTTATCATCATTAATTTCCATTTCATTTCCACTACTGGTTTCTATTTCTCTTTCCCTATCTGTTTCTCCGGATAATTCCGTTTGTTCTTCACTGGTACTTTTCGTGGTTGCAAGTTGATCGTCCATTTTTGCTTTCGACCTCGTTTGCATTGACTCTAAATAAATGTTATCACTTACTAAGTAATTATTTTCTCCCAATTATTATTAAATGCGATACTGTTTATCAACTCTATTTCATATTCGGTACGTTTGCTGGCCTGCCCCGTCCTCATCCATTAACTCACTTGTTTATGCTGCTTTAAAGATCCCCTTAAACTCACAAGCTTTTATTATTCAAACAATAAAATCTTTTCCCTCTCTTGATTTTATTTATTTATATAATGTAGATCGTGCCTAGAAAATTTTACCCCGTCTCTTTCTCTCTTTTTTTATAAAATTCAGTTGTCTTTTGCTCCACTTTCCCTCTCTCACCAAGCGATCTTTTATTATTATTCTATATTCTTATCTAAATCTTCGGTCTATTCTACTGTCTTTACAACTACTAGATAACTACATATATACGGTTATGCCGTCTAATCCTTATTTTAACACTTTTTTCTTTTAACACTATTTTGTCGTTTTTATATATATTTTTATAATAACACATATAAATTCTTAACTTGAACAAAACCCCTTTGTTATTTTTTTTTTTTTCTTTATTTAAAAAAAAACTTTTCTTTCTTCCCTTTTTTCCTTTTTTTTTTTTTTTATAAAATATTTCTCAGTCTAAATTCGGTTTTCCGATTGTTTGACTTTATTTAACCTCGCTGTATAGATCACATATGTGTATATCTATTTTACTCAGGGCGCTATAATTTAATTCAACCTGCTTTTTTTTTTTTTTTTCTGAATGTGACAAGATCCCGGACTGGCCCCCAAAACTGTAACACCACCGCCGTGCGGTTAAGGACCCCAGCCGCACTTAATTATGTGATCGACCGGTTAACCACCGATGATGATGATTACCACAAGCAAGAAGCCAATATACACCCCTAAAATCGAGTATATATTCTTAATTGAACACTGACATAATAAAATATCATCCCAGCATTATATTTCCCAATTAAACGCTTCTTCTCTGCTGGGCAAATTATTTGTATCGAATAATTAGTTCTGCCCAGCGCCTGGAATATTTATAAATTTTCCCGGAATTATCACGGTACAGCAGGAATATAAATTATAGCCCTTCCTTCCTTTACTCTATTTACAATACAGACTGGATTTATTTATCCATTTAGCTTACTTTATTTTATTCCTCAATTAATCAACTTGTTAGCTCACTGATCTAATTTTAATTCACTCTAAATAGTTATTCGCTTGGTAGAGAAAAGAAAACGCAAATGACTAAGTACTTCCTTTTATAAATAAAATTTAATTTGCAATTCGCTAATTCTAATGAATAATAAAATCCTAAAACACACATATATATCCACACACTAACATAATAAATACATAAATATACAATAAAGAATATAATTCAAATGAAACATTAAATAAATTATCGTAACTCAATTGTTACCTTCTCATACATTAATAGATTACAATCATAAGTTCTTTTAATGATAACTGTCCGAAGTGTTGCGCAACTTTTTAATAATTTAGTTCTGACTGATTTCTTATTTCAAATTAATTCTGACATGCATGTATTAATAGTTACCTAGGTATGATTTTTCCAATGTCGGGTCAACCATCGAGGGGGAAAACCTTCCCTTCTTTTGCAGAGATGGTTGCTCGCTTTTTCAGACGTTCCAGTGAATGGAGTGAGAGTTTATAGTCTTTTGACGTGGGTTTGTTTCCTTTCTAATTCCACATTTTAGTCGGTATTCATCCCTTTAACATTCTATTTCGAATCTCCAGGCAGATCTGGTTCTGTAACGGCGGTCTCTTCTAGGCAGCATTTTAGTTGTTATAAGTAGTGAGCGAATGGTTAGACGGAGATAGACCGAGCAAACGCCCGGTGTTTGCCACTAGCCCTCCATGTCAGCGTACCCTTCTATTATTATTTTTGTTAAATTCTAGCCAGCAAAAAAAACACAACCGGTTACTTCTAAATCAGCTCTGCTTATCCCTCTGCTGTCTTGCTATCGAAAGTCACTAATTGCCTCCTTCCTTTTCATTCTTATCTTACCAATCTATCTGCTATTTTTTTTTTATACAGTTTACATTTTTCCAATTTCTAATTACATTTATTTCATTTCATTCTTTTGATACATTTTTATTGAATGCTACTAATTGCAACATTCCTTTTCATTACTTTATCTCGTACCAATCTATTTGGAAATTTGGTACAAGTTTACATTTTTAATTTTACAATTCTAATTAATTTCTTTCATTCTTTTAAATATTGAATGTTACTAATTGCAACATTCCTTTCTCTCACTTTATCTTGTACCAATCTATTTGGAAATTTGGTACAAGTTTACTTTTTTTAATTTCACAATTATAATTATTTCTTTCGTTCTTTTTACACGTGATTTTCTTATTTAACAAAGAAAGAAAGAGACGCGTTCAGTTTTACACCCCTCCCCTTTCCTTTCTAATCTTTCATCATTATTTAGCTTTTCTAATTTCTTTTAAAATAAGTTTTTAGAATCCTTTTAACTAAATTTTTTCTTTCTTTTTTTTTTTTCTATTTCTTTTAACGAAACCCTTCTCTTTATTAATATTATTGAGAATCAATAATATATACATGCGAGCCTACATTTATGTAGATATCGCAATATATATATATATATATATATATATATATATATATATATATATATATATATATATAATCAGTGCTCAGTAATATATATAGAATCAGTGGGAGGTATTCATATGTATTGCTTATATGAGATAAAGTGGATAACTGAAGATAACTTTAAAGTCTAAGTTCAAATCCCCTTTAATTATATCTTAAAGTTCGGTATTTACAATATACTAATTGTTAAGATTTTACTTCATTAACGCTTAAATAAATTAATATATATATGTGCTCTGCGCACAGTTAATGAAGCTATTAATAAATTGTCAAAAATTTTTACTGCCAAGCGCTTTCAGGACAGTCTACAGTCCTATATTCATGGCGAGTTATTCTGTTAATAACTGTAAAACTATGCAAATTTTATGCAAATTTATATGCAGATGTTATGTGGACCATTTACGTGATAGGGAATAGCAGGCCTCTCTTCTGTTTATTGCCGATGGGTCAGCCGCAATGAAGTAAGCTTCCCTAACTTTACGTTTGGTGTCGTTTGTTTCAGAGCAAATGACACTGGCTGTGGTAGGTGGAAAAGCATGTCCAGAGAAGACATCATCTCTAACCTTCACAATAGCCTCCATAATAATACCAAACTCACTTTTACTATTACTTGGGAAAACCAAGACAAACAGGTCAAATACCTTGACATATGTGTTAGCAAAAACATAGAGAAGCTGGACTACCAAATGGTAGTCAAACCTTTGGAAGTAAGAGGCTTGACAAACCCCAATTCTTACACGCCTCTCTCACACAAACTTGCAGCCCTCTCCTCATTCTTGTTTAGGAACCATAACTTGTGCAAATATGAGGCAGATAAAAGAAAAAATCTCATCAATTATATAACTGATTTAAGGAAAATTGGACACACTTATTCATCCATCAACAGAAAAGTCAACAAATTTTTCTATAAAATAAACCACAACCACAAGAAAAAAAACAAACCAAGAATCTTAATCCCATACGTTCACTCTACAGCTAAAAGCCTTATCAATCAACTATCACGTGACTTTGAAGTCGCTTTCCGTTCACCTCCCAACACCAATTGACTGATAAATAATACCAAAGACAGGATCAAACCTGAACTCACCCCTCAAGTTGTGTACAAAATTACCTGACCCCAAAGAAATTGCATGGCAACATATTGTGGAGAGACCAAAACTAACATTGCCACCAGAGTAGCTCAACACCGATACCTTTGCAATAAAACCAAAACAAAGTCTGAAGGTAATTCGATTTTTGTCAAACATGAAAGAAACTCTGGACATGCTTTTCTACCTACCACAGCCAATGTCGTTTGCTCTGAAACAAACGACACCAAACGTAAAGTTAGGGAAGCTTACTTCGTTGCGGCTGACCCATCGGCAATCAACAGAAGAGAAGCCTGCTATTCCCTATCTCGTAAATGGTCCACGTAACATCTGCATATAAATTTGCATAAAATTTGCATAGTTTTACAGTTATTAACAGAATAACTTGCCATGAATATGGGACTGTAGACTGTCCCGAAAGCGCTTGGCAGTAAAAAATTTTGACAATTTATTAATAGCTTCATTAACTGTGCGCAGAGCACATATATATATTAATATACTAATATTGATTTATTTAATTTCGATTTAATATCTAACATTCAGGTTATATATATACTTGTACAACAATGTAATATATAGGGTATTTTGAGCTTAGACGTTCACACGACCCTCAACTCTCCACACTATCTCACATTACTGATACACTTGACCACATATATGTCTAAAAGATAAATAATCATTAATGCCGTACTTTGTGCTAAACCAACACTCTTCAGTTGGTCCAGATTATCATTTCTACACATATATACAATAAGTGCTCAGATTTATATTAAGATAGCCAATCTTCATACCTTAATGGACAGGCTTCAATCCACTCCACTCCCCAATTCTTCAGCCGCCCATCCTTTTAAAAATGTGATGATGGAACGCTCAAAGCCCATACTGATGCCGACATTCTCGTCACATCCAGGTTGACTATAAGTTACTCTGACCTCTCATGTACAAGACATAATTATCATTTTATTAAACTGATTGAAATAAAAGTCTTCCTTTCTATATTTTAACCTGCAATATAAAACTTACTTTAAAAGTTTACTTAGACAACTTAATTGTTTTTAGTAAATTTTTTCAAACTAAGTCTATTATTTTCCTTGAAGGTGCAATAAAAATTTTGATTTGAAGTAAACCAAGCTTCCATTGAGCTACAATTTGACTAAATAATGCCTGATTTTGCTTATTATACTTTCAATCAAAATAAACATGTTTAAATATTTTGAATTATCATTTAAATTCTTGTCATTCTTTAATTCTCTATTATAAATCATTAATTTGTTCATTTATTTTTAAATATTATTTTCTAAACATACTTATTAACTTTAAATTATATTAAAATATGATAATAAAATAAAATAAATTTTTTTAATAAAGTCATTTTTAAAACTAAAAATTATTTAATCAAAAAAAATGTTTAAAATTATATTTTCATTTTTTGGTAGACAGAATAAAAAATATTTTTCAATGTTATGCACATTTTGATGTTTTTTTTTAAACTTAAGGAAATTTAGTTTAATTCTTTTTTTTAAAATGACTCCATGGGATTGACATTATTATAGTGTCTAGATTTACTCCGATGGATATTAAGCAATTTAAATTAATAATGAGAATCTTTTTTATTTCTTTTCAGGAAGTTACTCTTATTTAGTTTTTAGATGCTACTTTATCTATCAGAAATATTTTAAATAGGGGTCTTACTGATGATGTTTATACTTGATTCTCTTAGATTTAATCTATTGACTCGTGAATCAATTTAAAGAGAATAAATCTAAATTTTATTAGTCAAAGAATGAACAAAAATGAAAATGTTTGTTGGAAAGATTAAGGTTAATTTTAACAACATTGTAGTTCTAGGAAAAAAATACTAATAAAAAATAAGTATTCAATTTGTTTTTGATGACAGTTAAAAAGTGAATAAATTTGTTAAATTATTTTTGCTCAGCTTGAATATATTTAAATAAGTTAGTGACCGATAAAAACAAAGCTGCCCATTTTGTTATTTAGAAAGAAGATGCTTTTAAATAGAAGGTAGATAAAGAATTGAATAATAGTATATATATTTGTTTAGAAAAAGACCTTAGTAGTTTGATTCAAAAAGTTTAATATCTATTACGAACAAAATGAAAAACTGAAACATTTTAAATAGAATGGAATATTTAAAATGCTATCTAAATCGATTTGTTACCAACTAAGATGTTTATGAATAGTGAAATTCACAACGAATATTTATTTTCCTTTGAGTTTTATTTTTAATTTTATTGGTAGTGTTGTTGAAGGATTTCTAACTTCCTCAATAACATTTTAAAAGAATTTGTCAATTTTGATAACCTCTCTGTTTCATCTTCTTTTGAGGCTTTAGAAAAAGTTAATAAATTTAAAATGAAAAATAATTGGATATATGGTTGTTTTGATATAAAAAGTATGTGTCAATCTGTTAATAGATTAAACAAAATTGAGGTGCCCTACGCAGTTTGGCATAGTGGTAGAGTATCCAACTTAGTATCAGGAGAACCCAGAATCGATTCTGGTGCTACCAGAACATCAGTCTTTTTTTTTGCAGTAATAAGATTTTTATTTGTCATTCAATAATGAATTTTTGTCTAAAAATATAATTAAGGTTAAACAAAATAAAATAATAATAAAGATCTCTGTTTTAAAAGTTCTTTTGATATTAAAAGTAACTGGAATGTAGCTAGAATTATATAAATATAGGTTATTATAAATTTGTTTGGTGTTTGTGTTATTTTGTATTGGCAAGGAAACGGTTGAATATGAATATTTAATTTTGTCTAGTTATTTAATAGAGTATTGATATAAATAATTTAACATATATATATATATATATATATATATATATGTTAAATTATTTATATATATATATATATATATATATATATATTATTTACAAAAGTATTAAAAAATAAATGATGCAATTCGAGATACTAATTATCACAATTGAAGATAATTCTGTCACTAAGATTTAATTATTTGTTTCTGCAGTACCTTTAACCTCATTTATTTTATAAATTTTGCTTTAATTAAGCGGGATTTGAACCCAGACTTTCAAGCTCCCTACAGTCATCCACTCTATCCAATATAACCGATACACATGACCACGTATATGTGAAAAAGTTAAATGATTTCCAATATATGCATTTCACGCTGAACTATACCACTCATCAGTTGGTCCAGATCATCATCTCCCACACACATATATATTCAATGCTCAGTTTGTATTAAGATATCAGTTCTACACATTTTAATGGACAGAGTTCAATCCTCTCCACTCTCCAACTTCCCAGCCATCTTCATTACTGAAAATTTGATGATGGAATTCTCAAAGCCCTAAAAGATTGGAAAAAATAAATAAATTACAAACTATAATAATTAATGGTATTTACAAAAATTGTAAGAACTTCAACAACAATTATTTCATTAATATTTTAATGTTAATTAATAGATTTTAACTTTATGAAAATCAGATTATCATAAAAAATGGAAATTAAAAAAGTCCATTATAACCAAATTATTAATTCATAAATTATTATGCATATCTATAGTATTATTATTATTATTATTATTATTATTATTTTTTACAAAAACATTATTTTGATAGTGTTCAATAGTTCTATCATTTACCAATCATTTAAAATGTACTTTTTTTTCTTCTTACTGCAAAGCATTTTTTTTGCTTGCTATGTTTTTTTTATTCCTCCAGTTCTTTATTATTACATACCGTGTTTTTAGAAAATAAATTCCAATTTTTTAACCAGATATTAGTTTTTATTTGCTTATATTTGGTTTTAAAATTTATCTTCTTCAATAACTTAAGCAATTATAGTTTGCCTCATTAGTCTTAGTATGTATAGATAGATATCCTATTTTCTACAGGTGCTGAATATTCTACTAATTTTAGCAACTTAACAAACAAAAAATAGGTATATATTTTGTAAAGTAAGATGTTAAATACACCCCCACACACACAAGTATCGAATCTATGCAAATACAGCATATATTAAAGACTAAGCAACAACAAATTAAAATAAAATGTAAACAATTATAGCTTTTAAATTTGTAGCACTAAGAATATATAATAATATTTATAAAGTAATGATTTTCGATGTACCTACTATAAGAATCCTTTACAAATCAGACTCACCTGAACTATTTTGATGAACTTATAAATAACACCCTATCATATCAATGCAATCTACTAAGAGATTAAAAAACTATTTCAACTTGATCTCCAAAATCTTATGTGAGCAGTCTGAATAATCATTGATATATTGCAGGGGTGAATTGTTAATTTAGCTTTGACCTAACTAGGATACAATTTCAGATCACAATACACGTAAATTCTATTAAATTTAATTTGGCTATCAAATGTGTAGCATAGGCAATAGATAATAGTATTTTTTTTTTTTTTTAAAGTGTCATAGCATCGGCCGGGACGCGAACCCGCAACCCGGGCAACTGCTGCAAGTGCAAGGCAGTCGCTCTGACCTCTCGACCACCAATGCAAGACTAGATAATAGTATTTATAAAGTAATAATCTTCAAATGTGTATACTATAGAATTTTTTTATTTATTTGATAGCCATTGATTGCTTTAAGAGTTATTAAAATTAATACAATTTATATCTGCATTGAGAGCTTAAATTTTACACTGGTTATACTGAAGCATTGCTCAGGTTGATGCTCAAGTAAACTTTCATCTCCATAAAACATCAGTGCTTAATCTATTAACCATATAAAATTTTAAAAATGAGAAGAAAGTGGATTCATTTTCCATCCGACTAATAGATTGCATTGGTATGAAAGAGTGTTATTTACAAGTTTATTTAAAAGTTGACTTGTAAAGGAGTCTTAACAGCACACACAATTGAAGTTTATTGCTTTATAAATATTATTAAACATTCTCAGTGATAAATAATTAAAAGTGATTGTTTTTTTATAAGATTGTTAATAGCATTTCTGTCTGCACTGTGATCTGAAATTCTGCACTATTTAGATTAAGATTTTGCTAACAATATCAATTGTTAAGATAATAAGAGTATGTGACATGATATGATGCACTGTGATTGCCCAGAGAATCCTGTTATTAGTCACTTTAACTTCCCTTTCCATTCCCCACCATAAGTTTTTCCATATTCTTCCCTATCCTGCTCCATCCCATTTCCACAACATAATTTTGTCAACTTCATCGTCTTTATATCTAAATCCCTCTTATATTTTCCCAAACTCAGCCTAAAAACCCAAGAACCTACTGTCTGTATAATCACTTTTTTATATTTATTCTTCCACAACTTCATTCTTTGTATTCTTTCTGCTTAAAGGCATTTACATTCAGTTAACAGATGCCTAATATTTTTTATGCCTTCTTTACACAACTTGAAGACTAAATCATCCCCATTTCCCCATTTATATGTATTTTAAACTCTCCATACTGTAGTGTCATCAAATGCAAGCTTTTCTAATCAAAGGATGCAGAAAGACTTGTGCATAAAATTCCATTTCATATTAAAATTCCTACTCATATTAAAATCGCTACTCATATAAAAGCATGTGTAAGCTTATTAATGGTGATCATGTGATGTTTTGATGACAATATCAGTTCAGTAATTGATATACTGTGTATATAAACAAGATTTTGGGAGAATAAATAAAGTAAATTAAATTTTCATCTGATTAGTTTATTGAATTCATATCAGAATACTTTATTTGCTTAAACCATGAAGGACTAAAAATAATCAAATAATTTTATTGCTTGGAAGTTCATAAGAGGTTCAATCACCAAAAATGATTGAACTGGAACCATGATTTGTAAAAATTGCACTCTCAGATTCTCCAATCTATCGCTGCATTAAACAATATAGGGTGTAAGTTTATTAAAATGGATTATTAGATTGTAAAGGCTTAAACCTGCATTTATATATTCAATATAAAAAGAATTCGACTCAGAGTGGGTCATGTGAAAGTCTGAGTTCGAATACCACATATATTAAATATATAAATGCAGGTTTAAGCCTGTACAATGGAAGGCTGAAGAGTTGTGAGTTGGAATATCTTGAAGCCTGTCCATTAAAGTATGAAGATTGACTATCTTAATATAAAGCTGAGCACTGATTGTATATATGTGTGAGAATAGTAATCTGGACCAACTGATGATTGCTGGTTTAGCATGAAATACATATATTGGTGATTATTTATCCTTTCAACATGTGTGTGATCAGGTGGGTAAGCAATATGAGATGGCACTGAGAGTAGTGGGTCATGTAAAAGTCTGAGTTTGAATCCCGCATATATTAAAATGGATTATGTAAATCCGACTTATAAAGAATTCTTACAATATGCACATTAAAATATTATTACTATTGTGTTTATATGTTAAACTCTTATTTTTAGAATATAGTTTTAAAAAAGGAATAGATCTTAAGGAAGTATATTAATAACTTTTACTAATCATTTATTAGGCTAGACATTATTCATAGCCCCAATATATACTTTACTGTCACTTAATAATATATCTGCAGTCTTATAGAAGTATCAACACCCGAATTCCTTTCCCATGTTGACAGTTTTGATAATTTAACCACACCACTTTCAAGCAATATAGGGACTAGCTTCTATCCACTTTTAACACCTTATGTGTATGTGTGTATGTGGGGTACATCTTTCACCTTTAGCTCAATTTTATCACAACCATCCATCATCCCAGAAATCAGACAGCCTCTCACATTACAAATACATTAGAAACGTACACCTTTTCAAGTAATCCATATAACACATGTTACAATTTAATTTCATATGCATATTATTTTTAGTGATACTTAAACTTAACTTCATACAATATGATCTCACGAGTATTTGTTGTTAATTCAAAATAGTTTCTGATGATCCATGTATACCAGTATTAAATACCCAGAACCATTTATGTTATTTTAATTGTCACATATATAAATATGGTTACAAAAAAGTTTTTAAAGTGAAAAGAGAACATTTGATTTGTCATCGAGGGTTTAAATAAACTGGATATAGCATGTGTTTACATGTTTTTTTTATCATTGCACTTGTATATATTTCTCATCAGTATATGTAAGACAGCATAGTGAGTTTATAAATTTCACTTTTGAGTAAAAAAAAATACATTGATTAAAAAAATACATTGATTGGATTTTTTTGCAATCTGAATAATTTATATATATGTGTATTTAAATATATTAATCAAAATACTCTAACATAAACTCTACAATATTCACTATACCAATATTAAAAAATCATTAATAGCTATAGTCAGCTTACGGTAGTGTAACAATACTGAATAGCATTTAACAATTTATTAAGCTTCTTGATCAAGTCAAGCAGCTAGACTCTCTGCTTTCGCCTGTGAGTCTACATGATGATACTTGGGTGAAAGTTTTATTTTCCTCTTAATCTTATTAAGATACCCTTTTCTCTGCTTTGACTTTTTCAAGTTTCATTCTGAATGCTATGTAAATTTTTATAAAGTTTACCTGTATATTACTATGTTACTATGTTTAATAAATTTATTTTAAAACAAAAATCTTATTAATTAAAATCAAACAACGCTAACATTCCCATATGAGTGACCAACTTTGTGGAGGCTGTTAATGTGTTGTGATCAACTGCGCGCGGAACTGTCAAATACCCAATCTACCATTAAGTTTTCAAATATCACATGATCTCTTGAGTAATTTGTTATATTCTTATTTTATAGGTAATGATTACATTTAGTGGGAAAATGTGTGATTGTTAATCGCTTTGGTTCTGTTTTGCTCAAAGATGCGACATTGTAATTGACTAAATAATTAATCATTGAATAAGTAATGAAGGAGTTAGTGACCAAAGTCAGAAAGTGCTGAGGTTTTGAACTTAGGCTAGCTATTTGTTGATGACATTATGTTTGGCACAATTGTTTGCTACATTAAAATAAATGACAATCACATGAGTTGTAAAAACTATTGCATATTAAATAAGATATTGAAATTAAAGGAAAGACGAAGAAACAATTTAAATTAATTGGATAATGCATTTTACTGTAGAAGTGGAAACATTAAAATTGTAAATAAATTCTTTATAAATAAAAATAGAAGAACAACATTGTTATTGATAATGTATTAGATAGAGCATAAGTATTATTTGTTAGACTTTTTGATGATATAAAATACAGATAATTCTAATTTATGACCAAGCAAGATTTTATTCTATTAAAAGAAATTAAGTATAGAGACCTACAAAGCTCTCTTAAACTATCAAACTACTTAAAAAAATTGTTATTAAAGATTTTAATGCAGGAATTAGAACATATTTGAAAGATAAAAGTAAATTTGGATAACAAAACAGAAATAGGAGAGTACGTATTTGTAGAAAAAAAAAACAATTGTATATTATGTAATAAATATAGTTTTACTTCTCACTATTATGTAAACAAAAAGCACATTTATAATTGCTTAATGGAGAAGAAGATGTAAATTAATATTAAAGTTTATAAGATTAATGTTTTCGAGGATCCATGCGTCATATTCATAACCCTCATAAAATGTATAGTATAATATATGCAAATATTTAAATAAGCTAGTGTTACGTAGTCCATTTCTTCGAGATCTCGAAGCAAGTGTCTTTTCTATTGATAGCATGGATGTTTCCATTAATGTAAAATGCCTCCTTCTTTATTTTTATTTGTATATTATGAATTTTTTATAAAATAAAATCTTAAAAAAACAAAAAAACAAAATGGAAGTATTTAATCAAAAGTACAGCCTAATTTATTGTATTTAGAATAACTTTATATATATATATATATATTTCAAGTTTGTAAAGAATATACGTAAGTAATAAATTTAATATATATATATTAGTACAAAACTGAAAAGAGAAAATCTATTAAAAAAACAATAATTACGTAAAATATCTTTGACTTTTAAAAGTGTAAACCAAATGAATTAACTAGAATTTACAAGTGATTTAAAATATTAAAAGACTTTGAATTCAGATGGCTCAGATTTGAACTAAGTTTATTAGAAGATAAAATAAAAATAACTGTAATATAAAATAGCCAGAGAAAAATAAAATTCCACAGTAATTATTTTATTGAAATAAGGCCATGTAAGGAATATGAAACTTATTCAAGACATAAATAAAAATAGTTAATAAGAACTTATATAATCAGTTCTTACTTATGGATCTGAGACTTGGACACTTGATAGAAGACAATACAGAGACTTCAGACCACTCAAAAAAGTATGGAGAGATGCATGTTAGGAGTAACAAGAAGAGATTGAAATCTCAATATATGGGTAAGAAAACAAACAGGTGTTACTGACTTCATTGAAAAAGTTAAAGACTGAAGTGGAGTTGGGCTGGTCATACTGCTAGAAGAGATGATAATAGATGGACAATTGAAATCTTAAACTGGAGTCTAAGAGATTATAAAAGACCTAGAAAAAGACCACATGTGAGATGGATGAATGAAATAAGAAAGTGTGCAAGGGTGATGTGGATAAGAGAAGCTAAAGATTGGAGAAGATGGATTGAACTTGGAGAGACCTTCATCCTGCAGTGGATTGATAATGGTTGATGATGATGATGATAACTAAAATGATAAAATAGCAGAAAAAACTATAGAAAAGAATAGAACCATTATGTCACTGACAGAAGCTATTTATCAAAAAAATATGGGGAACATGATAACTAAAAACCGAGATGATAACATAAAATGTGGGGTAGAAGTTTACAGAACTAATAGTAATAAAGAATAGATAGTTCATACATAAAAAAAAAAAAATTTAAAATGATCTAAGAAATGAAATCATTACAGATTTTTTTTGCATTTAAAAGTAGAACAAATGTTAGACAAAAACTATTGGCAGTTCCAAAATGTTAAGGATGCGCTTAGATAACTGAGAGAATCTAGCTGATATTAAAATGAAAAGTGTGTTCTGTATGGCTTGATGCAGCCTGAAGCTTAAAGTTCAGATATTGCTTTCACTTTCGTCAAACTTAATGAACTTTCAGCAACAAACCCTTGATTATTGTTATTTTTTTAAAGAAAAAAATATAGAAATATATTTATTTTATTCAATGTATTATAAAAAAATTAAAATTATACACAGAAATTTTTTGGAAAAGTTATAAAAAGATCTAGTGATTTTGAGTTGTCATTTTCAATTAGATTTATAAAAAACATTTACTTCTTGAAGCATTTCTACTGTGAATTCATATAACTATACAGTCTTAAAAACATCTATGAATGAAATATTACTCTATCACTGCATGTAACACATGTACAGGGTTGATATTTATTAAAATGCAACAATTATGCTTAGACTATATAGTGACCCTAAAAAGAGTAACATTAGTAAGCATATTCAGCAGAATAATTGTATCTTTACAAAACTTTTTATAAGAACTAGTTTGAAAATATTAATCAAAAACAAAAAGAGTAAAAATAGATAAAAGATTATCTGATTATCCAAAGCATATAACATTTTTTAGATGAATGGTTTCAGAGCTTTAGAAAATATTATAAGAGCTACGAAATGAAAGAGTTTTTTTTAAAGAGAAGAAATAAAAACATTGAATTATAAGTTAAAAATTATACATACACTGGATTTTTATGATACAGTTTGTTAATATACAACAACCATCATAGAATGGAGATCTTTTTGTAAGATTTACCTAATAATATACTTGAAAAGAAACCATTGTACATGACTAAGAGCTTTCCTAATTGCTCAACAAGCTTTGTGATAAATGCTAGCGCTTCTCTGAGAAGTGCCAAAGCATGAAACCATTGGTCAGAGATTTGATTGTGGTTTCTGATAGAGATATTTTAAATGCTTTCTTTTGCTAAGCATTTATCACAAAGCTTGTTTGAGTAATTAGCAAAGCTCTTTGTTTATATTTTACAAGCTTAAAAAAGAAATGGGGTCATGTGATATGACTCTATTTTTTATTTTTTATTGACTATTTATTGTACATGATTGTTTGTGCTAGTAGTTGCTTTAAATATATCTGACAGTATTTAAATGAATAAACATATAGATACTACACACTATGAATAAGTACATATGAGGATATATGTTAGAATTAAAAGAGTGAATTTAAATAAAAAGACATGAATATGTTATCAGGAATGTCATTCAAAAATAATACAATGATAGATCAACTAGACATATTCATATAAAAAATGATAATAGACAAAAAACTGAAGTCTTAAACCATATCATAAAAGATGTTAAGGAACCTGTAAAAGGGCTATAGGTGAGACAAGAAAGTTTGCTGAAGTAGTATGGAGAAGAGAAGCTATAAATAAGAAATAAAATGAATTCAGGAATGTCTTTATTTTGAAATGAATTGATAAACGCAATGATGAAATCTATATATCAAAATTTTTATCAGTGTTGAAATAATTAAAAAATTTAAAATTATTACTGAATTCAAATATTGAATTAGATATTTAAATAACATTATTAAATAAAATAATATTTCTTTTGTAATATTTAAATACAAATACAATATATATATATACTTTTAATTTAGATGTAATTAGAGGGAATTTGAATCCAGACTTTCAAACTCTCTAGTCATCAATTCCATCTAAAAAGATCAATGATCTTCCATATTCATATTTTTTTTTTGTTGAACCAGACCTCATCAGTTGGTCCAAATCATCATCTAACACACACACACACACACACATATATATATATATATAATCAGTGCTCAGTTTATATTAAGATAGCAATACTTTAAACTTTAATGGAAAAACTTCAATTCTCTCCACTTTCCAATTCTTCAGCCATCCATACCATTAAAAAGCTGGGGATACCATGTTCAAACCCTTAGTTTGCCAATTTTGTTGTCATACCCATGTTGACCATAAATCATTCTGACCCCTCATATAAATGAGGGTGGGGTTCTGTATATGAGAAATCAGAATGACTTACTGTCAACATGGGTATGACAACAAAATTGGAAAACAAGGGCTTTGAATATTCCACCCCAAATTTTCAATGATATGGATGACTGAAGAGTTGGAAAGTGAAGAGGATTGAAGCTTGTCTATTAAAGTTTGAAGAATTACTATCTTAATATAGACTAAGCACTGATTATAAATATGTGTGGGAGATGATGATCTGGGACCAACTGATAAGTGTTGATTCAGCATAAAATATGTGTATTGGAGATCATTTATCTTTTTCACATATATGTGGTCATGTGTATTGATTGTATGAAATGGAGTTGATGATTATAGAGAGCTTGAAAGTCTGGGTTCAAATCCGCTCTAATTTCTCTAGTAAGTAATATTAAATTTTCATCTTAAAATAATTTATTTCAAACTATAAGCTATAAAACTCTTTCACAATCAAATGTTTTTAACTTATAATGTACTGTTTGAATGTGTATAAAAAAGTTTTAATAGGGTGTCTGATGATTCTGTTTTAAGTTATTTGTATATACACATAAAAATATTACTGGCATATTTAAGTCTACTCTTTTATAATGGTCTTCTGTTCTTTTCCATATTCCTTTATCAGATATGAGGGGAAATAAAGCCGCAAATAACTCAATATATGATTTTACCATCTAAGACATGTCTCAGTTCAAAATTCCCTTTTAGATATTAATAAAAGATTGACAATTAAATAATTATGGCATAAAGTGAAATTTCCAAACAAAATTTCTTCCATAACTAACAATGAAGTTAACTGGATTTGATTTAAATACGACTGGAGTGGAGTCCCAACAACAGGTTTAGGACAATTCAAACTCGTCCCATAATATTATTCATAAATGGAATTTAACAGTCACTGAATCTAAATATGACAGAGACAAACTATGAAGCACATAGTTAATAGCTATCGAATCTATGACTTCAGTGGAAGAAATAAAGGACTTAATAAATCTATCTCCTGTATCTCTACAAGTTCTTTTAGAATATTTTCTTATTAGTTAAACTGTCTTAACAAAAGTCCACACACTAAATAAAAATATATATATTTAAAATATATAAATTTAAATTATATGATGTATAATTTTAATAAATCTTTTTCATTCTCTTCTGCTATTATAACGTCATGGTTGTTGTTAAAAATAATAAATGATTATTTATAACATTATATACACAATTGAAACGATCATTTTAAATTTCGAATGTATTAATAGCATATCCAATATATATAGATACAATTAATTACTAATAAAAGATATATTTTAGGGTTCATTCGTGTTAAAAAAAAAAAAATTTTCATATACCAAATGTGTTTTACCAGTTCTTACTTATGGATCTGAGACTTGGACACTTAATAGAAGAGCAATACAGAGACTTCAGACCACTTAAAGAAGTATGGAGAGATGCATGTTGGGAGTAACAAGAAGAGATCGAAAATGCAATGTATGGGTAAGAGAACAAACAGGTGTTACTGACCTCATTGAAAAAATTAAAAGATTGAAGTGGAGTTGGGCTGGACATATTGCTAGAAGAAATGATAATAGATGGACAATTGAAATCTTAAACTGGATTCCAAGAGATTGTAAAAGACCCAGTAAGAGACCACATGTGAGATGGATGGATGAAATAAGAAAGTGTGCAGGGATGATGTGGAGAAGAGAAGCTAAAGATCGGAGAAGATGGATTGAACTTGGAGAGACCTTCATCCTGCAGTGGATTGATAATGGTTGATGATGATGATGACCCAGCAGATGACTTGTGTGATCAAATCGAAAGTCGGTATATTAATATTAATTTTTTTTTAAAAACACGGATGAACCCGCAAAATGTTGTCTTTTATATGTGCAATCCGTGAAAATCTTCGTATCAATCAATTACTAACAATCTACATATTTTGAATTGACTATCAATAAAATAAAATAAAATAAAAGTATGTAATTGTTTTTTGATACTTTTTAAAGGATTTAAATAGAAATTTACATTATTAAATTTATTGTTTGTAAGTATTTAATACTATTTTAGCCAATTATATATATATAAATGTATATGTACGTACATATATATAAGCACAAACTTTTTTTTCCATTTTTCAGTATATATTATTTGAAGACTTTTACTTTTGTAATACAATTTACTAATTGTTACTTTCTTGTGGATTTATTTAATTTGATAGAGTAATAATTACTTTAATCAATAGATTAAGTTATATAGGCATCTGTCATTTTAAAACTAGTCTGAATTTGTTCGTAAACTGACCGCCGAATTTCTTATAGAAACTTTTTCAAAGATTAGAAGACTCATGTATTTGGACTGTCGCACAAGAATTACCTATTTCAGACTATGATTCATTTGATTAGAGAAACCTTCTAAAGAATTAATTCTTTTTAGAATAATAATACATCAGCATCTACCTAAGAGCTTTGTATCTCCACTCACGACTTAACTAAAGCTTTTAGAAAGCTTTTGCCAGTTTACCATTTAATTTTTATAGGCCAAGTATGCTAAATATTTTAAAGACGTTTCTGAAGGTAAAAAGAAGCTTGGGTCAGATGAAAGAAAAGATGTACCGATATTAGTGACTCTATGCATGAACTACTTTTAGACTATAGAGATTCATTGAAAACATCTCTTATTGTGGCTAAGCATTACGCGGTTTTCCATACGGCGGCTCCTGCTGACTACGAGCGAGCTTAACGGAACGTAGAAAACAATAAACAGACCCGTTTCAAATGATTGCAGTCGGTACAGTAGTAAGTAGTTCTGCTCAGTGCAAAATCAGCATTCTCACCTTCTAGTTTCATCTGCTCCAGAGGGTTATCCAGAGGCTTTGATTAGGTATATATCTTCTTTTGTAATAATTAGCTGTTGAGACCGTCCTCCATTTACCGATTTATGTTGGTCTCATCGGTATTAGAGAGGTTCAAATCTACTTCAAATTCCCGCTTCTCTATGCTTTTGTTTACATAACCACTATACAAACGCGACGCTTATATTTATTTGTTTATTTAAATTTGGAAATTTTATTTATGGTTAAATCATTTTCCAATTGATTTGTTTTTGAAAAGGCAAAAAGGAAAAAAAAAGTTAAATGTTTTTATAATTATTGCTATCATTAAAATGAATTGCTCTTTTTATATTTCGGATAATGATTTATTTTAGTTGAAAATAAGATTTAGTCTGTAGTAATTTAAATATGAAAATGCTATATATATGATTGAATATAAATATATAAACTAGTACCGTGGTATAATTAATTAATTAATTTTGTATCTGTCAAGGTAACTAAGGACACAGTAGTTTATTTGTATACTTTTATATATTATTGTTTTAAATAATTTAAAGTTTAAATAATAATTATTTTCAGCAGACTTTAATTTTAAAAAAACATTTTCTTGGTTATATAATCTGTGTGTGTAAGCTGGCTTAAAAAACTCATCTAGTAAGTGTTCTTGTTTTAATATATATATATATAATGTATTTGTTTTACAAGTCTTTTCTTAATATAGATTAAACTAAATTTAAATATGCCCAAAACTTATTTAGAAGTTACAAAAAAGATATATGTTATAAATTTATGTGTCTGCGTGTTTTATGGCAACTTATGATGAAATTAAAATGCACAAACTTTTAACCTTTCACATGATTTGTTCTCGAAGCATACGATTTTGTAAAACGGTCTTAGTATTTTATTGTCTAGATATTTCCACCTTCGTTTAAACAGAGAACTTAACACCTACTCTAGTCTAAAAGATCTGTTTATAAAATATAAGTATGAATAACATACTCTTTTACACACATTATATATACATCTGTGTGTTAAAATTAAAAGTTTATACAGTTTCTGGTATATGATTGACTATTATTGCAGAATTGATGATGTGATTAAATCTCACCTGCCATCAAAGCTGCCCATCAAATTTAGATGATGATAAAACTTCAA
Organism: Epiperipatus broadwayi; assembly: GCA_028023455.1. Lineage (NCBI taxonomy): Eukaryota > Metazoa > Onychophora > Udeonychophora > Euonychophora > Peripatidae > Epiperipatus > Epiperipatus broadwayi. The sequence goes on from JAQFVV010006747.1 coordinate 24,751, forward strand.
TTTTATTATAACCACTCAAACATACACGTATACATATATTTATATAAATGACAATAACTTTAAATGCGGAAGCAAATATTAGAATGAAAAAAACTCAGCAAACGATTAGAAATGAAAATAAGAAAGCTGAAATAAGAACCAGCACAATCCAACACGATGAATAGATTTTGAGTGTATATATTCAATGACTTTATTACGTAATATCCTCAAGTGTTTCATACCGTATGGTGAAAAATATTTTGTGACTCAAGATATAACTGAATATGATGATGATGTTGAATAATGGATGAAAAAATGGTTGTGATAATATAACAAGTATACAATCATGAACTTTTTGTTGATAAATATAAGCCATTTTTAAATTCATATCTTACCTTTTTAAAAACAATTGTAACCCATTTACTGATTTTCTCTTATAGAATTTATAATTAAGAGTTATCAGATTTACCTCTAAAATCTAAATAACTATTCAAATTTGGTTGTAAATGTCCGAGATGTCGTTTTTTTTCATTCTTGATCAAGATGTATATGAAATGATGGTCTCATAAATAATGCTACTTTATATTTCTCTTAGAATTTGAAAAGAATTAGAATAATATATAATAAAGGCTATAATATGAATTTTGAGCATAATAAATATAGTTTTATATTATCAAAAATAAATTTACTACTAAATATATCTATTTACAAAAATGTAAATGGGAGACAAAATAATTTTAATAGTTTTAAATCCGGTAGTATCAAGAAATAAACGTACATATATACAGCAAGTCTTTGTAAATAATTTAAGTGTTGGTAAGTAAGTTTCAATAAATAAAAAGTATTGATCTATGGAACTTAAAAGTTAAAATATAATACACTTTGTAATCTCATTCGTCATATTTTTTGGTAGTAAAATCATCATAATAATATGTTTTTAACACACGCGAAGAATTATTGGTTCCTACAATTACTTTTATGCCTTTCTTAAAAATAGATTAACTAAACTATATTTTTAAAAAAATGTTTTTTTTCTACGTTGAAAATATAGTTTATAAGAAGGATTATATAGATTTTTAAATAAAATTATAATCTAAGTCACTTTATTAATTGCTTTAATATATTTATCTGAAAAAGATTATTGTTATGTTTATGGAGTAAGTCGTGTTATATGTATAGATAAATAAATGAACAATAATAAAGATATTTAAGAAATGTTACATCCTGAGACAACTGAAAATATTGATTCAGTAGAAATGCATATTGGGATTATTTGCATTTTTAAAAATGTTTTTATTCATTTGAGGAAAATAATGCTAATCAAAAATTTCCAAATATATAAATATAACAGTAACGAATTATTATTACTATTATTAAAATAAGTGTTTTATTTACATTAAAAAAATTGTCTAAATGTTTTTCGTTAAGTGATTTTCTTAAAACCTAGTTTTAGGATTAAAAAAGTTTATGGCAAATACCATTGTTATTAGCAGTACTGCAAACTCTTCATACAGTAATGCCATCTATTGCAAGCCTTAGTAATCAATGAATGCAGGAAGGTTTGTGCATAAAATCCCCAATGTAGTGCCTACTCATTCAATATTTCCAGGCTAGGGGGTTTTATGCATAAACCTTCCTGCACTGGGAAGCATTACTGTAAGGAGAGTTTTCTACTGTTAATAACAGTTTGGGTAAACATAGGAAATAGTGATTATGTTTTGGTGGTATAAATGTCACTGTTATTACTCATTAAATATTATATCATAATCACCAATTAGTTGCCAATATTTCCCACCAGTTCTTAATAATTATTGCGGGGAACGTATACATAGGTATTATAAACACCAAGTTGATTAAATATTCAATGAAAATTTCCTGAAGCTTTTAATAAAATATTCTATAAGAAGTAACTGTGTAGGAAAGTTGATGGTGTTAATGTATGTTCATCTAAAATAAAAATTAACAATACTGATCATAAATAAAATGGTATCTACTAGTTAAAATATCATATGCAAAAGAAAAAATAAAAATTATTGAAAAAAATTATTATAAAAAAGATCTTAATTCATCATGATAGACTAATTGACAATATAAAAGGGCCAATTTGGGCTAGAAATAATATTTATTTTTTTGCATTGACAGCAGTACAATTAAAAAATAAATAGTAATTAATATTGTAATGTACACACACACACACATAAATATAAAATTAATACCTGTATAAATAATTATAGACATATATTAAAAACCCAAGACACAAGTTAATGTTTAATTCCCTCCTCTGCAGATTAAGCTAACAAAATTGCAAAAATCTCATTTTTAAATTAAAAAGCTCATTTAGTAAATACATTTTTTTCCAAAGATAACAAGGACATGATTTTTATTAGATTTTCAAAATGCAGATAATAAAAGTTTGGCCATATTTTTTAGGAATTTCATTTATAAATATTAAAAATAATGTCCTTATTTTTGCAGTTAAGTAAAATTACATATCTTTTAATATAATTTTGATGAAAGCCTTTTATTGGCAAAATGCAATTGGGCATCTGTTATGTGATGGTACAAATTTTATTTAAAAAGTATTGCATGATTTTAATAATCATATTTTACTTCTAATTAAACTACCCAGATGTCAAAAGCTTTCTATAATAAAGACAACAAAGTATAAAGACAATAACGAGCATATAGGCATTTTTGCAGAGGTAAAAGTATGCTTCTGCAGATGCACAACATAGACATTTTTACATCATAAAAATATGTTTACACTTAATCTGGTTACTTTTTTATTAATTATTTTTTTAAATAAAATTATTAAATATTTGTTTCTTAATAAGTACATGATGTTTACATTTAGATTTTTCATATATCATCTTCTTAGCAGAAAGTTGGTCAATTAAAAATTTGGTGATGTCAGAAACTATCATCTATCAATAAACTTTTTATTTCTTCTTATTTTTATAATTAAAAATAAAATTTTAATATTTCAAAGAATATTTTTGTTATTTGGACCTATGTTTTAATTCCCTAACAGGTAACATTTTATATTGTTACCCTAATGGCAATTTTTATCAAAATGCCTTTGATTTTAGTACTAAATCTTTATTCTATATTATAGTTAAATAAATTGAACTTGATTTGTTAGAAATATAAGTTTATAAATAAAAAGCATTCTAAAAAATCATATTTGAATTTTTCAAATATTGAAAAAGCAAAACAAAGTACATAATAAGAATGAAAAACTTTGGGCAGGAAAGAACCTAAGTGAGCAGAACAGTTTTATAAAATATAGTTGTCACACTAGCTGTAGTTTTCTTTGTTTTTATTACACTAGAATTTCTTAACTTTTATTTTTTTAAATAAAACATATATACATATAAAATAAAAGTATAATCATGTACACTTTTGTTTTTTAATAGTTACTATACAATGATTGTATAAAAATCATCAGGAATCCTTAGTAATCTGTGCAAAAAAATATTTTTTGTTATATCAAAAATTTATTGAAGTATTTTCAAGTTCACTAGAAACCGGATAATAAAAAAATCTGAATTCATCAAACATGTGGAGGATAGATTAAATAATTTTGAATTTTACACCTAATGGAAAATAGTGACCACTTTAGATTTTTTAAAAATTAATACACCAATATGTGAATCCTATTTTTTAGCATCAAATAAATATATATATACTGAAAAAATTTCATTAAAGGCTGTGCAGAAAAGTAATTTAAAACAAAAAAAACTAGCACCATCTGCAAAAAAATAGACATGCAATATACCAGCCTCATATTTAATAAGTTAATAAAGTTATATCTTAAGTATAATATTTTTGGAGAAAAATGTTTTTTGTTAAAACAATATTTTTTAGTCTAGAGACTAAAATGGAGTTTGGTTTATTTACATATTTTAGTTTATTAATCTTTTTTATTTATAAAGTTGATATTTTACTCTTTAGATTAATTTCATTATTTAAATTTATATTTTTAACAAAATTTATAAAAAAATAAATAAATAAATATTAAAAAAATACAAAACATCTAAAAAATAAAACTTCATGTATATTATGATAGAGTACCAAATAAGATTTAAGCTTTAAAATTTGAAGCAGTAAAAAATTTATCCCATGTTGTAGAAATTAAAAAATTATGTTAGAAATCTCACTTCAGCAGTCAGATCTCTTTTTATTTGGATAAACTTTTACTTTACCCTATTGAACTCTGACAGTTTTTTTTGTTTTCACTAGATTTAGGATTTCAAAATATTAAACCATTATTATTTATCAGAATATAATAAATTTGACCTTATTCAACTAATATTTTTCTTTAGAAGTTAAATAAATTTTAAAAAAATCACATTTGATTTTTGGAATTATTTAAAAAAATTAGATTTTAATCAAAACAAAATGCTGTCACATCATCAAATTTCAGGTGAAACAGTCCACTTTACAAAATGAACAAAATCTTTGGGACTCATCTTATAGCTAAAGATGCCACTCTATGGCACTGTTTTCGTGCTAAAACACATAAAAATGCTGTTTCCATGGCCGACACATTCGAACCTGCATTTTCTATAATACAACTTTTTTGTTGTGCTACATAATGCAGGATGCTATGTTGCATCACAGTACAGCATGTATGTCACATCGCAGCAAATACATTTTCCGAATTCACACAGTTTATAAAATAGTTATGGCTTGATGAGAGAGTTTGTATTTGAATTGGATGGAAATGTTGTTTTCATTGGATTTTTTTTTATTTTAAAGTATTGAAATGTTCAGATTTTTTAAAGTAATAATTCTAAGACTTTTTACAATGTACTGTATTGAAGTTTTAATTGGGAAAATGTTAAATATCTATGTTTTTAGTGAGTTGCAATTAGGTAACACATCAAGTAACATACTGTTCGTAACATTCCACGAGACAAAGAAGATTCTACCATGTGTATATTTTTGAAGTAAAAAAGAGCAGTACCAAAAAAATATCCAGTAAGAAAAGTACAAATATACACAATTTTTTGTAAATTTCATAAAAAGCAAATATTATAAACATGTTTAATAAGTAAAGAAGACATTTATATGTGTTTGTTGTTGTTTAAAAAAGTTTGAGTTTCTTTATTTTGTCCGAGTATGGTTACGATTTTGAATTTTTTTATTTTAGCATTACAAACAACAGAACACTAACCCTAAAACTAACCCTAACCCTAAAACTAACTCTAAACCTAACCCTAAAACTAACCCTAAACCTAACCCTAAAACTAACCCTAACCCTAAAACTAACCCTAAACCTAACCCTAAACCTAACCCTAAACCTAACTGTAACAACTTTTACTTTTTATTGTCATTCTATTTGAAGTAAAAAATAGCCGTAATATCTCTTTGTCTGTAAAAAAAAAAAAAAGTAAAATGAAGACTAAGAAAATAAAAAATAGACTAAGAAATTTTACTTTTTATTACGATTATTATTTTTTAGTTAAACAACAACAACAACAACAAAAAAGTCGTAACACAAATAAAAAAATATCCGATAGAAAATTGATAAAAAAAAGCCATACAATTAAAAAAATATACGATAGAAAAAACATGAATCAAATTGTAATTTGTTGATTTTATTTTACATTTATTATTATCATTTAAATTGTATACATTAATAAAAAATAATATGTATAGAAGATGAATTTGTTTTGTTTTTATTTTTGCATTACAAAAAAGCACAGCAAAATTATTATAATCAACGGTCTGGGAATGGTCATATTTTATAGTTTTAGCTTGAAAATGGCACCATCCAATGGCATCTTTATCTATAAGATAAGCACCAAATCTTCTTTATTTGATATGTGTTTTAAAAATCTAAATGAATTATTTTTAATATTTAGTAAATCTAAATTTATGCTTTAATAGTTTAATTTTTTTTGTAATTTTTATGATATCGCTATAACAGACTGTTTAGTGATGATGTTTCTAGACAGTTTATTTTCCATGATTGTAATCTCTGTGGTAACATAATACAAAAGAATATATTCTATTATATTTAAAAATAAAATATTTTTGTAAAAAATAAATATGTAATAATATATATTTTGATTTCTAATAATTACTACACAATTATGATACAAAAATAATCATAAACTTTCCAAAAAATCAAGTTTTTATATCATCATAATATTTTCCAATGTAATCTTGCAAAATTTGAGATTGCTAAATAAACAATGACCACCTATCATCATGTTGTTTCAAAAACATTGTAATTCCCATTATTTGATTCACCTGATATCTTTTGAATGTTTTTGAAATTAAAATATTAGAAAAATATATAAATGAACTTTAAAGGTGTAAAAAAAAATGTTAGCAAAATTTCTCAAATGTGGTTCTTTTACCTGAGATGGGTTGGCTAATTTTTTTGTATGTTAAGTATTTTTTAATCATTACAAAATAAATGTAGTCCCTTTTCATTCCACTAGCTTTTTTTTTTATGTAAATCTCAATGGTAGTTTCAGTTTTGATATTGTATTTGTAATGGCTTACATTAACTACAGTTTGTTCATCTTCGATAACTTGTAATTTAAATTTAAGCTGTAAATATAGTATTTTAAAAATTGGCTTAGAAAGAATCAGTATTGTAACTAAAAATGGATTATAATAACTGTATATCCAATATTATATTATTAACAGTGGACATCGTAGTTTAAAATACTTCACACATTTTTTTGAACTTTCATATTAAAAAAGATTTTATTTTTTGAGCACCTGATTTGTGAGGCCTATTTTATGAAGTGGGGAACCCTATATTATTTTGTTTTGTATTTTTTCAAGGATGATTATATTAATCTAAGGTGAAAAAAAAACTTGTTAAATGAGAAGTTTTATATAATAATTATTTATAATGCTTACAGATATCTATTTTGAATCATAAAATCAATCAAAAAAGCAGAATCCATATTTAAAATCTATCGAAAATAAGATAAAAATAGATTGCCTCATTAAAAATTGCCTTAAAATAATATAAAAGCCTTAAGTTTTTGAGTCACGATATAGATTAAACTGTTTGAAATTTTTTTTATATCACAACTGTTTCTAGTATTAGTAAAAATAATTAATTTCTATGCTGATTTTCATAAAAGGTTTGGAAATTAACTAGTTGTATAATCACAAGATATTTTACTAGAAAAATCGAACAAAATGTTCTTTTTTATAAGTAGTTTTATACTTATAAAATATTTAGACGCAAAACAAAGTTTTTTAAAAAATAAAAATGGCCAGTAAACTGTATAAAATATTATTTGATCTTAATTAGCTAATACTGAAAAGAGTATCGTGAAAGAGTGAAAAAAAATCATTGAGTATTTTTAATTTTCTTATACATATTTCAAATTATAAAAAAGAACTAATAAACCATTTTTAAAAATAAGCTTAAAAACAACCCAATTGTTTTTTTAAACAAAACATTTAAAAAATTGTTGTAAGAGAAGTAAATAATAACATTTTAAAAATCAAACAATAACTATAAATTTACAAATAATACTTAAGTAATATTTACTAAGGTTGTAACCTCAAGAATATGCTGATGTGATGTGATGTGATGATGTGATGTATTATGGCTTCTCCTTAAACGAAGTCAAGAATATCTCAGCAATTATGCCCAGATAAACCTGTTAGCCACTTTCTTTTACATTCCCCACTCTAAATTTACTCATAATCTGCTCTATCCCATTTCCACAACATAATTTTTGTCAACTCTATAAACTTTATATCTAAATCCCCCTTATCTTTTCCCAAACCCAGCATAAAAACCAATAATTCACTTTCTGTATAATCACTCTTTTCATATTTATTTTTCCACAACTTCATTATATGTACCCTTTCTGTTTTCAAACATTTACATTCAATTAACAAAATGCCTAATATTTTCAATTCCTTCCTTACATAATTTACAAAATAAATCACCCATATTTTTCCATTTACATGTATATTCTTTTGTAGCTAAAGATCCCGTTGTTCGAGCCTTAAACAATAAACTACTTTCCTTACTATTATCATATATTAACTCACACCTAATATTCTGTTTATTTCTATATATATTTAAACTCTTTTTACTCTCCATACTATTTCTCCATCTTTCTAACTCCCTAGTCTTTATTAATAAATTTATTCTTTTATCCCATTCCTTACTACTATAACACTCCATAATCCTCTTAACACAATCATCCCATCTTTTGTACAAATATACTGATATAAATTCTTTATCCAAATCTTTTGCATACTGCATTACCTAAATATGTGATAGTAGGGACCTCTACAGGTCTTAACCACAAACTTACATTTTGGAAAAAAATAATACTTAAAAAAAATAAAAAAATGCAATTCAAAAACAGATTAATATAAATAAAATATTGTTTTGTTTTAAAATCCATGAATTTGAAATTTTTATTTTTTATTTCTTAAGTTAGTCATATAGCATCTCAAAAAGCTTTCAAAGATTCCAATGCATTAATGAAAAGTTAAATTGCTAAAAACATCAGACCAAAATGTGTTTATCTCTATGCTATGTTAATACATGTATTATATACCAATTTTCAACTACATATAACATATAAAAACATTTCAATTCTAGGTTAAAATTTTATTTTCAAAACAAATTAGTCAGAAAAAAATAATAATAAATTCTAATAACCATCATTTTTTATATCAGCATGAATGTCAAAGACCAATTTGTTTTATTTTTTAAATTCATTTTTAAAGAAAGTTCACTGCTAACTAACTCCTGCCATTCTCTTAATAAAAGGTGACCAGTTTAGATATATTTGCAATATTTAATTTTTATAATTAAACCTAATATTTTGATAATCTACATTATTTATTACAAATACAAGCTTACAAAGGAAAAACATTCTAAAAGGTAATATTTGAACTTTTCAAAATAGAAAAATAAAGTATTAAAGTGAATATATAATGATAATACTAACTCTTTTTGTATTGGATCAAATATTTACCTATCTATAGAAATTATTAAAAAATATTTATTTGATTTTAATTTTTAAAATGAAGATGAATTTTAATTCAGACATCATAAACTAACAAAAATATGTTTTAAAATTTAAAATCACACTTATTATTAATTTCACAAAAAATTCTTCACCAGTATTTATGAAAGCATTACTTTTTAGCAAATAATAACAATTTATGCTTTACTGTAATTATAGTTTTAACAGCTTATATTTTTGAAGACAAACATTTTTATACAAATTCAAATTGTAATTGTGTATTTTTTGCTTAAAAAATGAATATTTAAATATTAAATATGTAAATAAATTATTGAAAATTACACATTTTCTTTTCAAAATATTCTCAAAAACCATAGGCCAGATAATCTATCAATCAAAGACATTGTCAGTTTTTTATGTTATGATTCAACCAATCAAAGCATTTTTGTCTGCTTTAGGAAACTTTGCATGATATTTTACTGACATTTTCACATTTTTAAGCCAATAATTTTAGTTCCAATTCCTATCACAAAAAAGGCAAGCCAACAACTAACACCATAAATAACTGAAAAATAATGAAGAAAAATCAAAGCAATAGTGGCATCACAACACCTCAAAATGAGCAATTAAGTCCTGACTGGAAGATAACTTGTTAACACTATTATACACTGTGACAGATTTATTGAAATTCATGGTGAGAAATTCATAAAGTTTCAACATTTGATTTTAGTAGTAAACTGTTACTCTGTATGAGAATATAATAAATCAAACTTGGTTTGATAGTAATATACATTTACAAATAAAATAAATTCTAAAAAATCTTATTTGAGCTTTGCAAATATTGAAAAAATAATATCACTAGAAAAACAAAGAACTGTTAAACATCATTCAATAGTGATGAGAAGAGATTTATTCATAAACCAACAAAATCTTTTATTATTGACATTTGTTTTCAAAATCTGAATGAATAAATGATAATATCTGATAATATATCAAATTGTATTTTAAAATATTAAAGTTTTAAATAATTTTTATAATAATGCAATGTATTCTAACAGCCAATCAGTAATGACATATTAGAAATCAGTTTGAAAAGGTATGTCTATCTGAACAGCATTATTTTTTTAATATCACACAAGTGCTTATAATGTTTTATTTTTAAAAATAAAATATATATGTATAAAATAAATGTGTAATAGTGTATACTTTCGAATTGTAATAATTTCTACACAGTAATTGTGCAAAAATATTCACAAATCTTAATAAACTTTCAAAAAAGGCAAGAGTTTAATCATTTGAAAAAATTTCTTAAAGTAATCTGGCAAAACTTGTAAAAATATGATAACAAAGAAAACAGATATTAGACAGGATTCAATTCTTCCAAGTTACCACATTTTTGATTATTCTGATATCTTCAGATTTTTTTGGAATTAAAATATCAGAATAAAATAAAATTAGTGAAATATATCCATAGATGACTGTATAAGCACATTAAATTCAGCACTTTTTCTTGATTTATCCATATGAAGTCCCTTAAGATGAGGAAACCATCAGTTAGAACAATATTTAGCAAAAAAATGTTTAATTTTAATCTTAATATATTTTAGATATTTTTTTAAGTTAGTAATCTTTCAAGACAAAAATACAGGAATATTGTTTAAAAATGTAAAAACAAATCCTCCTGTCACAGATATAAATATTTATTTCAATAATAATAATTAAAATAAATTTTTATTCATCATATAATTAAGACAATACATTTTGTAATAAATCACACCAAAAATGAAGTAAAAATGTATGCATTATCTAAGTAATACTTTTAAAAAATGTTTTTTAAATAATGCTTTTATCTAAACAGCCAACTAAAAAATAGAAAATAGCAAAATAATCTGACTAAATAACATGTCATTTCATAAAAGCATTTGAGATCTTTTTCATTTTTATGCCATTAAATGCTTTTATGAAACAATATATTTTTTAGTCAGATTACATTGTTATTTTTTTACTTTTTTTTTCATATGTCATAGCATTGGCCAAGACGCAAACCCCCAACCATCTGCAACCAACTACTTGCTTGCAAGGCAGTTGTGATGACCTCTCGGCTAACAATGCATGACTATTTTTTTACTTTTTAGTTGGCTGTTTACATAAAAGCATTATTTAAAAAAAATATTATTTTTCTACTTTTAGTTATAAATAAAACATATAGTTTCAATTTAAATAAAATAATTTTCTTCTTCACTCTCTTTTAATCATGTTTGTTCTTATGCAATATTATTTATATGATGTTATTGCAGTCATTTTTCTATTTACATTATTCTATAAATGTGAAGTAGATATATATATTTTTATTTTAATTAATTTAATTAATTAAGGGTGAATTAAATCAACATTAACAAAATTTTATTCTACAAATGTAATGTTTCCATTAAATATAGATATATATTATTTTAATTAATATAATTATGAGTTAAATCAATATTAACAAAATTTTATTCTGCAAATGCAATATTTCCATTGGTTCAGATGCTAAGAAGTATTCTTGTGAAGTGTAATGATATGAATTTAAGTTCTAAACAGGAACATATTTTTTTTATTCTTAAAAATTAAAATATCTGGACTTATAGACAGGGAAAATTAATATAAAAGCATTTAAAATATGGTATATTTACCTAATTGTTATTTAATAAAACTTGCAAAAGAATATATCTCCCTAGCATAAAAACAAATATATTCATATTAAAAGAAAAGTCATATAAGAAAACATCATATTATGAAGTGCACCAAAAATAAATTAGAAAATGTATAATTATGTTAATTAAAATGCACTTTTTTACTAGCATTATTTTTTTAAGATGTTTTCTAATAATAGAAAATAATCTTTAAATTCAGTTTCACAACAAAATGAAGTGTAAATAAAGAGAGATAATATAATAATATATAGTGTACAAACACATTTTAAAATGTGCATATTCTACATGTAATTATTTATTCCTCTTTACCAGCTTTATTTAAATTTTAAGAAAGTTTATTGGATTCATTATAACCAACATAACTACCTCACTTGATAAAAAGTTTGAAATTAGTAATTAAGAAGCAACTGTATTGTATTTAATAACAAACAGCTTATACACTATATTTTTACACATGTTGATATTGCTGTTTATAATACTCTTAATAAAACTTATTTGATTAATGATTACTGTTTTTAAATTTTAAACATTTCTTTAAAATAAAATATTCAAATTTATTATATGTTTTGAATCCGCAGTAATAGAAAACTATTTTCAAAATTGCTTACAAGATTTTTGATATGAAAAATATTGGGGTACCAATTGTTGTCACTATTTGGGGTAAAGTTGTATTTTTAAAGAATTTTACCTTTTCACATGATAATTACTGCATTGAAATGATTCAAGTTCATAAAATTTTCACATACAAAAAAGGATGAAGAATAAGATTTCAGAATAATGGTATTCAAACTATATTCCAAAAGTTCAGTAGCAGCTAATTAAAATATTAAAAAAAACAAGAGTAATGTGGGGGGGGGGAGGCTGTTATAAAAGTTTTAAAAATAACATTTATAAAAATTAAAATATTAAATAGATTCAATTACAGCAAAATAAATTCATTGCAACAAACATTTTTTAAAAGAGAAAGTAAAGGGGTATAGTTAATACTTTGCTTTGTTGTTTGGCGTTTGCTCGGTGTTTTGCTTTTCTCTTTTGCAAAGTTTTTAATCTCTCTTTGTTTTTACAAGAAAATCATATTGTGTTTTGCAAACAAACTACCCTTTTCTCTTTTCTTGTCTTTTGGCGTTGAATTTTGAAAAAGAATAAATTCTATATTTTTTTGAATCTTATTGGTGTTAAAATTTTTATATGGCTGAAAATTAAAAATTTAGAGTTTTGTTTTATTTTGAAAATGATAAAGAATGTTTTAGAGATTTTAAAAATATTTTTTGATGAAATAAAATAAAATAAAATTATTTTATATAATATGTAAAAATAAATATTATTTTACAAAAATAGTTAGATTTAGAAGAATTATTTATTTATTGAAAGTGGGAAAAAATATATGAAATTATGATTGGTTTTTATGTAAGTAAAATATTTTTAAAATTAAAAATAAAATTTATTTTTGAACAAATTTGTTATTTTTATAATGTGAGAAATTATAATATATTTTTAAAAAGAAATAAAGTGAATATATTTAAAAAAGGTAATAATTTGAAAAATTGATAATATTTTGTGCATGGTAATTAAAAGTTTGTAAAAGAGAAAGTAAAGGGGTATAGTTAATATTAATGGAAGTATCTTAAAAGGATAGAGAGATGCTTAGGTTAAATGCAGAGTTAAAAAAGAAAGATGGTAGAGATATATTAAAGAATAATGTAAAATGATAGATAGGATAGAATAAAAAATAAAAAATAAAAGGTAAAAATAAAACAAAGTAGAAATAAAAAAATAATAATTAGGAAATAGGAGAAGTAAAGACATAGAGTTAAAAATAAAATACGATTACAAAACTATGTGAAACATGTATTTTTATATGTATATAAAATAATGATTATATGATTATATATTTAAATGTTGTAGTTCTGATGAAGACTGCAGGACAATCGAAACTGTTAGAAAATAAAGAGGAATTATATAAAAATTGCTTTAAAGTATATATGAAGAGATTTAAAAAAAAGTAATATATATAAATATATGAAGAAATGCAAAGAAAGTAAAGCAGAAGATATAAGAATAATACTTCTAAAAAAGAAACAAAAAAAAAAAGTTTAAGCATATTGATTTAAAATCAAGTCTAATATTGAAAAAAAAAAAAAAAAGAAGCTAAAATACAAAAATCTAATTAATTTATAAGCCACTGAAAGTTTTTTGTTTCAAAAGTCAAATTGTATAAATGAATAAGAATGGGACTAATTATAAAAATTGGTATACTTCCGCTAATATCCATGATGTTGTTTTTACTATTACTATTTTTAAAGTAAAACAAAGAAAAACAAACAAAAATTTATTGTAAAAGAGCCTAAATAATTTGGTATAAAAAGTTTTTTAATAACGATAATTCTTTTTAACTAAGTAAAAGGGGAAACGTTTAATATATTGGAGGAAGATATTGAGAAAATGGGTTTAGTTATTTTGTGGATCTTTAAAAAAATCTCTGCTAAATTTAGCTAAGTAAATTAGAAGTTTCTTCCTCAATAATGGAAAGTCCTACATAAAATTTTTCATTTCTATAGCAAACATAAATGAAAAATAATGCTATTTCATTATTGAAGTAGATATGTTTGAGTCTTGCATTGGTGGTCGAGAGGTCAGCGCGACTGCCTTGCATTTGCAGGCAGTTGCCCGGGTTGCGGGTTCGCGTCCCGGCCGATGCTATGACACTTTAAAAAAAAAAAAAAAGTAGATATGTTTGATTGTTTGAAAATGAAGCAATTTTTCATTGAGCATATTAATGACTAGAATTAATCGCTAAATTAATCATTTCAGTAGCATAGTTTTCACCATCTCTATGCCACTGTGATAAAGTCATGCGATAAATAAATCCAATAATAGAAATGTCTGCAACATATATAATCATAGAGTCCGGAAAAAAAATTCTTCGAAGGCAATACTTTTAAACGGATTATATCATTAAACGATCAATCTCTGTATCTAACATTCATTTCATTTTTCACTTATTTATTTGTGCATCTGGTTCACTTTTTCTTTTTATTTACAACTAATTTTCCTGCTAAATGTTAAAATCACTCATTTTCAAATTTGTGCATTTAACCACAGAACGCACACACACATTTATGTATTTGCTGTATGTTAGAAAAATGTATCTAGACATTCTTATTTTTTGTAATTATATATGAATTGATGATTCTCAAGAAAAGCAGACTTTTCTTAGAATTATGATTTTAATACTATTATAATCTAAAATTTAATTGTATTTCATATACATGTTAAAATTTGATATATCTTTTCTTTCATTTACGAATAGAATTGTGAAGTTAATAATATCCATAAATGAGTTCTATTTAGATATAACTGGACACACTACATCAAATAGATAATAGAGACTAATATTAAAAGATTACCCTATGTTTTAATATAAACAATATTTGAATATTATTGATATTTCGAATTACTATAACGGGACATTTCACTTTATGAATAGTTTTATTTAATATCCTAATTTAGTACATTTAATATACTATTAAAATTTGTTTTTGCGGGAGCAAATATTAGTTTTAATCTTGTTTGCTGTTTAGAGAAATAAATAAAATAAACGATTTCACTTTTACAATGACGTTACTATTGAATGAAAACGAAAAAAATATATCTTTACATTTTTTTTATAAACTCCAAATTTGGCGAAAACCAATAAAAGATCTAAGCATTAGCAATACTTTATATAAACATTTATTGTCAAGAATCAACTCATTTTTTTAATAAAAATTAAAAATTAGTTCAATAATCAAGTTACAATTGAATTCCAACAATTTTAATTATAACACTTTAACAATAATCCTTTCGAATGTTATCAAATAATAATAATAATAACATTGATGATGTTTATAGTGATTTTATAGCTGTTGTGTTCATTTTTTATTATTTCTAACGTGAATAATAATAATAAAAGATTTATCTTATTTTTTTTTCTTTTTTGTTCTTCTTTGTCTTATTTTCTTTATTTTTGGAATTAGGATATAGATATTATTTACAAATAATGATATGGGTAAAAAAGTTGTTTTTTTAATGTTTTTTAATTTTTTTTTGTATTTGATGAGAATGCATATATATATGTATTTTATTATTCTACAAAATTATTTTTAAACAATTTTTATAAAAAGTTAACATCGTAATTTAATAAATAAATTTTTAAAATTTATTTTAGAATAATATTTTAATTTTATTGTCGGTGACCATTTAAATACATTTATTTAATACTACTTTATTTTTTTCGATTTTGATTGTTTTATTTAATTTTATGCGTTTGTAAATATTATATGACTATCAAATGTATGTGTATGCCTCTGTGTTTATATATACATAAACAATATATTTTTATTTATTTATATATATAAAGGCACTTTTACATATGCTTTTAAAACATATATAAACTTATTTTATTTTAAATAAAAATATATAAATTTTAATTTAATGAACGGTCGATTTAATTAAATATGAGATGTTTTCTTTAAACAGTGATTTATACTCTATTTTTAGCATTAGTTACATGTTTGCTCACAAGATGGCAGATGTGTTACGGATTTAAGACAGCTATTTACACTAATAGATCAACTGTGTAATTACTTAAGAGCTTACTTACTTAATAGAGTGCAGTTTAACATTCACCTAAGCTACAAAATTAAATTTATAGACTAAATTTCTTTACAAAAGTTAAAATGAGCTAATGAAAATAATGTATGAAGTTGTGCGTATTTATATAGAGAATGAAATAATAGGAGCACGCAAAAGTTATTTTATAAACATTTAATAATAATAAAATTGTGATTTTAAATAATTTAAACCTTTTTTTTTTTTTTACCCTTGTGGTTAGATTTTTTTTTTAAATACGTAAAAAAAGTGAATATTCATTTGATAATTAAAAATATGTAATTCTAGAATAAATTTTTTTACCCTGTTTTTCTGCAATAATTATAGTGGTTAAAAAAAATATTAAAACATGAAGCCGAGTACTTGTGGTGACTGACAACTTTCGTCATTAGTATGTAAATCTCCTAAAAATTCATTTTTATGATATTCTATTATTTAATATTCAAAAGTAGTTTTAAATCTACATCGCAACTTCCTTTAGTCACATAATGCAATGTTTATGATACTACTCGCTATTGAAAGCTCTCAGCTTTAAACAAACTTTCTTTATTACAAATTCAAACCTCTTCTGTTGTTAAAAATGTTTTCACATTATTTAAACCATTATAATTAAAAATATATATTAAATAAAATTATTTATTTTGACTCTTGAATCTATACATTCAAATATATTTATTAGTATTATTCAATAATCATTTATTCTGGTCAAATTTATTTTGTTATATATATATATAATATTGGAAATATATGGAGATTATTGCATTATAATTTTTATTGAGGATTTGACAAAAAGCAAAGACAAGTATTTACTGCTAGTAGTAAATTATTTCTTTTATTGAGAGCTAGTTTTAAGAAGTTTACTTTATATATCATTCTCAGTCATATTACTGCAAGTTCTTTCCTGGAATTAAGACCTAGAGATTTTTTTTTTTTTTTCAAATAAATGCTGTTGTCAGCTTCTTTATTTTGTCTACCATAGCATATGTTTTTAATAAGTTATCTTCTATTTTTAAAATTTATCTGTAATTTCTGGTCTCCATTTATATTATTTAAAAATTGCCTCTACTTAATTTTTCTTGTATTCTTGTTCAATTAGGCCATAATGAAGTACCTAATATTTAAAATTTCAGGTTATTTTTTAATTATTTGGTAGTTTTTAGTTTTTATTAAAAATGTCAACATTGGCATCCATAAACAAGAAGTGGGTCTCTCTAAACACATAATACCCCCTTTTTAAAAAAAACAAAACGAAACATATTATTTTTGTAATATAACGCTTAAGCTGGAAGTTTTAAAATAAATTGTTTAAGTGATGGTTTTTTAAAAAAAACATTTTATTTATTTTTAAAAAAATCAATTACTTTCTGATTTATTTGTATAGTTTTGTAATTTAATCATGACCAAAATTTATTTTCAAGTGTGATATCTCAATCTTTTGTTTAATCTACTAGCCAATCATCAAGTTTATTCCAATCTCTAATTTTACACTTTTTAGTGATTGTTAATAGCACTCTTGGGGAAATTAAATAAATAAAAATATTAACAAAGTCTTCCGCT
Source organism: Epiperipatus broadwayi (assembly GCA_028023455.1). Taxonomy (NCBI): domain Eukaryota; kingdom Metazoa; phylum Onychophora; class Udeonychophora; order Euonychophora; family Peripatidae; genus Epiperipatus; species Epiperipatus broadwayi. The sequence goes on from JAQFVV010006747.1 coordinate 42,605, forward strand.
ATATCTTATACTATTTTTATATCTTAGTGACTTCATTTTTATTAATGCTTTATTTATATGCAATATTCAACTTTTATTTTGCAAATGTTTTTTCTCAATTTAGTTATTTTTATTTTAAAATGTTTTATAGCATTCTCAACATTTTTATAATGTAGCCCCCTTCCCGCTTACATTATTATCATGAGGGCGGGAGCTTAACATTTAGAGCAGGTTCTCCAGGTTGGGTACAAGATTGCACACAATAGCATAAATTGCAATGCTGTTTACTATGGCGAATCCTTAGCCAACCTTGCAATGGAGTTGCCCAGTGCAGATATTAGTATAATAAGGCTAAACCCAGCACAGAGATTAAATCTGTATTTTTAGAGCATGAAACCAAACAAGACCACACCTTTGAATCTACTTCAGCTGGCTATCATCATATATTCCCAAAAAAATGATGCAAAATGCAAAGTCAAAATGTCTTTGTACATCAACAATAAACATGCCATAAATAAGAAATAGTCCTGCAACACCCTTTCAAGAAGTGGATTATGTAAATCATTTACATTTGTAATTAGCATATTATAAATCTTTAGACTGTTATATTATTAGTAATTATACCACTTGAAAACTCTTTGGTGAAGTTAAAAATATTAAAATTAAATAACAGGCTTAGCACTATTCATAGCTGAAGAGTTAGAAACGTTATGGTGTTATTGATGTATGCTAATATATGCAAATTAATCTTCATATGTATGTAACTCACTTTGAGTTTCCTACTATGATTATAACTACAAGCTAGTAGAAAGCACACTAAGCACCCTACGTTAATTGAATTAAGGATATCAGGGTAAAAGAATAAATAAGCTTTTCTTAGTGCACACATCAGAAGTGCTTAGTTTTGAATTAAAATAAATTAGGCATATATTCAGAATTATCTTAACTTTATGCACTAAGAAAATATAGCCCAAGAGTTATTTAAGTGAGAGGACAAAATTTTACTACTGCTTTTATATACTAATTCTTATCTAATGATTTGAAGTCTTAAAATGTATCAAATATTTATTTAGAATTGCTCATCAGGAATCTTCAAAACTGAGAAAGAATAAATAAATAAGTGTACACTCTTCCGTAATAATATTTTTATTAGGATGATTCTATATAAATTTAAAATAACACAAGAATATTTTTAAAAAATCTGAATATGAACTCAAGATTATAGTTTAGAAAAGTTAGGTATTACCAAACAATCAAGAAAAATTAAGATATTCTTAATTTCCTTTTTGTAAACTTTTGCGGGATCTTTAGAGAATATCACCGAGGGATGTGAACCAAAGGTTTAAGAACTGCTGTTTTGCAGTATTTCACATATCTTATCACTGGATTCGAATGCAATTAGAACTAATTTAAATGATTATATTTATTATTAATAAGGTTTAACAATTTATATAAAATAAAGCAGCCAATGAATAAGTCATTGTATGATAATTGCCTGTTCAACAATCTCCCAAAGAGGACAAGTGGAGGATGATCATTACTTATCAGACTAGCTAACTGCTAAATGAAAGAATTTGAATGGGTTCCTCTTTTTAATGTATCTATTAGCTAAAAATATCTAGATGCTAATTTAATGATTTTAGAATAGTTAGTTAAATTGGCTATAGAAGATTAATGGTTTTATTGCTCTGGAGTTCATAAGAAGTTTTGAGGTCCAGAAGTGCAAGGGCCAGAATACTGAGATCTTCCAGATGCTCTACTGCTGCAACATACAAAGCAGGACAAGTTGGATATGATCCAATTACTTCAAACAAAAATCCTAATTTTTTTTGGAAATCCTCAATTATCTATTTTAAAAAAAATACCCAGATTTAGATCCTGGTTATGGAAAAATCAGAAGGATGCACTAATTATTTTATAACATTATTATTTATATATGTTTACACACACACACATAAATTAATATTAGCAGCTAATAAATGCAATTATGATTTTCAAGCCTCTTTGGATTATGTGATATATACAGTCTTTCAATCCACTGTAGAAGTACTTTGGGTTAATTCCTTAATCCTCTTCAACTGCCATTAAATCATAACTGACAAATGTTAATTTATTATTAATATTATAAAGCTTTCAATGATAAAAATATCTACATAAAAAGATTTTAAAACCAGGGATTAATATATTTTATGATATCTTATCTATTTAAATATAAAATGAAAAATTATGCTAAAAAAGATAGCAAACTATAAAAAATTATCTCACTAATGGTTAAGTTATTTGTTCCCAAGCAACATTGTAGCAAATCATTCTATGAGTTTAAATAAACCTGGATTGCTGAGACTGGCTTTGGATGAATTATCAAACTGTATGTTCTTCTAAGACAATTCATTGATAATTTTTTTTAGCATTTACTTTTGATTTTACTCTTATGTTCATCGTAATCATTCATCGATAACTCTTGCACCATTTATTAAAGCTCTGGAGCATTATTTTCAAAAAAAAAAATAACTATAACTTCTGCAAAATCTATGTGTCTTAAATTAGATCCAAATATTTTCATCCTCTTCGTTTCTAATTTGAAGCCATCAAATACTTTTTATAAAATTGCTGTAAAAAGTTTTAGAAAAATGAAATCAATGTGACACCCTCTTATCAACATTAATTTTTGTGTCACTACAATATAATCATTGTTATTTGCATTTTAAATAAATATTCGCTAGAATCTGACATTATTTTGGATCTATGTTTTAATGGTCCAAAGCTTTAATATTATGGATATACCCTTTTAAAATTTACAATACAAAGCATAATGACAATTCATACGCATTTGTTCTTTTTATAACTAAACTCCATATTTATATATGATCTATTATACTAAAATTACTTTTAATTCCAATTTCTTCTTTTAGATGGTTTGAATTCCAAGTTTGAAATATATATATTGTAGTTAATTTAGTAAAGATCTTGTATAGAACTGATAGATTTATAACTTCTGTTATTATTTCACATCTTTCTTTTTAAATATCAATGTTATTATTGCAATGTTCCAACCAACTTGGACATCTTTATCGTGGACATTAGTCTAACAGTTTAACACCAAGTTTTCTATTTCTTAAGTTGCTTTTTTTAAGATAATAGTTTTATAATTTCCCCTTTCTTCATATATTTGATTGCCTGTAATTTCAAAAGATGTATTTATAGAAATGGCTTTGTTTTCTTCTACATCTTTTATGATATCCACCCTCTTTTCAGTATTAGTTCCAATTTCTCTTCTCATTACTGAAACAATTTTTCTTCCAGATATCAAGACGTTGATTATACTTTTGAGACATATTTTCTTCTATAACTTTCATTGCCAACTCGCAGTTGTATTTTCTTTGGGCACCATTTTACAGAATTTCAGATATTAAATTGTTCTTAATTGAGTATTTTAAATATTAACATTCTTCTTTTCTTTATATATTATTTTTTCTCAGTTGAAAGTTGCTGTGGTCCATAGAATTCTATTAATATTTTTTATAAATACAACAGTAAGCAAAGATAATTTTTCTAAACTACAAATTTTAAAAAAATATTCGTGATCTAGCAAATATTTTTATAGAAAAACCTATGCCTAAAGCAACAAATTAGTTTGGGCGTTATTTTTTCCTTATTATTATTTATAGCTTTTTCCGATATATCACTTTAAAAGAGTTGAAAAGTAGCTTTTTATAATAACTTGCCAGTTGCAAGACAAAATCTTCCCCTACCGACCTTCACAGAGAAGAAAGCAATACTCGCCAGGCTTTCCAAATGTCAGATGGTAAGACTACTCTTTAGCTAAGGATAGCTAGATACTCACTAATAAACCAATGTTGGATAGTTATCTAGGTTGGTTGAAGATCTGCTACTTGAGAGAAAATTCCTAGCCTCTTACAAAAATTTTTATTTGGTCTAGATTTGAACCCCGAATCATAGTTGGATGTTGAATCTCTGGATCAATAAAACATCTGAATAATTTTAAAAGGCTTAATTTTTGAGGCTTGCTTCAGGTGAAAAATTGTCCGATCAACCCAGCATGCAAACACACACGCGTAAACGTGAGATTCATTTTGCATATGACTGAGTAAAAAAAATAAAATTTAAAAAATTAAAATTTATTTCTTATTTATTTCTAATTTTTTTATATTTTACTTTGTTTTTTAATTGAGGATAAGCAAAAATTAATAATATTGAAATCTCAGATAATATAAAACTAGATATATGTTTAAAACAAACCTTTATTGGTCTTCGAAAGAGAAGATAGTAAAGTTAATATTCTTCTTGAGCTGTACACTTTATATTTAAATATATGCATTAGGGAACATGTATTTTCAACCTGTTTTATAGAATCACTTAAAGTTTCTAATTTAGAGAAGACAAACAAATAAGAAAATTATTTTTGAAGGAGCATTTATTTTTGAACATTTACAGATTCTTCTGGTTGAAAAGAGGATCTACTTTGAATCACATGACTATTTGTAACATAACATTCTCTATGAGTAGACACTTTTTAAATAATTACTTTGAGGTTGTGTGTTTTTTTCTTCTTCTATAATTTCCTACATATTTATTTTTTTGTAACGATAGATAAATCGTTTAACAAATAGGAACTGAATTTGACAGATTAATTTTTTTCACTGGTTATTATTTTTATACTCTGATAGTTTAAGTTTATAGTTTTCTGTATAGGTAACATAAGGGTAATCTGTATGCACCTGTGGCGTGCCATGATTTAAAATATTATGATTTCGATCATAGAAATACATTTTTCAGTATAACTCGACGTTTGAATGCTTTTCTTTTTATAAAATTTATTTAATGAAAGTAGAGAATAAATAGAAAATTATTATTTATCCTCTGGCTGTTATGTTTAGGAATAAATTTATTCTATTTTTTTTTCCATATGTCATAGCATCGGTTGGAAGGCGAACCCGCAACAACCGTCTGCAACCAACTGCTAGCTTGCAAGGCGGCTGCGCTGACCTATCGGCTAACAACGCCTGACGAAGGTATTCTATTTTTAAAAAAATGTCTAAAATGTTGCAGTAAAGAATAAATACTATATCTATTTTAAGAATAAAGCATTATCTAAAATGATATGATATATTCAATGTTTAGAAATTTAAAAAAGAAATAATATTTATTATCTTTTACTATAGCAAACATATAAAAAATAATTATATTGGTCCTAGTTGTCTTTTGAAATGTGAACCGTTAAAGATTAAATAATTTAAGCTTATTAAATTAAAAATTGATCATTAATTAATACTTTTTAAAATATAATATTCATGTTTTGGCGGTGGGAAATTTTACTGAAAATACGCTGGTTAAAAATATTATTAGTTGAAAAATAATTGTAAAGTCTAGTAAGATTTATTTGCTGTTGTTGAAAATTCAGAATAAAAACTTGATTAACTTTAAATGTATAATGTAAGAAATAGAAAAATATTTTTATAGTTTAAATAATTAACTAATTTGATAGTAATTCTAGAGTTTTTAAGTTTTTGTTTTTTTTGCTTGAATCATTAAAATTACTCTTAAAATTTAGTGTCTACTTAAATCTGTTAATTCATTATTTTACCCAATAATTTTGATAATATTGTTTTATTTTAAATAATTTTTCTTTTAGATTATTCTAAATACTTTAAGTAAATTAATTGTTATTCTATAATAGATTTGACATGAATCTACATATATATAATACATCGAGATTAGTACTACAACACTAGTCTATTAATTTAATACACACACCTGCACATATAATGTAATATATAAAGGATTCGAACTCAGACTTTCACACGACCCTCAACTCTCCATGCCATCTCATATTGCTGACCTACCTGATCACAGATATGTTGAAAAGATAAATAATCACCAATATATGTATTTCATGCTAAACCAGCAATCATCAGTTGTTCCAGATTACTATCTCCATATATATATATATATATATTCAGTGTTCAGCTTTATATTAAAATAGCCAATCTTCATACTTTAATGGACAGGCTTCAAACTACTCCAACCCACAACTTTTCAGCTATTCATTTCATTGAAAATCTGATGATGGAACACTCAAAGCCCACGTTAGTGCCAAAGTTGTCATCCTACCCATGTTGATGCTAGTCATTCTGACACCTCATGTACTGGAAAATAATCCACTTACATACATATGCGAGGGATGGGCAGACCTATTAAGTAAATGTAATACTCTCAATTCAAAGCACAAGATATAACTTTTTTAAAGAAAAAATCAGCCCATCTTTTCCTTTTATGACAATTTATTTATAAAGGTTAATCTTAAGCATTTTGGAGGTAAAAAGAAAAGACGGACTGATCTTTTCTTTAAAAAAGTTTTAACTTGTGCTTTGGATCGAGAGTATTTCATTTACTTAATAAACCAATGTCGAAATAGTAATCTCAATATAAAAATATACGGTTAGCTGCTGAAAAGTTCACACACACACACATATATATATATATATAATATTAATTATAATTTATGTGTAGTAAAATAAAACTTGAGCTATATTTAATATATAAATAAATTTTAGCTATTGCTAATTTACCCAAGTTCATTATCTTCAGTAATATATACATTTTATTTTAAAATATGTATAATATTGGAGATGATAACATATCAATAAAAAAAAGTTGGAAAGTCAAGAAGCACTCAGTCTTTTAAACCTACCCCATCTCTAAGCAAATAAAATGGAAATTAATATGCCAATCTTAATATAAAACAATAATTCAAAATACATTTATTATAATAACAATCATTATACTTTAACAAAAAAGAATTAATTCTGAAATAAATAATAGGAAAGTTAGAAACGATATTAGGATTTGAAGTTAGAAACAAAATTAATATTTTTTGTTGTTCAAATATGAATCAACTCAAAATAATAAATATTTCTATCATAGATTATCCAACTTTTATTTGCAAAAATACAACATCTAGAAAACAAAATTTTCAGAACGTGAAAAAATCTTAAACTGGAAAATACTTTGACTCTATTAGCTCCTAATAGAATAGGCTGAATATATGTACTATTTACAAAAGTTAGTTATCAGCAATAAGATCTGATTATGAAAAAATTCTTATAAATACTTTAGGTAAATTCTACACCAGTGGTACCATTATATGGGAAGTTGAGTTCTGGTTTATATTCTTTATCAATCGAAGGAGTAGAATAAAGAGAATTTGCTCTTAAAAACATTGTGTAAACTAGAGACACGTGATATTTTTGTTTTACATTTTAAAGTTTATTGGGGTATTTAATACTTCAATCTATCATTTGAGCAAAGTTATATGCTAACACATATAAACTAAAGTTTGTATTTTAATATCTGCAACATACTTATGTATTATAGCTTGAAAAAGGTCTATAACGATGCAATACATTATAAATAATATACAAAACTAAAATTTAGCCATATTTTATAATATATATATATATATGATTTCGGATGGTGAAATTGTGAGTATACTGGGTCAAGCTATTTTTACACAACCTTTTTTTACACAATTAATGCAACATTGTTTTTGACATTAGTAAATATGAGGTTCTTTATGTGAGTAATATGAGAAGTAATTTACATAATAGTAGTAGTAGTAGTAGTAGTAGTAGTAGTAGCAGCAGCAGTAGTAGTAGCAGTAGCAGTAATAATAATAATAATAATAATAATAATAATAATAATAATAATAATAATAATAATAATAATAATAATAATAATAATAATAATAATAATAATAATAATAATAATAATAATAATAATAATAATAATAATAATAATAATAATAATAATAATAATAATAATAATAATAATAATAATAATAATAATAATAATAATAATAATAATAATAATAATAATAATAATAATAATAATAATAATAATAATAATAATAATTAAAATTTTAGAAAAAGTCATCAAAGATAAAATTGAACAACACTTACTTCCACTTATATCACCTCTACAATTTGCAAAAAAAAAAGAATCATCTACAGGACAAGCAGCATTACTCTTAAAAACTATTATGACTACAATACAAAAGCAAAAAAAATATGCACCAATAGCAGTACAATTAGACATTCAAGCAGCATTTGATTCAGTGTCAATCAAGATACTTCTTAATAAATTAGCCGACACCACAATACCAACTACACTACTCTATGTAATTGCCAATCTTCTCCTTAATAGAAAAATTCATATCACACTCAATGGAAGGAAATCAACATCATTCACTCCAACACAATTTATTTCACAAGGATCACCACTAAGTTGACTCCTCTTCACATTCTACATAGATCCACTAATAAGAAAAATACAACAAAATATAGCTGGAATACAAATTCCACACACACAACAAAATATCCCATGTTTAGCATACATGGATGATATCATAATTTTTTTAAAATCATGCAAAGAATTTCCAACACTACAAAAAATATTAGATCAATACTCATCTAAATTCAAACTAAAATTCAATCCTAATAAAACAGCAGCTTGGTTCACATATACAATCAAAACATATACTAAACACTTTCAAAGCAAACCCACTTCTTTTCTGGGATTTCCATTTTACTTGGGAACAAATGGTATGAGGCAAAACATACAAAACAAATTACTTGAATCCATAAACAAAATTTCAAACTATTTATCAAAAGCATACCTATCCATATACTCAAAAGTTCAATTATTCAACATGTTAATTACCACAAAAATAACATATTTTTCTCCAATAATAAATTTCTCTAAACATTTCAAATCAAAAATATCATCATTATACACTAAACTACTATGGGGATGCAAAGTCGTTGCAATATCCGCTAAATCTCTTAGCAAATCTACAGAAAACAATGGTTTAGGACTGCACATTATTTACACATTCCATATACAGAAATCAATCAACATATTAGCATCAACAATAAGACAATTTCCTAAACTAAAATGTTTGCTCACAATTACACCAACGGATACTCCACCTCCAAATTCACAGTATTTATCTTTACTAATACAAAGTGTCACAACATTATCTACTCAAATTAACATAGAAGCAACATACAAATATTCATACTGGCAAATTTACAAACTATTATACCCAAAAAATCCTGGAGACACACAAACAACAATGCTTGGAATTAGCAATTATCAATTATTGAAAAAATTCAAAACATGGTCATTAGAAACAAAATATTTTGATTTTATACTAAAAATAAACCTTTATGCATTACCAACATCATATTTCCTTCGATACAGACGTCTATATAAAAACATTGATCTTTTTTGCAATCTTTGCCACACAGCAGAAGAGACGCAACAGCATATATTCTACTCATGCACAAGTTTATCCAATATACGGAAATTATTAATAGAAACTTACCAAAGGAAAAATACATCATTAATAAACATAGTACAATCTTTTTTAAAAAAATCTACCCCAACAATACGAGCAATAACTTTTTTACTATATGCATACTGGAGCACGAGATGCTCATTTACATTTGGTAACAATACAAGAAGACATCCAGCAACATTTACAAAGAAACTTCAAAAAATAAAAGAGCGAGATTACAAAATTAGCACTCCAGACATTGCGGCAGCAACATGGTCACTCATAAGGCAGCCATCAAACCTATAACAGAATAACCATCAAACAGATTATTTAAAATGTAAAATACAATTGATTTTAAAATTTAGAACTTGTTCCAAAGTCCTATGATTGCCTATTTTTTTTTTTTTTAAAAAAAATAATGTCTCAAAGTAATATTTTATTTTAGAACCATTGTTTTTTGCATCTGGCTAAGTTATACTACCTTATTAACATTATTAGTAAATATTAAAATGCAGTGCTAATTGAAACAAGACTTACAAAGAAATTTTACACTTATGGAAGATGCTTACCATTATTTTTATTCTAAAAATTTTTTTATTTAAAAGAAAATCCAACAAAAAGAGAACATTTAAGCACACAAGTAAATAATTAACTCTGCATGAACTTTTTAAAGTTATTGAATAATAATAATAATAATAATAATAATAATAATAATAATAATAATAATAATAATAATAATAATAATAATAATAATAATAATAATAATAATAATAATAATAATAATAATAATAATAATAATAATAATAATAATAATAATAATAATAATAATAATAATAATAATAATAATAATAATAATAATAATAATAATAATAATAATAATAATAATAATAATAATAATAATAATTTTCTAATTTTTTTAGATTCTTAGAATTTTGACATTGTTAGACCTCTGTTTGTATGGCGTACACATAAACAAAACAAAACTCAAATCTCTCTTTCCTTTTTTAATCATATACAGTATATATTAAAAAGTTTAAACATTTTTTTAGTGGATTTTAACTTGAACTCCGTTTTAAAAATTGTCTGTCTAGTGCTAAATTGAAATCTTTTATGTAGATTAGTATTAACAAGCTGTAAAGATAAAATATGTTCAGTAATGCAATAAATGCAAGACAATAATAAATTCTAATTATAATTAAGTATAAATATATACATAGATACAAACAAATTTAAGTAGCTTTAATGCTAAAAATATTATAAATGTAAAACATCTAAGATGAGTAAAATAAATTACATTGTATTTTCAATCACATAATAAACTATATTTCTTTTTAATTGCTTACTTACATTATACTAATTAATTTGAAGGCTATCTTTTTCATTGTTAATAAATAATATACATCTTTACCCTGCATAGCAAGAACGATTGGTTCCTCAAAACTTATTGTAAAGCAAGAAAATAAAGAAAATCGTATAAAAACAAAGAATTAAAGAATGTTTTCTATAGGAAAAAATTAAACTTATTATTTCAGATTAAAATTATCCCATAAATTGTGAATATTGTATTAACAAACAACTTAACTTAGTATATCATCATCATCATCAACCATTATCAATCCACTGCTGGATGAAGGTCTCTCCAAGTTCAATCCATCTTCTCCGATTGTTAGCTTCTCTTCTCTACATCACCCCTGCACACTTTCTTATTTCATCCATCCATCTGACATGTGGTCTTTTTCTGGGTCTTTTACAATCTCCTGGAATCAGTTTATATATTGTAGTAATTACAAAAAACTCTCTAATGTACAATATATACATGGGTAAACTGTGCAATGTGTATATTATTCAGATATGCAACTAAAATATGTATGTATGAAAGATAATCAACTTAAATCTATAATGAAAAACACTTAGCTATTGTTCTTTTTTATGATCAATCCATTCATCCCTTATTCACTGTCATCCAGTTTTCTGAGCTCATCAGTTGCTCATCATCATTGTCTTTTAAATTCTTTAATGTTCTTTGGTTTTCTGCAAGAGGTATATTAGGGGTTGATGACTGCAGGTCTTTAGAGAAAAAGTTTAGAATGAATGTTTGTAATGCTTTTTTGATTTTCTTTTCACAAACATATCATAAGTTCATGGAGCATTCTAAGTTGGGATCAAATTAAGCCTCATGATATGAAATCAATTTCTTCAGTTTTCATTGATTTTCTTATCTTCACTGTCTTTTTTATTCATCCAGATGTATCAATTTCTCCTGAGTTAATTTGGTACTGTTCTATTAGCTTATGTCAGCCACTTGATCATGTTATTGCTATGCAAAAACACAGAAATATAATGTTACCAATCCCACCTGTTACTTGTGAAATAATAATAATTATACGGGTTAACATAATTAATTTATTTTCTTAATAAATTACTGTAATTTATAACAATTTTATGTTAACATACATTATTTCAAATATTATATTATAGTATAATTCCCCATGTACACCAGCACTGGCAAAACTGTCATCCACCCTCCCCGCAAATTTTACAAAGTCTACTATTATTGCTTGAGAGATAACTAACTACATCATGGTAGAAGAAATGATAAAGCTTTAATTACTGAACTATATTTTACTTTTTTTTGTAATTTTTGAAAAGGAAAATTATTTATTTATTACAATAGCTATCTTTGAAAGAAAATGTGTGGATAGAACTATGAGAAATTTTATAGTCAGATATATTTATCCTATGGGTTAACATAATTCGTTGATTTCCTTAATCAATGACTATAATTTATTTGATAACAATTTTACAAAACAAAATTTAAATATTTAATTACAAGTGCCTACAAATTTTCATCTTAGTCCTACAATGTAGGACAGATGGTATGCCTTTTCACATCTGCAATAATTACAATTTATAAATTGGCATACGTTATCGCAAATATTATATTAGAATAGAATTAATGATCTCCACGTATGCCAGTACTGGCAAAATTCCTTCCCTCCCTGCAAACTTGGTGGAAGAAATTATAATGCTTTAATTACTGAACTGTATTTTATTTTATTGGGTTATTTTTGAAAAAGGAAAATTAATATTTATTTATTGTTTGCAATAGCTATATTTGAAAGAATATGTGACTAAGGTATGCATATTAATGGCACACCTATTAATAATGATTAATAATTTTCAACTGGATTGGTTATTGTTTTTTTTTTGGAAAATTAATAAATGTATTCTTTTTAAAATTTTTTATTATCTCTGAATATAACTATGAGAAATTTTATAGTTTGACATTTTAATTTGTGTAGATGTTCTCCTGAACTGTGACTTTTTTCAGAAAAGCAGTGAAATTGTGATTTCCCATAACCTTTTCTAATTATTTACATCTTACATGTTGTGTTTGAAAGTGGGATAATGGATTTATAATTATTACTTTTTAATAGTATGTTAGTTAAATTGCACCATAATTATTTTTGAATGCAGATTGCAAGAGTTCAGAAAACTTTAAATCTACCCTCCCTGAAATGATATGGTAGTAAAATGTTAACATTGGTAAAAGTTGGAGTGTGTGCACTCACACAAACTGTGCAAGACAAAGCAAACCTTTAGTTACAACAGAAAAAAGTTGTATCCATTTCATTGAGTTTTGTACAGTGGCCATGTAAATGGCATATTTATGTGTTTTTGCATATAAATAATGCCACCAAGTGGCTGACACCAGCTAATAGAACAGTACTGTTAATTCTTCTATGTTGATTACAAAAGGCCTTCAGTGTTGTCACCACCAATTTCTTATCAGCATCTTTATCAAAAGAGTTGATAAAATGCTGACTTAGTTGTTGAAGTTAATATATCTTGAAGATTGTGATGTGTCTTTGATTCATAGGTTGAAGAAATGATGTAACATTTGATAATATTAGTTGCTGCTATGATCAATTCAAAATGTATGCAGCTATAAACTTAAAAAAAACTTAATATCATGAGGAAAAACAGATGTGGTTTTACTGTTCAAGTGTACAAAAAAATGGACAAAGGGAAAGGGATCTCATAGTTGACATTTATTTGCATTGTTCTGCAAAATGGTTAATCATTACACTGGAAAAAACCCACATTGAAGTTTCATTTTCCACCAAATCACAAACATCTATTGGTGCGTAAACCCAGACTAGTATTTTTTGTTTTGCTCATGCAAACGAATTCTAAACCAGATCCAATTGGACGTTAAAAAAATAAATCAAAAGTTTGCATATATATTTAAAGAAAGAAAAAAAAAATATTAATATAGTATTTAATACATTAATATTTAAAGTTTGTTTTTTTTTAAAACATCAGCTTAGAATTTGATATCGGTTATTGTATCCCTTGAATCCCGTTATGTAAGTCGATTTAAAACTTCTTAAATATACTTGTTGTGCGATTTGGTAACAGAATGCAATGGGCCAAATTTATACAACTGTTAAAATTAGAGTTGAATATGATATTGATCAATTTATAAGTCAAGCTGGGCTAATATACAACAGAATTTTGACTCATAAACTCATATACATATGTGCATGCAGATATTTATATTGATAGAAAAGAATTATAGAGGATTTGAACCCAGACATTCAAGCTCCCTTCAATAATGCAATCTATTTCATACAACCGATGCACATGACTACACACATATGAAAAAGATAAATCATCTCCAATAACAGCATTTAATGCTGAATCAGCACTCATCAGTTGATTCAGATCATCTCCTACTACACACACACACACACACACACACACACACATATATATATATATATACACACAATCAGTGTTTGGTTTATATTAAAATAACAAATCTTCAAACTTTAATGGACATGAGGGTCAGAATGACTAAACGTCAACATGGATAGGATGACCGCCTTGGCACTAACGTAGGCTTTGAACATTTCATCATCAAATTTTCAATGAAGTGCAAAGTTGAAGAGTTGTGGGTTGGAATAGATTTGAAGCCTGTCCATTAAAGTATGAAGATTGGCTATCTTAATATAAAGCTGAGTACTAATTGTATATATGTGAGGAGATGGTAATCTGGACCAACTGATGAGTGCTGATTTAGCACGAAATACGTATATTGGTGGTTATTTATCTTTTCAACATGTGTGTGATCAGGTGGGCCAGCAATATAAGATGGCACTGAGAGTTGTGGGTCGTGTGAAAGTCAAAATAAATTTAATAAAATGAAATAAATAATACCAATATTTATATGCTAAATATGAAATTACATAAATTAATAAATTAATTTAAACCATCAGAATATTACTATGAATTCATGCTTATCTTTTAATAAATCTTATAATCAATAATAAACTAAAGTCTCTGCAAAATTTAATCATTTTTCAGCAATAAATTGACATTTAAAATATTAATTTAACTAAAAAATCATTTTTATATAATCATTAAAATAATTTAAAAATGGGAAATGATTATTTCTGAATACTTTAAATATTTGAGATAGCTAGCTTTAACTAGATCACAGTTTATCCAAATGTAATACCTGCAAGATTTTAATTAGTTTTATAAAAGAAAAATTTTAACTATCAAATAAATGATGATTTCCAAAACGAATTTAAATATAGGATTAAGATTTTTATGGTTGGCTACAGTAGTTACTTATTTATAGTTTGGTTAGGTTTTAATAAATCTCTTTACATGGTTTCAGCTAGTGGAAAAGGCTTGAAATATCGATATGTTAACTGCATATAATGATTTGCAACGAGCTTGAGAATTTACAGAAAAAAAATTGATTCAAAAGTAATTCTCATCCCATCCATTAATTTTGCAATATATTTGAATATCAAAGTTATTCTAATATGTCATTCTATAACTGATTTTTTTTTCATTTATCTATAACTGTTTAACTTTTGTAACTCTATTTCTTCAACAATATTTTAACTAACTATCTGCCATAGCTTATATAATTTTTAAATGTATTTATTAACACTTTTTTTTTGTTAAAAATGTTTTTAGACTTTTTTCCAATAATATATTTTTATATTCTTTTTAGAGATTTACTCCAATCCATCTAAAATATGTAAGCTTGTGGTTAAAACCTGTAGAGGTCCCTACCTCGCATTTTCAACCACGCATGCTTTAGGTTTATTACCTTAGTAAATATTACTTTATCTTTTAACTAACTTTAGTCCAAAATAAAAAAATGTTTCTTTCACATATATAACTGTATTTATAATATAAAACAAAAATTATTTTCATGACACAAAGTAAAAATTAAGTATTTTAAGCATAAAAGTATCCATATAATTAAAATTCAGAAATATAGAATTAAAACAGAGGCAAAACTCTCCATACAGTATTGCCACTCAGTGCAAGTCAGATTAATCAATGAATTCAAGAAGATTTGTGCATAAAGTCCCCATCTAGTGCATACTCATCCAATATTCCTAGAGTAGTTTCTATCTTGTGGCTTTCATTAGTGACGAGCCTTGGATCTAAGAACACTGTCCATAGATCTTAGGATCTAATGCAATCTCCCAGAAGTCAACTTTTACCGTTTTAGTTAACTATACAGCTTGTGTAAGCATAGAGAATGGTAACCATGTGATGTTTAGTGGTTAAATATAGAATTAGTTAATTAAAGAAAATATTGAAGAAAGTTTAACGATAGTCAACTCATATATATTTTTCATTTGATTTTAAAATCTTATTCTTCTAGCTAAAGTTGTTAATGACAATTCTGCATTATAACAGCATAGAAAACAATAAAAATTGTCCACTTTTTTATTGCATATATCATCACACGCTATGGATATCAGTTGCTAATAGTAACAATTGCTTTAAGAAAATGATGTAAAAGCTTTATTCATCATTACATATATGACGTGATTATTTTACTATGGAATTTTAGAAAGGAATTAATATTTTTATAAAATTAATATCAGTACTTTCAAAGTCAATTTACATTAAAATATATAGACAGATTTAAGATTATTCTCTGGCTGTTATTGTTTTTGATAACTCTATATAAAAATATAAAATGCAATATGAAATAGTACATTTTGTTCATTTACTTGCTGTAAGTAGTTATTGAATATGGCAGAGAGAACAGTTCAGTTATTAATTAAATATATGTGGTAATTCGAATTATATTTTTATATATATATATATATATATATATATATATATATATATATATATATATATATATATATATATATATATATATATATATATATATATTATTTAGAATCATTATGGCACGAGTTTTAAATTTCTCCTATTCTTCTCTTTCAAAAAATATTAAATATATATTCTTAATTTTCTTTAATTAAATTTTTTGTGCAAAGTTTTAATAATATTATTTTCATATTCAGATCTAATCAGTTTAATTAGAAATAATATTCACTGTTTTCTCAAAAAATAACATTATTAGTGTAACACGAAGTAGTTGCTTAGTTATCATTATCAGCAAGAAACAATTTAATAAAACAATATCATCTCTCAAAAAGAGTGAAATATATATATTTTTTGAGTTGTGGGGGGAAAAATAAAATTTATAATTTCATCATATATCCAGTAAACGCTTTATTCTTATCAAAATCTTCATATTGATATATAACAAGGAATTAAATGCCCGGTATCTATATCTTTAACTTTTAAATTTTTTTATGTAAATATTATTTTGATTGAACCAACAATCTTTAATTTGGTAACATCACTACCCTTTTTTAAAAACCTTTATCACTGATCAATATTTATTTATTATATAGTGCCGTAATTCAATTTATAAGAGCTAAAATTCCTGTATGCTTTCAATGATAATTGTCTTTGATAAAAACATTAATGATTATTAATAATTATTTAAGAGGCTAGAGATTATTATAATTTTACACACAAGTAAAAAAGCAGGAATGCTCGTTAAATTAATAAAACTATGTATATATAATTAATGAAAATTGACATACTGATCTTTAATATAATTTGAAATCAATTTGGGCTAAAAATAATAGGAAAATCCTAAGCTTAAGATGTTTATTATCATTGAGTGAATGAAAAAAAAAATGTAGTTCATGTAAATTGAATTATGGATATATACATATAATTCTTCGAAAAGCAATACAATAATTAATACAGTAAATAATATTTTAAAAAACAAATGTAAAAGTATTAATTATTGTATTGTTTTTTGAAGAATTATATATATTTCGTTATAATTGGAATACAGACATTGATACAGAATATGATAGAAAATAATAAAGAATACTATTTTTTTAAAAGGGTTAGTTATTTATTCACTATATCTTAAGAAATATTAGTAATATATATATATAATTAGTCATGTCATGTGGTAAACATATTTTATATTAGTGGCTTTAAAAAAAATCTCTTACCATTAAGTAGTCTAGTGAAGCACTTAATTGTTTGTGCATATTTCAATCCCAAATCTCTCAGTAGAAATTAAATCATCTAAATTTTATTTTAAAAAAATAATAAAGACTTTTCAACCTATCCCCCTCCACTACTCTCTTGATATTTTTATATATTGGATTATCCACTGTATAATTAGCAATTGTTTTTTCCAAATATAAGATGGAATAATAAATATAAATAAAAATACAAATTGATACAACAAAAAAAAACAATTTACAATTTCTTCTTTATACAAAGTTCTTACAGTTGAAGAACTCCAGTTTACTTTGATAGAGCATCCTGAAGGTATTTCAGTGGGAAGTATGTAGTTTAGTGTTACTCATTCCATAGATTTTCATCCTGTGTAAATCTCAACTTCTCAGGCAATTCAACTGTAGACAGTCATATCTTTATATTTATATGACCATAGTGGATAGGAGGAAATGCTTTACCCCAATGACAATTCAGCTCTTTAGCCAATGTATTCCATGCTTTAACTATATATATATATATATATATATATATATATATATATAATTTATGTAAAGTTATATATATATATATATATATATATATAACTTTACATAAATTTATAAGCAGTTTGCATATAATAAAATATTTTTATAGACAGAATTAAGCTTAATTCAACTGTTCTAATTTGCTTTTTTCCTTAGTTACTTTTGAACACAAATCAGATTGCTTTTCTTTTTTAAAATTTAGATCGATAATTATTTCCACTTATCTACTGAATAAATCAGATTAATGTTCCATTCATTTCTTTTACTTTTATCCAAATGCCGAATTAATAAAAAAATGTCTATTTTGTAGAACAATATAAAAATAATCCTTCTGATAAACTAGACTTGTCCTCCCTCTTTATTGCTGAGCAAGAAGAAGATGATTTTTTTGTTTTCTTTTTATCTTGGCACTATTTTTATTGTTCAAAAAAACCCAGCATTTCAGCTTTTAAAATATTTTTGAATATCGATTCATTAAAAATAACAAAACAAATTATAAAATAAATTCATCATATTATATTCATTATCCCTCTTATATTTAATTATTGACTTGCCTTCTACTATTATAATTATTGTTTTTTTATATTTAAGTCATTGTCAATTTAATTAAGTTAACACAATGATCAACATATATATATATATAGCTGTGTACAACTTTTCTATTAAGATTGACATTTTCTTAGTAATAAAATTTTATTACTAATATATATGTGTGTGTTTTTTTACAGTCAATTACCCATCATTCTTAAGTACTTAGTAAGTAGTTATTACACTGTTTAGAAAAAAATATCAAAAATATAAAAACATTAATCTTCCCTTCCAAAAGTGTTCTAGCAAAAACTTTTTATTTATCTTTTTACTTGCTAATTAAAAAAATATTCCATTATTTCAAATGGCTTAAGTATGTTGTTGGGGTAGTGATTTTTAGCTACCTTCACAATTCCCCTCCCCTACACACAATCAAAATTTTGCTTATAAATCAAAATTTTATCTTCTAATGAGTGTAATGTATGTTCCTTTTTGGGTATATTAAACTTCCCTGTTATCTGTGAAAAATCACAACACTGACTTTCATCCATTTCCTTCAATCTATCAATTTCAAATACTTGTCCTGGCATTCTCTCTCTCAATAATTACACATCATTCCAAGTGAGAACCAATCTTAGGGCAATAAAAATATCTATATATTTTGCTGTTTAACTTTATGGTATGAACCTGACCATTTATGTGTCTCTATAACAGGTGATACACATCTTTGTTCATTGATCTCTCTCCTGCTTTTTTTAGAGACTTACTGGACTTTGAGGACTATGTGAACTAGAGTATCCATCATCATGCATGAATTGACTCAAGAAAATGAGGTCAGTTCTAAGGTATCTCAGTATGTCTACTGAAGTACACCTTCATAAATACAATATCTTAATTAATATAACCCTAAGAACATTTTTTATGGTCTCACTTTTTCTTAACTTCATTATCATTTCTACTGCTAACTATTATTCCATGATGAAATTATTATTTCATACTATTCTATAGATTGACCGATATATGGTATCATTATATCTAGCATTGTTTGTATCTCTAATCTCTTCTTTCATATTTAACTCAAACTATTAGGATCAATCTGTTTTATTATGGCATATGATCCCTTTAGTGATCTCAAAATTTGTTATACTTGTTTTCTTGGGGGTTTTGTTTTGATAGTGAGTCCATACAAGTAATCAGTCCCTATCTGAAATCTATATGGTTTTTTCTTCTCATTATTCTCAGTTTTGCTTTATTATGTAACACTTCATGAGTCTTTTTAACTACTTCAGTGTTTATGTCATGATGTACAGCTGTGGGTAATTATATATATACTTTCATGAATGGTATTTGTTGATTCATAGTATTATTGTGTTGAAATTACTTAATCTTTTTTATGACACATGTATGTGTAATCTTTGCTCCAACTGCTATAAATAAGCTATTCTATCTCTGTAGTATTTTTTAAATATAATAAATAAAACTTAATGTTATATTTTAAACAACTTATTGTATCATTTTATATTTAATTCATCTCTAAATGAGTTCAAACTATTCAATATATCTTTCTAAGCTCCTATCTATTGAGTTTGAACCCCTACTTCCTATGACATTAGAATTACATGCTAGAAAATAAACAGAATTGAAATTTTTTTAAATATATATAACTATTTATCCAGCCCTACCTAACTATCTGTGCCAATTACAAAGGGTTCTATATATATATATATATTGTAACAGTCAGATTTTTACACTCATGCAACAAAATTCAGAGCCCAAACAAAATATACCAAAGCTGACCGTAGTGAGGTGGTTGAGACCTCTAATCTGACCAAACTCCAACTCATCTGCCAGTACTCCAAATTTAACACCTTATGAGTGACATTCCTGGGGCTACACTCAGTTCTCATTTAACCGTGAGCCGACATAGAACAGGGAGAAACACGAGACTTAAGGTCATTACTAACCTAACTAAATAAGTGATATATATAACACCTAACGCTCTATTAATCTTAACTACCAGACATACACATACAGCATATAAACTCATTAAGAAATTGGAGTATGAACTGTGACATTTAATAACATACTGTGGATTGGATAAAATACTATGGATTGGATAAGATACTGTGGTTTGGTTTGATCTAGAGTCTGAGCAAGAAAGATATACAACAGTTTATATTTTATAAAAGATTTATTAAAACAATAACAAATGATCTAACACAAAATATCCTAATGGCAGGGATTGTATAATCTTCACAAAGTATTCAACACAGGCAAGCATGTTACAATAGTTGGAACTGTTATCAAGTACATCTGTTCCCTTTTAAACATATTACAATACATGTGTGTGTGAGTTATAGAGGTCATGCCTAATTACTTAATATGCTCATCTTATCAACTTGACTTGCTTAAGTTAGAAGTTGATACTTTAGTAGAGATGATGATGAGTACAGCCAGTTTTAAAGGCTGTTATATATACTAATTAAATGAGCAACTAAATAAACTCAGAATCATGCAGATTCAAACTGATAACCCAGATTCAAACTCTAGTCTAAAGCTGAATGGTTAATTGATATGGGAAAAAGAACTGGTTACCATTAGGTCCACATATATGCGCTATGGCGCTATATAAAATATTAAAGAAATAAACTTGCAGTGTGAGTGTGTGATTCTTCAAGAGTTTCAGCATCAAATGCTCGGTTTACTCTGAGACTGACGGTTTGCTGCTATTGATGTATGAACATAAAGTTCAGGAAGTCGGATTGGCTTTATGGAAAAATCTGGGTCCTCATGCCCCCAGTTCTAATGAAGATAGCCATAACCCGAACTAAATAAAGGGGCGGTTTGTTACCGTGAACCCTTGTCAGAGGCAACAAAACGTAACACATATAAGTGTACTATATAAAAACACACCCACAATACACACAATATATATATTAAAAAGCAATAAGTATGCATATAATTAATTGCGCCTAAAACAGATAGCTTTTATCTGTCAAGCTAATTCAAAACAGTTCTTAAAATTAGCATTATAAGTATGCTAATAAAATGGGCTTAAACTATATAAAAATAATCTAGTTAAGATCCTGAATCTGCATGTAAAGATTCTTAATTAAGGAGGGAAAGTATATTCGATGGGACTTAATACAAACATTAGCAAATATACTTTATCATCTCTAGACAATATATATATCCCCTTCCAACTAATAAATATCAAAGGTTATAATATAAGATCGGTTAAGCAAATCTTAAAAAATACGATTTTACAATATATATATATAACTATGATAACAACGAGTGGTTAGCGCATTTGTTTATTACCAATATTATAATTTCGAAACAATGATTTAATAAAATAAACAAGGCTTTTAAAATGTCTAAGTGAAGATTACAATTATCTCCTTTATAAATTACTTATTTAGTTTCATTGTTTCGAAATCTGAGCATATTATCACATATTAAACATAAAATGCATTTAAACAAAATATTAAAATTACTGAAATTTGGCAAGACCGTTAGTTCGTAGGAGTTGAAGAGAATAAATTTCGGGCATTTAATGAGTATATAAAAAAATATGAAATCTTTTAGTTCATAAAAGACTTCAGCAGTTTATAAAATTAAAGTAAGTGATTTTTTTTCTTTCCTTTACATTATATACAAAGTCACAGACCGATAGTTTCTTTTTATAAGAGGGTAAAATTGAAAGAGTTTTTTTTATAATTTAGATAGAACGTTCTTTTTAAAGTGTTATAAGAATTTATAATTTAAAGTTCATACCGCAGCCTTTTTAAAAATGATTACCATCTCTCTCTGCCTCCTTGAGTGGACTTGAAGTGTATATCAATGAAAGTGGTTGGAATAGGGCATCTGACGGCATCATAATCTTCAGTGGCCTTTCAGATAGGTTAAATTTCTTCATATTCTCCATGCAGGTTGCTGGAAAGTCTATTCAAAGGAATGTTTAGAGGAATTGAGAGTAGCCATCTGGCTCCAGAGCCAGTAAATATATTATTTTACTCGATCATTTTGGATTCTGGTCTCCACAACAATTTTCAGAAAAAAAAACTAAAGAGTGTCTTTCAAAAAAAATCTGCAATATTTATATTCCCTAGATCAAAAGCCAGCGACTATCTATTTTAAAACACAATTCAGACTTCTAAGTTTTAGCCTTAGGTCTCTTTTGATTCTTATCTTTTTTTTATCTTGTTGCCCAAACTTTTACTGGTTTGATCTGGGAAAAGAAATTCATTACAATCGTAATGAATGAGCTCTAGAACAATGTCAATAACCTAGGGACTAAATAATCCCACCTGCAAATTATTCTAAATAAAAATCTGCGATATCTATATTCCCTAGATCAAAAGCCAGAGACTATCTATTTTAAAACACAATTCAAACTTCTTCTAAGTTTTAAAGCAGTCTGTCTCTTTTGATTCTAATCTCTCTTTTTTTATCTTGTTGCCAAATTTTTACTGGTTTGATCTGGGAAAAGAAATTCATTACAATCGTAATGAATGATCTTTAAAACAATGTCAATAACCTAAGGACCATCTGATCTCACCTGCGAATTATTCTAAATAGTTTTATTACCAATCTGTGAATTTCGCATGTGATTTATAATTTACTTAAACCAAACTTGTTAAAGAATATTTAGCCACATTTTCTAAACAAAATAACCCTTATACAATATATTATTTATATAAATGCTGTGATATATCCAAACAAAAATTAATATCATTATCATTTACAGGTGCTTGTATGTGTGACAATAAACATATAATTGTTTGAATACATATAAAACTGTGACCACATATATAACTGTATAAATGAATGTATCACTGTGTGGACACATATAACTGTGTAAACATATATATACAGCTGTGTAAAGACATATAACACTGTGTGTATACATATACACTTGTACTAAAGAGTGTTCAAAACCGGCATAGATGTGTCTATGGAGACATAAAGGTGAAACAGATAGAAGGACAGTAATATCTGTTTCATTTCCCCAAACTTACAAAAAAAAAAATCAATAAAAAAAAAGATTTTACTTGGTGAAAAATATCCCTCAATAATACCACTATTTCATAACAAAACAAATGATGAAACAAAATATTACTTGCAACATTTTTACCTTGCCTGGCTGTCTGGTCTTAAAGTGATGACAGTACACTAATACCATTATGACTAAAGTCTAAGCTACACATGTCTACCTATAACTGGTTATATTAATGCTATTTGGCTATGCTAATTTGCTAAACATGTGGTTATTACACACATATATATATATATTATAACGATCAAAATGAAGTGGGAGATCGCATTGCACCGCACTACCAAGGGCGCCATCTAGGCATTTGAGCCTAGAAAAATTTATAAAGTAGGCAGATACGCGCTGTTAGGATTCCACTTTATTTACATATTTAGATCGTTAGCCCATTGTCACTAGCTCATTGGAGTAGCAGAGATAATAAAATATAAATTTTATATCTTAAATATAAAAGAATAAAAGCCACTGCCAGAAATTAACACATAAAATATTTATTTACGCACATATAAAATCATTCTAAACTCGAGGAATAGGTTTAACATTTTTAGATTTTTATATTCTTATTACTCTTTAATTTTACATTTATATAACTTTTAATGATTTTAATTTTTTTTTATTTAGATTGTCAAGTATGAATAGACTACATAGATCTGCATTTGAAAATAAAACATTCTATCCCTATTTAACCCTAGGCTAAAATTCGCAGTCAAACTGGCATCAATCCATCCGATACATTTATGTATTCAATGTAGCATGAAAATACAACAGCACAAAGATACTATACTGTCAGGAATGGACATCTGAACAATATAGTTTAAGAAAACATTGACTCTTGTCTAATACAGGAATATGACATCTGTATAGCAAGAAGAACAATAAAATAAAAACTCCATAGGAAGGGACCACGATCCTTTTTGCCGACTTACAATCCCATCCATAGGCAAAGGGTTGGTGCGGTGTATACAGCGATTCTGCACGTAGCGAAACTCATACTACATCTACTAATTACACAAATATATCCAATCCATTGACCCAATTCAACAATGACACAAATAACCTAAGATTACCTCCCCTAATATAACTTTACAAATCTATATAGCCATTCACGCCCGACTTAAGTTTAACATTTAGATACGTTCGCACAAATGAGTT
This sequence comes from Epiperipatus broadwayi, assembly GCA_028023455.1. NCBI lineage: Eukaryota > Metazoa > Onychophora > Udeonychophora > Euonychophora > Peripatidae > Epiperipatus > Epiperipatus broadwayi. Next base: position 67,587 of record JAQFVV010006747.1, read on the forward strand.
TAAAATGTTGGGTATAGATCGATTACATAGATTCCACAGTCAAAAACATTTCAAAATAAACATAAACGATCAAAATACAAAATTATTGATACCGACAATTGCAGAGGGAAACTTATAAGTAACCCAATAGTATTCACCATAAGATACTTGCGTTGTCACCAATAACTTAAAAGACATCCGAATAAATACATTTTAGATACTCACCGTAAGGTATCATTATTTATCGAATGTCTATATATTTTGATCAAATATGAAAACCAAAATATAATTAACCGCAAACGAATCCATGCAAGCGTCTATAAACAACTTAAATTTCATGTATTTAAAATTTAACAATAAATATCAATACAATAAATAATAAATGGAAATGATTTTTTTTTTTATCAAACGCACACATATATAAAATTTCACATTATCAATTTAGTTGACACATAAGTCAGAGAAAAGTTCCTTTTTATAAAATTTAAATTTACTTATCAATCTTTAAAGTTCTTAATTAATGTTATGATTTTAACAATTGTTCAGTTCTATTGCTTACGGTAGAAGAGTCCATTGGAAGATAATGTTCTCATTGGCAATTCCCACGGAGACTTTCCTGGAAGACCGGTCTGATATTTTGGAGGTAGCATTAGCTGGTTCTGTTCTGGTATCACAGTCTTTTCATTTTTTTTTTTATAGAGAGTGTGGTATGTGCGTCATACCACATCTCAAACACACAATGCTGGAACTGTCCAAAAAAACTGTATTTCCCTTTTTATATTATCCACAAGGATTCAATGAACAAAACGTCACTAGTCTATCACTTTCGTTAGGGTCCGAGCCAAGGCTTAGGGCTTCCATTGGTCAAGCTAAAATTTCTTTCTTCTCTTATCTAACTTTTCATCTGACTTTTTAATTACACAGCTTTTAGATAATTAATAAACATCATTTCCATTTACAGATTACAGGAATTAATTAATACCTGTTTTTACTTTAACTTACGTTATTTTTTTATTAAAATATTTTTATATTTCAACCTTGTATTTTTTTATTAAAAAAAATACGTTCAAATACTTTTTTTTTTTTTTATGAAAAAAATATTTTTAAAGTTTAGCATCTGTGCGAATATATATATTTATATATTTAACAACATTTTAATTTTAGCGTCTAGTTTTTTTATAGATTTTTAATACATTTATTTTTATTTGCGAACTTTGTTTTTCTTTTAAATTAATGTAACGACATATCTATATATTGTTACAATATATATATATATGAGCACACAAGATTTTAATATGTATATACTGTTGGGTTGGAATAATATAACACCAATTAGCTAACTAATTTGATAAATATCACACAATATATATATCTAACTACTGGGGGCAGGGACATTCTATAAATGATCATGCCTCATCCTTGTAGAATCTAGGAGTAATCATCAAAACTAATCTTACCTAATTTGGGTCTGGGGTTTGATAAAAAGGCTTTAGGCTGCGGGCATTATATGTCCCTGTTATGGTCCCCCGGTCTTCCAATAAAAAGGCATTGTTTCCATAATCTTTCTTGATTATGTATGGTCCCTTATATAAAGGAAAAAACTTTTTGTATTCCTTTAACTGTTTATTGCTAGCTTGTGGTGTACGCACCCACACCTGATCTCCCACATGGAAGATATGGCAGTCTCCCTTCATTTTCTTCCTCCTATCGGCCACATGGTCCAAGTTAGCCTTTGCCCTTGACCTGTCTTTCTCGGGGTCTATGATTGAATTTCCAGCTGGAAGTGGCACCCCAATCATGGGTTGGCAGGGTTTGCCATAGTGGAGTCGTGATGGAGGAAACCCGGTAGATTCATTCCGAGTATTATTTATATGACTGAGGATCACCCCAGTTTGGTTGACCCATCCTCTATGGTTTGAGCCCACGTGTGTCCGATCTAGTCTTCCAATCTCCCTCATTATCCTTTCACAGGGGTTTGACTGGGGGTTCCTTATTGATGTGAGTACGTGTTTAATGTCTTGCCTCTTCACCCAGGCCTTCCATTCTCTGGACGTGAATGCCGATCCGTGGTCTGACAATATCGTTTCTGGCTTTCCCACAGTTGGAAATTGCATTCTCTCCAAAACCCAAATGGCACACCTTGTATCTGCTCTCAATACTGGATATGCCCCAACATACTTCGAGAACACATCATAGGTTACCAGTAAATATCGGAACCTCTTATAAGGTGGTAATGGTCCATAGTGGTCTATTGCCAGGAGCTCCTTTGGCCCTGAAGGCACTATCGGTGAGATTGGACCCACATATGATCTGTTGGGAGGCTTATCCCTTGCACAAATTGCACACCCCTGGATAGTCCTCAGGACCCCTGCATATACATTTGGCCAATGAAATTGGCATCTGACTGCCTCCTCAGTCTTCCGCAATCCATAATGCCCTACTAGCTTATGTATGTACTGATCCAACTGGAACCTGAGGTATGGGGGCACTAATATTTTCCAAGAGTCATCTGTTTGTGGGCACATCCTCCTCATCTGCAAGATACCATTGCTTATTCGGAACTTTCTTGTAATGTCCTGGTTTTTTTTATCTAAAGGTGTTTCTTGGCCTCTCAGTCAGTCCATTATTTTTTTGTACTCTGGGTGCTTTTCTTGCCAGTAAGGGAGATTTTTCAACTGGGTTTCTATAGGGTCACTCACAACATTCATGATGACACCCTGAGGTTCTGCGCCTAATGGGGGGTTGTCAGGTTTAATAGCCACCGGATGCCTACTAAGTATATCAGCCACTACGTTCTCCGGGCCAGGACAATAAATGACCTGATAATCGAATCTTTGCAAGGCCAGGCTCCACCGAATGAGATGGTCATTTGTCAGGTAGCTCCTGTTTAAGAATTCCAGACAACGATGATCAGTCACAATAATAACCTGGGAACCAATCAGAAACTGCTTAAACTTCTCACAGCCCCAGACAATAGCTAATGCCTCCCTCTCAGTGACAGTATAGTTTTGTTCAGGTCCCTTCAAGGCATGACTACTAAAATATAAAACCCATTGCTGTTGTGCCCGATTTATTTGAAATAACACTACTCCCAGGCCAAGGCGGCTGCTGTCCGTCTGCAGATAAAAAGGTGCAGCGAAGTCTGGGTGGTACAACATGACTGTCTGAAGGAATGTTTTCTTTATCTGATGGAACTCACACTCCTGCCTCTCAGTCCACTCCCACTTTGCATCTTTCCGTATCAAATCCACTAAGGTGGATGTATCCTGGGCAAAGGCCGGGTAGAATCGGTGGTAGTAATTGCACAACCCCAGAAACGACTGCACCTGTTTGCGAGTGGTCGGAGTAGGAAATTTCTCAATTGCCTCTATTTTATCTGGGTGTGTCCAAACCCCTTCTCCATTGACAACATGCCCCAAAAATGATATTTCCCGCTGAGCAAAACAACTTTTTTTTAGGTTGACTGTCACATTCCTCTGTATGCACTCTTGAAAGAACCCCCACAAGTGGCACAGGTGCTCCTCCAGATCTCTGGAAGCAATAACAACATCATCCATGTAACACACACTATACCCTTTTACATGGTCTGAAAGAGTCTGGTCAAGGCACCTCATCAGACCAGCACCACTGTTGATCAGAGCAAATGGAACCCTTCTGAAAACATGTGTGTGACCACCATACCTAAATGCTGTATATTTACAGTCTCGAGGATCTAGCACCATCTTCCAGTAGCTGGAGGTGAGGTCTAATGTGGAAAAAAACTCTTCCCGGACAACCGCATAAAAATCTCCTGAATCCGTGGTGGTGCATCCCTCTCAGGGATAGTGATCCTGTTTAATTGCCTTGCATCCAGGCAGATCCTGACAGACCCATCTTTTTTTTACCACAACCAATGGGTTATTGTATGGTGATGGACTTTTTTCAATAACCCCCCAGTCTACCATTTGTTGTATTTGAGCATCAACTGCTGCCTGATATTGGAATGGGATTGGGTAAGTCCAGGTCTGAAAGTATGTCTCTTCCTTGACCCTAATCCTATGAGTATACCCCTGGATTGTTCCTGGGGCATTGGAAAATGCTCTCTGGTTATCCTTCAAGACCATCCTCAGCCCCCTTCATTCCTCTGGTTGAATAAGAGAGGTCTCGGCGATTTTTGTTGTGATCAAGGTGTCATCTATGTCTAAACTCATATATTGTACTCTGCCCCCAACCTGGCTGGACAAGCCTTCCATACCAATGCTCTCCTGATACAGGGTCACCATATTACCCTCATAGCTGATTGTGCATCTATGTCGGCTCAGAAAATCCGCACCAATTACCACCTCCTGTAGCAACCCATCCATCACTAGAAATGGGTGGCCAATCATAGTCTGTCCCCACTTCAGGTCCAACCACACCTGGTACCCTTCTGTTTTGGTTTTTTTTCCATTGGCCATCATCAACTGAAAAGCCCTGATGGGCACCTTTGGGACCAGAGGTGCTTGAACCTCCAGCCAAGTCCACCATTTCTTTGAGATCAAGGACATTTGGCTACCCATGTCCACTAATGCAGATACTCTCTTCTTACACACCTCAATGCCAACAGTTGGGCATGGTCCAATCTGGACCTCAGGTTTTGGATCTTCAACCTCCATGATGGCAGATACTGGGTTGCTATGTTGTTTTTTTTTAATAGCTTTTCGGAGGAACAATCTAACGGGGTTCCTCTGTAGTTTCCCGACTGCCTATCTCTATATGGTCCATTTACCCTCATTTGATTTTGGTGTTTTGGTTTATGAAATCTTTGGGGTCATTGGCCAGAGATCATCATGGACTGGCATCTAGGGGATTCTATTTTGCGCATCTTTTCTGGTGGTTTTTTGGGTACAGGGATGAAATCGATGGTTGTCAGGAACCCTGCCATCTCTTCTATGGCCTGTATCCTACACCCCATCATGAGCTGTTGCACCCTCATTGGCATGTTTTGCTGAATGACCCGGATCATCTGGGTATCTGTAAAGGGAAATGCCATCAATGATCGAAGTCTGTCCACCTTCCTCAAGAAAAACTTGTATGGGTCTCCTTGACCACTGACCCATATGACTCCCTAAGGATAGAATGGTAAATTCCATCCTGGCATTCCTCACTCCAGAATGTTTTTAATAGAGCAGCTGAGTACTGCTCGAAGGTGTGTGGTCGTTCCGCACAACAGTCCCACCATGATCTGGCATACCCCTGTAGGTAGTGGATAGCAAGGGTTACTTGGTCTGCCACTGGGACTGCCTGAAAGCGGAACAACTCACCCAGGCTTTCAATATGGGTCCTCAGATTCTCTCCAGCCTCTCCCTTGAAGCTCTTTACTTGTATAAATTTAGAAAGGTATGTTTGAACCCCTGGTGTTACCTCCGGTGGTTTCCCAAGACTTGGCCCCCCTAAATCTCCTGAGTTCTGATAGCTCTTACAAAACATGGTAGTTTGCTCATTATTGGTCACATGGGGACCCTGCACACTACCTTTCATCTCCTTAATGCTGGAAATATTTTCTACAGTTTCCTTAGGGTGGATCAAATGCCCAGTTAGGTCAATTTCCCTCTTGGCAGTTGTGGGCTTAAGCTCAAAGTCGATCCTAATAGGGTTTTGTATGGCATCTGACATCTCTAGTTTCCCACCCTTCACCTCTTCAATTTCTTTCTTCAGCTCCTGGAGAGCATTGCTCATCTTGCTCCTTTCTTGTATGGCCACATCATTGTTCTGTGCTACATTCTGCGTCAATTCAGAAATCTTATCTTGGATCTCTCCTCGCTCTTCTTGTAGCCTTTGTACCACCCTATCCTGTTCTTTCCATTTACTGGCCACATTCCCTTCAATTTTGCCAACCAACCCATCTACATATGTTCGCTGATGCTCAACCTTATCCTGGATATGTTCAACTTTTCCTCTGAGTGCCTGTATAGTTCTACCAGTATCTTCTTTCTGTTCGTTCAGGAGCACCATGAACTTATTTTGTATCTCCTCATGCTCCTGCTGGCAGTTTACCCCCAATTTCCCCAACTCCTTCTGTAACTTCTCTATATTTTGATTATTTTCCTCCATTTTTCTGCCGAGGGTTTGTAAACCTTCCCCAATCTCCATTTTATGGGCTTGAAAATCTTCCCTTATTTCCATTTTATGGGCATCCAGTTTCTCCCCCATTTTAAAACCCCATTTCTGTTGGACTGTTTCCATCATCATTTTCATCTGTAGCCAGAAGGTTGGTGACATATTTTGGCTTCCCTCCATGCCTTTCTCAGTTTTTAGCTTGTGTATTTCCTTTTGAGAGGGTTCTCCCATGGCTGCTGACTCTTCCAAGCCCCTTCTTTCATCGGACTGGCTGGCACTCACTTCCCCTTCCTCTTCCATGCTACTTTCACCTCCAACCATCTCTTTTCCAGATCGCAAGGTAATCCCCCTGTACCTTTCCTTTTCTGCCTTGGCTACACTAAACATTTCGCTTGGTTCCCCTGGGATCAGTAGACTCTCTGAAGGCCCATTTCCCATGTCTAAGTCTACATTGACTCCTTCCAATTCTTCTTCCCCACTTGCTCCTCCTATTGTTTCCTCCTCTGTACTGCTGTCCATAATTGTTCAGCTTTGACTTCGCGAATAACCGATAACACAAATTATTAATATTTTTTGTCAATGGTTATTTACTGACTCTCCCCCCAAAATGGCTCTCTCTCTCTCTCTCTAATTCCTAACTTTCAGACCACTGCATTCCTTTATTAACCTATCCTTACTACTGATCTCAATAACCACTGCCACTATCAAGTTTAAGCCCTGTTTACATCTAACATACTCAAGTATTTTATAAAAAAAAATTTAAAAAGTATATAGTAAAAGCATTTATGTAAAAAAAAATTTAAAAAAAAATTATATTACCAATTGCACCTCCTTTCTTCCTTCACTGAAGCCGATCATTCCTAAGAAAAGACTTTAAAAAAATTTTTTTTATGAAAAAAAAATTTTGCTTTCTATGCCAGATTTGATCTGAAGTACACATATATATCTCCATTTTTTTAATCTACTTTGACCTTGCCTCTTTTTTGTTTCCTTGCTCATTCTCCAAACCAATCCAAATTTTTATAATAAGTTTAAAGCGCTAGAGCCCCTTTATGCAAACCCTTTTCTCTACCCCTGATGACAAAATTTATATGAGGATGACTATCAACCTATTCAAATCAACCCCGGGCGCCAGTCACCAGTGAGCAAGAAAAACACCACATATATAACCTAAGATTCCAATTTCTAACATGTATGTGACACACCTAATATCCGGTTGACACATCCTGCCTACATTCATGCTATATCTGAGCCAGAGACACTTTTAAAATTCTTTACTTAAAGTAAACAGAGTCTCAGTAAATAGACAAAAAAAAATTATAAAATTTTTTTTTTTTTTTTTTATATATATATATATATATATATATATATATATATATATATATATATATATATGGCTCATGTGTGTATATAGTCAAGAATACTCCTCCCATTGCAATACCATAACTTTTTAAAAAAAATTTACATATATTTTTCAACATATATCAATTCAGAGCCTGTATTCAGTTCAGGACCTGTATCATTTCAGGGCTTGTGAATTAACTAACTGGTTGTTCATACTCAAGAGAAAAAATATACATATGCAAATGTTGTTAAAAAAATATTTCATGAAAAAAAAATCTTTTATATATATCAACACCCACACACTCAGTTTAGGGTGTGTAACTAAGTTTGTCCATGCATGGCATTCATATTTGAAGAGAAAATATAATATAAATGCATATATAAAAAAAAACAAAAAAAAACATATATTCAATTCAGGGCCTATACCTGGTTCAAGACCATGTTCAGGGCCTATACTCAGTTCAGGGACATGAACATCAATTGAAGAAGCCCACTGACTTAAGCATCCATAATCAGTGAAAAAAAAATTACATAATCAGGAAAACAAAATTTGTACTCATATATCTATATTTCAGGGTCGTGAAAATTAACTAGGCCCCACGGAAGGGCGTCCATAATCAAGGAAAAAAAAACCTATGTAACAGTCAGATTTGTACACTCATGCAACAAAATTCAGAGCCCAAGCAAAATATACCAAAGCTGACCGTAGTGAGGTGGTTGAGACCTCTAATCCGACCAAACTCCAACTCATCTGCCAGTACTCCAAATTTAACACCTTATGAGTGACATTCCTGGGGCTACACTCAGTTCTCATTTAACCGTGAGCCGACATAGAACAGGGAGAAACACGAGACTTAAGGTCATTACTAACCTAACTAAATAAGTGATATATATAACACCTAATGCTCTATTAATCTTAACTACCAGACATACACATACAGCATATAAACTCATTAAGAAATTGAAGTATGAACTGTGACATTTAATAACATACTGTGGATTGGATAAAATACTATGGATTGGATAAGATACTGTGGTTTGGTTTGATCTAGAGTCTGAGCAAGAAAGATATACAACAGTTTATATTTTAAAAAAGATTTATTAAAACAATAACAAATGATCTAACACAAAATATCCTAATGGCAGGGATTGTATAATCTTCACAAGGTATTCAACACAGGCAAGCATGTTACAATAGTTGGAATTGTTATCAAGTACATCTGTTCCCTTTTAAACATATTACAATACATGTGTGTGTGAGTTATAGAGGTCATGCCTAATTACTTAATATGCTCATCTTATGAACTTGACTTGCTTAAGTTAGAAGTTGATACTTTAGTAGAGATGATGATGAGTACAGCCAGTTTAGTAGAGATGATGATGAGTACAGCCAGTTTTAAAGGCTGTTATATATACTAATTAAATGAGCAACTAAATAAACTCAGAATCATGCAGATTCAAACTGATAACCCAGATTCAAACTCCAGTCTAAAGCTGAATGATTAATTAATATCGGAAAAAGAACTGGTTACCATTAGGTCCACATATATGCGCTATGGCGCTATATAAAATATTATAGAAATAAATTTGCAGTGCGAGTGTGTGATTCTTCAAGAGTTTCAGCATCAAATGCTCGGTTTACTCTGAGACTGACGGTTTGCTGCTATTGATGTATGAACATAAAGTTCAGGAAGTCGGATTGGCTTTATGGAAAAATCTGGGTCCTCACGCCCCCAGTTCTAATGAAGATAGCCATAACCCGAACTAAATAAAGGGGCGGTTTGTTACCGTGAATCCTTGTCAGAGGCAACAAAACGTAACACATATAAGTGTACTATATAAAAACACACCCGCAATGCACACAATATATATATTAAAAAGCAATAAGTATGCATATAATTAATTGCGCCTAAAACAGATAGCTTTTATCTGTCAAGCTAATTCAAAACAGTTCTTAAAATTAGCATTATAAGTATGCTAATAAAATGGGCTTAAACTATATAAAAATAATCTAGTTAAGATCCCTAATCTGCATGTAAAGATTCTTAATTAAGGAGGGAAACTATATTCGATGGGACTTAATACAAACATTAGCAAATATACTTTATCATCTCTAGATAATATATATATCCCCTTCCAACTAATAAATATCAAAGGTTATAATATAAGATCGGTTAAGCAAATCTTAAAAAATACGATTTTACAATATATATATATAACTATGATAACAACGAGTGGTTAGCGCATTCGTTTATTACCAATATTATAATTTCGAAACAATGATTTAATAAAATAAACAAGGCTTTTAAAATGTCTAAGTGAAGATTACAATTATCTCCTTTATAAATTACTTATTTAGTTTCATTGTTTCGAAATCTGAGCATATTATCACATATTAAACATAAAATGCATTTAAACAAAATATTAAAATTACTGAAATTTGGCAAGACCGTTAGTTCGTAGGAGTTGAAGAGAATAAATTTCGGGCATTTAATGAGTATATAAAAAAATATGAAATCTTTTAGTTCATAAAAGACTTCAGCAGTTTATAAAATTAAAGTAAGTGATTTTTTTTTTCTTTCCTTTACATTATATACAAAGTCACAGACCGATAGTTTCTTTTTATAAGAGGGTAAAATTGAAAGAGTTTTTTTTATAATTTAGATAGAACGTTCTTTTTAAAGTGTTATAAGAATTTATAATTTAAAGTTCATACCGCAGCCTTTTTAAAAATGATTACCATCTCTCTCTGCCTCCTTGAGTGGACTTGAAGCGTATATCAATGATAGTGGTTGGAATAGGGCGTCTGACCGCATCATAATCTTCAGTGGCCTTTCAGATAGGTTAAATTTCTTCATATTCTCCATTCAGGTTGCTGGAAAGTCTATTCAAAGGAATGTTTAGAGGAATTGAGAATAGCCATCTGGCTCCAGAGCCAGTAAATATATTATTTTACTCGATCATTTTGGATTCTGGTCTCCACAACAATTTTCAGAAAAAAAAACTAAAGAGTGTCTTTCAAAAAAAATCTGCAATATTTATATTCCCTAGATCAAAAGCCAGCAACTATCTATTTTAAAACACAATTCAGACTTCTAAGTTTTAGCCTTAGGTCTCTTTTGATTCTTATCTTTTTTTTATCTTGTTGCCCAAACTTTTACTGGTTTGATCTGGGAAAAGAAATTCATTACAATCGTAATGAATGAGCTCTAGAACAATGTCAATAACCTAGGGACTATCTGATCCCACCTGCAAATTATTCTAAATAAAAATCTGCGATATCTATATTCCCTAGATCAAAAGCCAGAGACTATCTATTTTAAAACACAATTCAAACTTCTTCTAAGTTTTAAAGCAGTCTGTCTCTTTTGATTCTAATCTCTCTTTTTTTTATCTTGTTGCCAAATTTTTACTGGTTTGATCTGGGAAAAGAAATTCATTACAATCGTAATGAATGAGCTCTAAAACAATGTCAATAACCTAAGGACCATCTGATCTCACCTGAAAATTATTCAAAATAGTTTTATTACCAATCTGTGAATTTCGCATGTGATTTATAATTTACTTAAACCAAACTTGTTAAAGAATATTTAGCCATATTTTCTAAACAAAATAACCCTTATACAATATATTATTTATATAAATGCTGCGATATATCCATACAAAAATTAATATCATTATCATTTACAGGTGCTTGTATGTGTGACAATAAACATATAATTGTTTGAATACATATAAAACTGTGACCACATATATAACTGTATAAATGAATGTATCACTGTGTGGACATATATAACTGTGTAAACATATATATACAGCTGTGTAAAGACATATAACACTGTGTGTATACTTATACACTTGTACTAAAGAGTGTTCAAAACCGGCATAGATGTGTCTATGGAGACATAAAGGTGAAACAGATAGAAGGACAGTAATATCTGTTTCAATATATATATATATAATTCCAGTGCATAAGCTATACTGAAATAAATATACAAATATTAAGCATTAAATCACCCCACATGGTTAAGAAATCCAGTACCACCCTCTGGGAACTAATATATATATATATATATATATATATATATCTATAATACAAATATATATATATATATATATATATATATTTGTAATATCAAATAATATCCTTTCTGAGGATCACTTCATTATTGGTCAAGTGAGATAAAACTCAGAAACTATTAATTGATCAACTGACAAACTCTTTGATAGAAATATTTTCTTCTTTTAATATATATTAATTTTAGTTTCATTTTCAAAAAGTATATTAATTATTTGTAATGTTAGGAAAGTAAACAAAAGTTTTTTCAAAAATATATTTTTATTTGTATTTTATAAAAATATTCAAAAGTGGAAAAATCAAAGAAAACATTACGAGCAAATTACAAGCAATGCAAATGCCATTTGTATCCCTCCCAGATTTACCATTATAAATTTTTTAAGAATTTTTTAGTAAAATCTTAGCGTTTTTCTAAAAATAATTATATTTTCAGCATATTTAACAAAAATACATTATGATATGTAAATAAATGCCAGAAAAATATTCTAAAACATTAATCTTTGTTTGAAAATTAAATAAACAGTTTGGTGCAATCTAAATTCTTGACAGGATGTCAAAATTATTGCTATTGCTGGTTTCTTTTTCAATTTATAATCATGTAAAATATACAATTTTTAAATAAAACCTTACTACTTTTGTAAAATAACTATATTTTCAGCAGATTTTATGAAAAATGTACGAAAAATAATAAAAAAAACACTCTAAAACATATATTTTCACATTCAGCAGTGAAAAAATATTTATCGGAATGATCAGCCAATGAAAATCAAGAATGGATGGCCCAACCAATCAGAACTGGCCTTCTTTTTTTGTTAAAGTTAAAACACTCCTAGTATTGATTTTTTACTTGTAAAATAATTCAAGAGAAAACAGCATCTTACGAGACTTTTTCTAAAGTTTCCAACAAGTATAAATATGTCACCATAGCTCAAAAAATAACCGATTTAGAGCGATCCCAAGCCTTTGATGCAACAATGCATTGAACCCCATAGAAGTGATATAAGTATAATAAAACAATCCACTAGAATTAAACTACAAACATTTTCAAAATTGCCTATATAAAATTGAAGATTAATATCTTTTGCCAGCTATAGCAAAAGATATTAATCTTCAATTTTATATAGCATTTTTTGAAATTTTTTGTAGTTTTATTCTAGTGGATTGTTATATATATATGTGTGTGTGTGTGCGTGTGTGTGTGTGTGTATGTCAAATGCTCCAATGAGAATTTGGTTACATAAGCAAAAGCATTAAATATGAAAATAATAAAAATCAATTTCCATGATTTTAAGTTTTAATTCACGATCACAAGTTAATATATTGTATTTTAATATATCTTCATATACTTTCATATTTTTAAATATTTTAAGTAAAATTGACTAAACAACTTTTTTTTTTTTTGGTTTGCACAATTATTTTATTTTTATGTCATTAATATTTTTAGTTTCTTACAGCAGTAAGCAACAATTTTTAAAACACGTGTATTATCGCCTATATAGACATATGTAACATTCATAAATAATCTGTGAATTAACTAATCATAACTTTTTTTAATAGGAATTAATCTGAAAAGCATAGTTCCAATACCTTTAACCATGATATTTAAATAGATGTTTCAATAAGCAAATTTTAATTTTCTAAAATTTATAAATTGTTCTGATGATTAAGTATTACGATTAAATATTAATTTTAACAATAAAAAAATACCATTTTAATTTATTCTTTAAAGTTTAAACATAAGTATTAAACTAATATTTATCTATAAGAAAAATGAATTGTATTTACGGTAATATAAAATACAGTTAAAACTTAAATATCTTACAGAGTAATGATAATAAAATAGTCTCTTTTTTTATTTTAATTGTTTAAAGTCACATTTTAAATCTTTCTTTTTGATTGCAAATTTTTTTTTTAACTGAAATTTATGGGAAATTATTCAGGTATGAATTTATTTTATTTTATGAAGTAAAATGATAGAATTAAACACTTTCTTTGGTTGAATCCAGAAAGATTAGATTCTTTTTGTTTTTCTATGCATGATTGTATAAAAGGCTCTGCTCTTTTTCTTTCCTTGAAAAAAATTTTTTTTTGCTATTTGGTTGAGAGGATTATTTCGAAATGAGATTAATAAAAAGATTTAATTTTTAAAGCTTTTTAAAATTAAGCATGATCATGATATTAATAACTGCAGTATAAATTTTAAAAATTTGTTTTATTTTCTGATTGTTCTAGATTCAACATTTATTGTACCTAAACCCTGTCTGCAATAATACTCTTCCCAATTTAATATTAATTAAAAATATTAAATAGATTAAATATTAATTGTTATAAGGTTTAAATAGAAATGAATTTAAATTTAAATTATTTGCTATTCTTTTGGTCTATTAAATGCAATTACTATAATGCCTAATAATCTCTCTTAATCCTTGCTCTGTTTATCTAATTATTATTATTACAGTTCAACGTGATTCTACTTCTTTTTATTTCTAGTAATATTAATTTACTATATTATTATTTTTTCCTCACATATTTTATCATTTTTTACCAATCTTAAGTAACTCTCAATATTTACTTTGCTTTAAATATACATTAAATATTTTCATAGAATTAAGATGAAATTTAAATGAGTCCTTATATTAAAGTAGGATAAATGTTGGCAATATTGTAACCAGATAACTATAGTTAAAATTGATACTCTAAGCTGAATCACATAAGTGAAAAATTAACAATTGCATCTATTTGATTTTCTCTTAAGATAAAAATGGCTGCCTTTAGTGTCAAGTTTAAAATCTCATATGAGTAACAAATCCATTCGGATATTTTATTATGAGAGTGAATTTGATGAATGACAACTTTATTGAATCCTCAACTTTTTAATTAAGTAAATTTGTATTTCTTTATTTGTTTAAAAAAGCAACAATAATATATATATATACTATTTATAAAATTAAACTAAAATTTGAAAATAATATATTATATGATATATTAACGATTTATTAATATTTGAGGACGTTATGTATTTACATATATAGTATTTGAATGTTTCCATATTAGTAACTGCTTGTTATTTTTGCTAATATCTGGGTAGAATGGTTGAGTCAGTTGCTATATTACCTTTAATAATAAGAATTAAGATCTGATTGAAATGTTGATGCTATAATGGTATTAATAAGCAACTACATCCATAAAAAACTCAAAAACAAAGTTCATATTTTTCTGCCATTCAAACCTTTATTTTAATATATATATATTGTTAAAACCAGTCAACATTTAGACAATCCCAATATCAATAATAATCAACAATTTCAAACTATTGTCATGGCAACCTCCTTTTAACAGTAAAGGTGAAATCCCCCTGCCTTTATTAAAAGTCCAATATATTTATGTAGATACTAAAATTGCAACTTGACCACAGTGATTGAAATTATTAATATATATATATGAGTGTGTGTAGGTGTACGTGCTTATAAACATATATGTAATATATATATGCATGTGTATATGTGTGCGCACATAAACATATAAGTGTAAAGAAGAGATTTTAATATTACTATTAAATTTTTTAATGATTTAAAATGCTAAGACAAAATTTTATTAGGTACTTCAGAAAAATTGGCTAGTCAGAAAAGCAACCAAAAAACTACCTTAGTTATAATTAATTATTGTTTTAAAGAATTGAAAACTTTGGCCTTTAGATTTTTTAAAGTAATACTAGAATTGATATGTGCAATATGAATAAATAAGAAAATTTTATATATTTATGATTAAAGATAATGATAAAAAAGTTAGATTGTATAGTTTTGGTAATAAAAGCAGAAATAAAGAAATATGTATTTTATAAAACTTAAAGCCAAACAGTGTTTTATAAGTAGTAATTCTAAAAAATAATAGTTACATTTGATGAATAAGAGTGAAAACTGTTCTGCATGATAATAATTATACTTGCATTATATATGCTCATTCGTTAGCAAGATGAAAAAAAAAAAATAGAAATCTTATATAAAAAACTGAAATGATTACAAAAATAGTTGCTTAATATTCATGGAAAAGATTGTGAATATTAGGGCTAAACTGTAAATGAGGTAAAAATAGGAAAAATAACACGGCAATAATTAAATCATGGCTTAAAAATAATAGTAGAATAATTTATACATATAAATTGTTAAAAAAAATTATGTAATAACTGGGAGTAAGTTTAAGAATTATATTAAAAACAAGTGGTTGGTGTTTGAGTTGAAATAGATATAGATTTCAATTTATTAATGGATAAAAATGAGGATAAATTTTAAGTTTATAAAAATTTTAAAAGATGGAAATAAGGTTTTTAATAAATTAAGGAGAGGCAATAGAATTTTTTTTAAACTTTATTACATAAGAAAATAAGTATAAATAAGTTCAAGGTGAAAGAAAATATAAATTCAAATAAAAAATAGAAAATGTTAAAAAAAAATCTGTGCACAGACAATAGGTTATACAAAAATAAATGTTTAAAAAAGAAACTCCTGAATTCATCATCTTCATTATTTACAATTATTACCATTTCATTGCAGGATGAAATTCTCTTCAAGTTCAATCAATCTTCTCTGATCTCTAGCCTTTCTTCTCCACATCACTCCAGCACACTTCTTCATTTTATTGATTCATCTCACATGTGGTTTCTTTCTAGGTCTTTTGTAATCTCTTGGAATCCAATTTAAGATTTCAACTGTCCATCTGTTATTATCTCTTCTAGCAATATTTCTAACCCAACTCTTGAACCAATGTGAGTTAATTAATAATATAATAGAAAAAATATATATAAATATTGAAATATAGAAAAATATGGATTAAACTAACAGAAAGTTGTAACACATAAAATTACTTCAGTTTTTTCTAATCATAAAAACACTTTGCTGAAAAAAACAGAATTGCAAAAATAAAAATAAAAATGACTCAAATTTTGGCGATTTGTTACATATTTGAAAAGATAAAATAGTATAAAAAATACGAATATTTTGAAACCCTTTAGATCTTGCCTTTTTTTAAATTAGGAAATTTCATAAATTTGAGCGAAGTTATGCAAATAATTATAATGATAAAAATAGTAAAATGTATTTCTATAAAATGTTTTAGAAAAATTGCTAAATTTTAAAAAAATTAAATTTAAACAGCATTAATTGAAAATAATTAATTGCAAATATTACTTTAAAAAATTAATTAAAGAAAAAAATAATAAACATAATTTAGCAATATAACTTAAATGTGATTTATTGGTGTAATTTATTAAATATAATTTATTAACAAATAGTACTTAAATAAGAGTGAAAAAAATTAGATTTATTATCTACATTTAACTCATTATATAAAAAAAATTGTATTGAATGTATGACTAATAATATAATAATAAAAATGGCAGTTCTTATCACGTGCTCATATGCTATTTCACAAACTATGGCTTAATTGATATATTATCGCTGGTTTATGTTGACATACAGATCTAGTGTAGCAGCACTGCAAAGTTTCGGTTTTTATATTTTGATCAGAGAATAAGAATCAATAGCAGATACAATCTGATTTTTTAAAATCAAACTTTTTTCATAAAAGAATTTCTCTATATAAATCATAATCCACGAGGGTAGATATAAAAGTAATAAAATATTAGATGATTTTTTAAAGTCAAGATACTGGTGCATAGGACCAAAGCTGGTCGATTTTATAATCAAGTTTAACTTGTCCTCCTTGCCCACCAGTCACTTTTTGGTGATGCAAAGAGGATTTCGTCAATTAAGCCCCATGTGTAAACTCTGTAATATGCATGAAGAAACACTGGAGCACATCTTCTATGCCTGCTCATACCTGAGTTGCACTAGAAATAAAATTATCGCAAACATTTCCTCTGGCTGTGGCAATGTCTTGTCAATTGATCGGGCAATTAAAGAAGGAAACTATGCAACTATCAGGCTAGCGGCATGCCTACTACATGCCTTATGGATCACCAGGTGCCAGCATATCTTCAGACAAGGACATAGTGATCCTTGGATAACTTTTAAAACAATAATAATAAGCATGAAGAACAGAGATAGACTCCTTGTGCCAGAGCGTCTCTTTGTAGACACATGGGCACAGATTATCATTTGTGACGATGAGACGACATCTCAGACTACTGCAGTAAATGTTATGACAATACCACACAAATTGGTTGCAAAACTTTGAACTTCTATATGAAACTATTATAATTATCAAATGTAGCTACCTGACACTGTAAATTTTTTCTTAATAAAAAAAAAAAAAAATAAACATTTAATATAAAATTGCAAATATTTTGTAATGTGTCAAGCACAGTTGAGAATCAATAATGGAAAAACTGATTTGATTTTTTACAATTCAACGTTTTCATAAATGTATATCTGTGTGTCTTTTAATGTAAATTGTAGTAGTCCATGATGATAGATGTAAAAATGATCTGATATTAGATGATTTGCCATCGTAATTTTTATACTGACATTTCTTTTGAAGATAAATGTTTAGCATTGAATAGCAAATATTTTACTTCATGCAAAGCAGCCTTCTTTTTATTGTTAAAAGAAGGTTGCCTTGACAACTGTTTGAAATTGTTGGTTGTTATTGATATTGGGGTTGTTTAAGTGTTGACTAGTTTCTAATGACTTTTATATTTTGTATACAAAAAAAAAATCAGTAACAAATAAATTCACTTGATTTTTTTAGCATTTCAACTATTTTTCCATCTAAAAGCAGTCTTTTCACATAGTACTCACCATGACGCAAGATATAAAACTAATTAAATATCAAAAAAAATATTGACATGATTTTTCTGTTATATATGTTTGAGGATAAACATTTAGCCTAGAATTGTTGGTTTTTTGCTTTACATTTTAAAACACTGTTGTAAATAAATATTATTAGAATGATTTACAAAGCAGCTCAAAGCATGTTTATTTGAATAATTTGCATAATCTTACTATTTCGTAATTCAATTTTTTCATAAATGAATACATTATAGAAATTGTATTCTTGTACAAAATTTTTATTAAGATGTGGTAATTAATCTAAAAATATTCAAATATTAAAATTTATTAAATTAATGAGTTTCAAAATCATGATATTTAACTTGTATAATGACGTTAACTGTTTATACTTTTTCTATACTGAATGTAATAAATGTAATAAGTGCGCTTATATACAACTATAGAGAAGCTTGTTATTTCTATAAATTAAATACGACTTAACGCTTGACAACAGTAATAAACCCATTTGTGATTATAGAAAAAAAAAGGGGATATATAAGAATAAAAACTGCTGGATCTCCAATTAAAATTCATCAAAAATAACAAGACTAGAAAACAAAAAAATAATAAAATTTCAATCGAATTTTTGATAGCTATAAGTTTTTATAGTTACTGAACAAACAGCTTTGAGAAACTTTGCTGTTGTTTGTAATTTAATTTATAATTCAAGAGATTAGCTAATAAATTGTTTTTCAACACGTATGATTTCTTTAGCAAAAAGGCTTAATGTTGTGAGGTGCGATTATTGTTAAACAAAAAGTTTAATTTCATCTGCAGCTAAAATGTTGCTGAGAGAAATGGATAGATTTATTTATAATAAATTGTTTTAATTCCTAAAAAAATCATTTAGATTAAAAAAATAGAGATACCAGAGATGCAATTAGAATAGAAGAGAAAATTAACAGACATTTAGAAAATTAAATAAAAGTTAAAGTTTGTTACATTGACCTTGAAATGGCATTTGTTCTGAGAAATATGTGCTTACTTTGTTGAATATTTTAAAGAAGAAAGATATAACATGGAAGGTAAGAAGACTATTAGGCAATATATTTAAGATTAAATGACAAAATAGATATAAAAAGAGATATGAATGTTGTCTATTTTCTTTAACATGAGAATGGAAATAGCGTCAGCTATAAAAAAAATCATAGCATATATTTAGGCAATGATGTGTCATGACTTATAAATATAAATTTAATAATATTTTAATATAATTAATAACATTTATAAAAAAAATTTAAAGCAGAAAATAAATGAAATTGTGGATTTATTTACTTGTAGAAGATTCATAAAGAGTAATTGAAACAATTGTAGATAGTAAAAAAATAGAAGAAAATTAAAGAAAAATAAAATGATAATCTTAAAAAAGTAATAGTTCTGACTAAATAAAGCAATAAATAGAAAGTTATTAAGTAGTTGTGTTGAACTTGTCTTTTAAAGCCCCCCCCCCCCCCAAAAGCCACAAATTATATTATATTAAAATACTCTATTTCAAGTACATATTATTACAAAAAAAATGAAAATAAACAAACAAGAAAAATAGTAAATTTAATAAATTTTATAATACAGCAGTCATCTTTTTTGCCACAGAGTGCCATATATAATCATGTTTGTTAATAAAAAAAAATTGGTTTATCTTGAACGCACATATTTTTTCTTCTTCTTTTTTTATCCTTTCCAAATTTGATATAAAATATTTCACATAACAACATGTTTTCTAAGTATAATGTTAAAATTTTTATAAATTTAAAAATATTTGTAAAATCAATACAAGCTTAAAAACATTTTGTGTTAAGATTTGTAGAGATCGCTACTGTCGTTTTTCAAGGGCATGGTCTTAAGGTTATAGCCTTAATATATGTAACGACTATGCGCTTTACAAATTTAATTATTAAAAAAACTAGAGTGAGCATAGTCTGAGACTGCTATTATATTACAATTAAAAAAAAGTTAGTAAAAAAAGGAAGACATCAACTATAGTTTATTTAATTATGATGAAAGTTGGACATTTTATTATTCATTGTACTTAAAAAATAAAAATACCATACAGTAAATTTTAATTTTATTTATATATTTTTATTTATTGTGGATGAGTAAACACACACACTCAGTAAGTGCCTCTAATTTATTATTAATAACTAAATTATTATTTTTTGAAATCTTGTTTATACTATAAACTTAATTTATATGTACATACTATACACATAAAAAACATCTGTGTTATATATATATATAATCAGAATTATCCCAAATTGACTACTCAAGCAGATTAGCTAAAAATAAACTCTAAAACGGTACCAATGATTTCACTGCTACAAGCAAGCTTCTCAAGTGTAAAGAACTACAAAATAACAATATATTTAAACTAAATATTACCCACAATTCCACTTACCTCCCATACACCCTTAATATAAAATATTTGAAAACCAGGTACTCTTCACAAACCTGGAATTTAATTGTAAATATAGGAGATTTGAACTCAGACTTTTAAGCACCCACCAACTATCCACCCTATCTCATACAACTGATATACATAACCACACATATGCAGAAAAGATAAATAATCGCCAATATAAATATTTCATGTTAAACCAGCACTTATCTGTTGGTCCAGATTATCATCTCCCTCACATATATATAAACAATGCTCAGTTTATATTAAAATAGCAAATCTTCATGCTTTAATGGATAAGCTTCAATCTACTCCAACCTCCAACTTTTCAGCCATTTATATCATTGAAAATCTGATGATGGAAAGCCCAACTCCCATGCTGATGCTAACATTATTAAACTGAGCACTGATATATATATATATATATATGTGTGTGTGTGTGTATGGGAGATGATAATCTGGAACAACTGATGAGTGCTGGTTTAGCATGAAATATGTATATTGGTGATTATTTATCTTTTTTGCATATGTGTCATCATATATATCGGTTGTATGAGATAGTGTGGATAGTTGGTGGGTGCTTGAAAGTCTGAGTTCAAATCCTTAACATTAAAAGAACTTTTATTTTATATAAATTTACTACTTTTAATGGTTAATATAGTTGTAAATTAATTATATATATATATGAAGCTAAATTCACAGCTAAGGTATACTGATGTGCAGCAACTCATCAGATCAGTTTTGCAAGCTGAATAAAAACAATACGAGTAGCTTGGACAGGTTTTCTATTGTTTTCATTCAGCCTGCAGAACCAGTCTAATTGGTTGCCGCACAACAATACACCTTGAATGTGGATTTAACTTTGTATATATAATGATGATTGCATTTACTAATTACTTGTTATTGTACTGAAATGTCAACTATTTAGCTATTATATTTTTACTACTTGCAAGCTCCTGAAATAATACTATGAATTTATCATTTATCCGTGAGCATGAATATATATATATATTGAAAAGTACTTTTATAATCCAAGTTTACAACAATGTCAACAAAATATCTTTTATGTGTGGTGCATAACGTATGTGAAAGAGGCTTAGAACAAAATATAATGCACATTGCAACTTTACTGCATGCGTAAATAAATAAAAAACAAAACACATTTACTTATCCATACCACTACTTTTAATATCTCAACCAGAGAACTCATTTTTGCAGATGACTTTCTTTAATAATTGAACATTACAAATCATTTGCATATTTGATAAAGTAAAAAATTCCTATGGGGTAATACTTTTTTTTAATAGACAGTTTAATTAATTAACTACTGATTATTGTGATAAATATTTTAATTATTTTTTTCAAAAAGGCAAATAAAATAAAATTAATAACTATTTTCTTATCAAACTTTACAAAAACGTTTAAATAAAACTTCATTACTTAATTCATTTTCAATTCTACATATCGAAAATAAAAATATTTTACTTATTTTCTTTGGGGAACGGGAAAGTTTAATTATTTTCTTATCAGATCTTTAAAGCTTTTAAATAGTTGGTTAATCATGCATTAATTAAAAAATATAAAAAAATTAAAAAAATTATATGTTCGTGCATATATATATATATATATTGCTAAAAGAATGTTGCCTTGACAACAGTTTGAAATTCTTGATTGTTATCTATATTGGGATTGTCTAAGTGTTGACTGGTTTCTGATGGTTATATATATATATAAATAGATCTACAATAACCATTAAAAAATATATCTGTACAGTGAAACCACAAACTATGCTGTATTGAAATACATGATTTTAGTTGTATTTTTCCAATATATATATATGTTTTCCTTTAGATTGATTTTCACTTGAGAAGGTCTATTTGTAATAGATGAAACCATGGTTGTGTAAGGATTTTGGTAAAAATTTTAAAATTTAATCTAGTATTGTATTGTTTTATGGTTTTGCATTTATATATATATAAACAAACAAACAAACAAACGGAAATGTCAATAAACAAACAAAAAACATTAAATTTGTAAATTTAATACATTTTATGATGAATGAATTTTTCTGTTTTTCAAATCTGTATGTAGTCATGTTAAACTGTAAATATATTTTACAAAACATTGCAGATATAATCGTATTTATAAATAATATTTGTCTAAATCACATGTTGTTAATAAATTGGTAATAATTGAAAGTTTGCTAGTCTTTCACATGCGCGATTGTCTCTCAGACAGCCAATCATATTTTAAACATCTGTCTTAAGAATGTTCTTAAGACAGCTAAATTTTCAATTATTACCAATCATATTTATCAATAATATTTCTTCGGTTCATGTTAAAATCATATACATTTTATTCTTCCTTTATTATCCTTTCCAAATATGATGTACAGTATATTGCATAATGAAAAGTTTTCTAAGCTTAATAATAAATGTTTACAAAATTTTGGAGCATGCAAAAAATTAATACGGAATTAAAACATCTCTAAACAATTAGAGAGATCATAACTTCTTGATGACAAAACCACTATTATATTTTTATAGAAAAAAAAGTTATTTGAAAAAAGAATATCACCCAGATCATATTTAATAGTGATGAAAATCAGATATTTAGCTATTTACTTTATTTTAAAAATAAAAATATGATAGTTATTTTTTTTTTGTTTATTCTTATTACAGTAAGTAAATGAGTGAATACATATTTAGTAATATATATGTAAATGTGTCCCCTCAATTTATAATTAATAATTATATTATTGTTTTAATAATAAATACATTTTACAAGTGTAGTGGCTAGATTGTAATTATATAGAAAGTAATCATCTCTTCTCAATAGTGCTGTTAAACAGTGATGTTAAAACTGCAAAGATACTCTCGTCCCAGCAACAAGAGAGATATTTTAAAAAAATAAGTATGACCATATTATTTTCAAATGCAAATGCATTTAAGATTGGACCATATAAATGCATTTGAGTTTGAAAATAAGATGGTTGTTCTTATTTTTTCAAACTCTCTATATTGTGACTGGTGTGAGAGTATCTTTGCAGCTTTGACATCTCTGTTTAAAGTTGCTAATAAGGAGGAATGATTATTTTTTATATTATTATTATTTTAACATTTTGTTTATATTATAATCTTAATTATATGTATATACTATGCATACAAAAAGTATCTTTGATATATATATATATATATATATATATATATATATATATATATATATATATATATATATATATATGTTGAAGAATACTGCACATTTGCAGTTCAATGAATGATCAATGCTCCATTCTAATCAAAGTTTATCAACAAAATGTAAGTTGTTGTATACTATGTATGACATATGTGAAGGGGGCATGGAACAAAATATAATGTAGTTCATGGTTTCTCTATATTCACACGAAATCTTAAATGTAAAAAAAATGCATTATAGGTTAACATATTAAATAATACGTAATAATTAACAAATGAAAATTACAGTATTAGAATAGTAGACATATTACAGATCAAGTTTTCCTCCACAAGAAAGAGATCATAAAATTTTTTTTCATTTATAGATTTAAAACTATACATCATCACAATATAAACATCCTTGAATTATATACTTTCTTAATGCTCTATTTTTCATTTACTAATTATTGCTTATTAATTAATATATTAAGCAATAATATATTTTTTTTGTATTTTTTTATATTTAAAATTTAATGTGGATACATAATAATTTTTTGAACATGTATGATTTTTGCATAAGTTTCTTTTTTTTTTTTTTGTATATGTTTCCTGTATATTTTTTTTGCACATACACATATATGTATATTATTTGTATATTTTTTTAATTAATGAATTAATTATTGATTTTTTAATAAATTAACTAATTATTGAAACATTTTATTTAGAGTTCTGATAAAAAAATAATTTACGTTTTTTTTAAAAAGAAAATAAGCAAAATATTTTCATTTTCAATTTTATTTAAAAGCTTTTATAAAGTTTGATAAAAAAAGTAGTTTTTTTTTAAATCTTTTGGATAAAATAACTAAGATATTTATTACAATAGATCAACAGTTGATTGATTAAATTATTTATTATATAAAAAAAAACTATTAAGAAATTTACTTTATCAGATATAAAAATGATCTGTAATATATTTGGTTGTTCTGATGAAAACCAATCACTCTGGTTGAAATATTAAAAGCAGTGAGATAGACAAGTAATAGTTTTTTTATTTTATTTATTTATATATTTTCTTTGGTTAATTTATATATTTTTTCCCATGCATATATAAAACATCTTTTAAAATTATTTTATGGAGAATTGAAATTTAATATATAAATTTGAGCACTGAAGTTTTATTTCATTTTGAAATATCTTATTTCACAAAAACTTCTATATTTTAAGTTACACACAGAGAGATACACATATATCACTTCTTTAATAATAGTTTTTTACAGCACTCTCTGAGGTTTGCAAAGTTTCAAATTCTGTTGTTTGTATTTTTCTGAATTACTATCTATTTAAAATCTTAGCAAAAAAAGGGTGATTTCCATTGGTTTCTATTTTTTATCAGCTTGATTTGGAATTTTGTAACTTCTACATATTTATTGTATTAAATTCTAGCATTTATGCACACTTTCTAGTTATATATATAATATCAAATGATATAAATATAATAAACAAAATACACTAGAATATATCTACAAAATTAAAAATACCTATATAAAATTAAAAAGTAATTTCTTTGCTATAGCCAGCTTACGGCTTCTTCTGCCATCCTCAGTGGCAATACAATGTTAATATATAAATCTTGTTAAAATCACACACCAGTAACATTCCCATGTGAATGGCCAACTTTCCATAAATTATGAATACTAACACAATTACACTGTTCATTCAACACATTATCTGTACTATTTATAAAATATAACTTTTTAATTTTTTTCTTTTTTCAAATCATATTCCACATGCAAAACAAAAACACTATCAAATATGCAGTTATGGAAAGAGTTCTGCTTTGATAGTGTTTTTGTTTTTCATGTGGAATATGATTTGAAAAAAAGAAAAATGGAGGAGTCATATTTTATAAATAGTACAGATAATGTGTTGAATACACAGTATAATTGTGTTAGTATTCATACTTTATGGAAAGTTGGCCATACACTAGGAATGTTATTGATGTGTGATTTTAACAAGATTTATATATTAACATTGTATTGCCACTGAGGATGGCAGAAGAAGCCGTAAGCTGGCTATAGCAAAGAAATTAATTTTTAATTTTATATAGGCATTTTTAATTTTGTAGATTTATTCTAGTGTATTTTGTTTAATATATATATATATTAAAGGGAAAAAAAGAGAATCCACCCAAGATTGAACTTACATACATAAACTAAATTTAAATTTACTCTCATACTAACACTTATTAACCAAATAAAATTTCATTAATTACTTTGTTTAATCTATCAACTCTTATGTTTGGATCTTTATTTGCCAAACATAGATGCCTTTTCTATATTGTGTGTGAATTGCATTAGTGGTCAAGTGGCACAGCCGCCTTACAAGCAGTTCGTCCCGGGTTTTCAGGTTCGCTTCCTATTCGATGCTTTCACACATGAAAAAAAAATTATTATGCATGTATCTATTGGGATTAATTATATTATACATTTTCAGTTATTTTGTATGACTTGTATAACCAGTTCCAAAATTAACTTCTTATTTAAAAAGTAAAGATTTTCTGTCTGATTTTAATTAAATCATGAGTTGAGAAGGTATTTAAACTTCAGTTTCAAATGGCAGGTGTTAGTAAAAAGTTTGGAAAAAAAGTAATTGCTTTAATAACTACAAGTTATTTTAGTGATTCAACTTATGCCAAACTAAGTCATATTCGATAGTTGAATTCCTCAATTCCAAGAAGTTTATGATAATTTAAGCAAAATAAGAAGACTTACAATCGTAGCATTATTGATTGTATTATTGGAAATTTAGAAATAAATCCCACGACTTAAAACAATATACCAGTTCCAGGATTGCTTTGATACTTTCTAAATGAAAATCTCTTTGAAGCCTGCTTGATGAAAGTCTATTGAATCTTCCACGTGACCCAGCATTAATTTTAAATGCCTTTTTTCACTTATAGATATATCCTCAATAACATATACTTATTTTCTATATTATGCTTAAAACTGAGAATTATATAAAATAAAAAACAATAAAATTTGAAAAAACTATAAAAAAAGAAATTGAAAAAAATGAATACGTATATTCAAGGAAAAATCTAGACATAGTTGGAAATGGAGAATTTAATACTTCAAAGTAATCTAGAAACAATCTTTCTGTGTATGCCTGAAAAGCGTCACTTAAGTGTTAAAGAGTGTGTTAAATTTGTAAGCTTAAAAATTATAATCAAAGGCGCCTAGGTGAAAATTTTATTTTGTTTAATTTTTCAATAATCAACTTATTATTATTTATTAGATTTATAAACAATTGTATTATTATTCGTTTTTAAGCGTATCTATTAGTTTTATGATAGAAAAGATTGTACTGCGAATATATGTATATGTTTTGAGATTAATCCGTTATAACTATCTTTATATAATTGAAATGCTCTTTAGCACATTTGAAGAAGAAAAAGGTAAAGATAATATCCTTTTTGCCTTTAAAATATATTGTCGGGTGAAATTAAAGGAAATTTTAATTATATAAAGACGGTTGCAATAAGTTAATTTCAAATATTCCATAAAAATATTTAGCACTTTAATTTTTTATTTATTAGTATTTAAATCTTAAAAATAAAAGAAATTTTATTCTTGCCAGATATATATATATATCAATGAAGTTTATAAATATTTAGAAATAAATTTCTGATTAATTGAAAAAAATTCTCTCTTCTATCAAAGGCATTTCAGACAATTTTCCAGATATACGAATGACAAAAAAGACGGAATCCTGTTTTGTTTTTAAAATGTATTGTCACGTACTGAAGTTAGAAGGCACTTCTATTATATATAGTTGCAATGAGTTAATCTCAAAACATTAAATAAAAATATTTAGTACTATACATTATTATTATATATATGTATAGTTATTTTTTATTATGAATGAATAGATATCCAACTAATTGTTTCAATGATAATATATAATATGGTATGAGATTATTTCTATAATAATTAAATTCTCAAACAATGTACCGTGTAATAAAATGTCTTTTAGTATTTGATATTTTTATTTTATTAAAATATTTTGCTTTGTTAAAATTTAGAATCTTTAACTGCCTTTTTTCTCTTTTCTATATATTCGTTAGCAGTAAAATACCATCTAAATTTCATTATTTGGTGTGTATGATTATTAGATATCAATTTGTGAATTACATGAATTGTACATAATTATCACATAACTGATACATAATAGGCATAGATTGATTGTGTGACGGTATGGTGGGATGCGCATCATAAATTCGATTATTATTACTCTTTGACCTATTCTAAATGGTTGATATATTTTTATGTAGATCAGTCATTCCTGAGGAAGTTAAATTACTGGTGACTATCTATATGGATAATGGTGAGCATTTATATACTTAAAAATCTTATTTAAAAAATGCTTTAATAAGGATATTAAGATAAATTTAACGAAAATCTTATTAGTTGTATTTATATATTGGACTATTTCCATCATCTAATATTAAGTATTGAACGTCTTTAAAAAAAATTTAACTTTATTTAAATAATAAAATTACATACAACTGTTAGTAATTGCACACAGATTAGTAGATGCACAACATTTCTAGAGGCACTACACTGCTTTCTTCTTCAGGTTTTAAATGATGATTATGTGATTCTTCGAGTGTTGCTGATCTGACCAGATGAATGACAGTATTGGCATAGGAATCAAACTTGGATGCTTAAATTCTTGAATATTGAATTTTAAATTTAATGCTCTAAGTTCAGTTGGTTAGATCATTATATTAAAATTCAATCTTCAAGAATCTAAGAGTCCAGGTTTGATTCACATGCTAATACTATCAACGATCACATCAGCAATACCTGAAGAAGAGAGAATGATACCTCTCAAAACATTGTGCATATACTAACGTGTGCGCTATTATTAAAAGTTGAATCTATTTTGAATATTTAAATAAAATTAAATTTTTCTAAAGACGTTCAATACTTAATATTAGATTGTGGAAATAGCCCCATATATAAATACAAGTAAAATACCATCATCACAAACCTTCAGGAAAACACTAAGCCTATTAGTTGTTGAAAGAGTTATGCTTTAAGGATAAAATATAAGAAAGAAATGGGATTACATCTCATTATGCAAAGGGATAACCATTAAAGTTTTTGAGAACCCTAAGATACCCCCCCCCCCGATTCTGATCATTTTAGAACTATGTAGTTTTATATAATCAGTTTTGGCCAAATTTAACTTTGGACATGAAATCCATGATTTGCTTTCTAAAGAAAAATATTCCTTTGAAATGAATGCCCAAGCATCACCATTGCTCAGAGGAGATTAAAGCAAAATTCTAAAAACCATAATTTTATTTTTACTTAAATATCAACAAGCTTTTCTATGTTCAAATTATTTGTGATGGCTCTTTTCCAATTCATAAAGAATGACCAACAATGAGATCTTCATTTTATAAGCAGGATAATGAGAGACCAGAGATTGAATTATATGGTCATTGAAAAGGAAGTTTTGACAATAACTTGGAATTTCCAAAAATAAACAGTTCTTCCTAGATTCTAAGTTATAGTGAAGACTAATCATAAAAGCTTCAATTTTTTGAATTTTTGATGAGGTAAGAATTACAGGTACTCAGTATAGTATTGCACAAGTTCCAAAAATATTGTACTTAATATATTCAGCATAAATCAAGTAAGTGTGTTGATCACACAAATATAAGTTGATGACACAAATATTGCAAACTTGGCAGTGGATGACCAATGAAAGATAAAGTACTATTCCAATACCAGAGAGATAACTTAAAATATAAGGAAATAATTTATTATTTGCAAGATATTATTAGAACATGAGGGTCATGAAAAATGGGAAAAGTTAGCCACTAATACAAAATTGGAAATGAATTGTTGGAATATAAAAGAAAAACATAAAAAACTGAGATATATGGAAATTTTTTGTGCCTTCAGAAATATGGTAAAAATTAATGTATACATGTATTCGTTATATGGGGACTGTGACCCTTAGAAAGTAGAGAAGGTATTATATAAGTTGTTTTACTGGCTGAATATGTATGATAAACATAATATCAATTGTGTGCAATTGTGAAGTTTGATTGAAGACTGAGCCCTTAAATAGGTCATATGTAGAAGAGATGTAACCAGAGATCTTTAGGAGATCAAGCAAATTATTGCTATTGATTATTATGTCCTATTTCCAGAATTACATGAAAGAAATACCTGCAGTTGCTTATATTTTTTTAAAATATGTAACTGCTTATCCTGTGATGCAGGAATTGAAAACTAATAAATTTCAATTGTGGAAAAATCTGAAGCCAATATTATAAATTATCGAAACCCATTTGTGTTTAGATAAATAGCAAAGCTGAATATTAAGAAAAAAACCTATCATTTATTACCCTTAATCTAATCCTTGCATATGAATTATAAAAAAACAGGAGAAGTTATTCCAAGTACATGCCAATAAGAATTGCTATGGTTGGGTAAATCTGGTCATGCAAGTGATAAATTATATAACTTAGATTTGAGTGAGACCAAGGGTTTGACTCAATACCTATCTCTATTTTTTAAAAATGTCCATCAACTTTAATACAGGAAGATAATGCAAAATCTCATCAAGAAAATACATACCTGGCTATATAACAAGAACCAAAATGGAAAACTAAGACAAAACCACTCTTCTTATGGATTCAGTGTGGACGATAAAATTTTTGTAGTTGTTGAATGTCAGTTTCCCCTAATAACATACTTTTAGAAAAATAAGAATTTTTATAAGAGTCTCTACAAAATTCTAATATAGCATGGTAAAATGATTTCATACTAAAAAATGAAAATAATGTTAAAGGACCTTTCTTTGCTTAAATTTTAAAGCCCTATAAACAGTAAAGGTGATTAGTATTTGGAGAAAGTTGAGAAAAGAGTTGGTTTAATGTGATATTTTTGGAACTATTAGAAAACTTAAAATTGTGGTGTATTGTTATGCAATTTTTTATATC
Organism: Epiperipatus broadwayi; assembly: GCA_028023455.1. Classification (NCBI taxonomy): domain Eukaryota; kingdom Metazoa; phylum Onychophora; class Udeonychophora; order Euonychophora; family Peripatidae; genus Epiperipatus; species Epiperipatus broadwayi. The sequence goes on from JAQFVV010006747.1 coordinate 98,437, forward strand.
TGAGCATTTTATAGTATGTGACCATATATTTAAGCAGTATTTTAGAAATTTATTTACCATCTATGAAAAATGGTGGATTTTGCTGATAATAATAATTAGGGATGAGAAGGTTCGAAAAGTTTACAGGTAGAGAATATTGTTAGTAAAGAATTACTGATGGTAGTTATTGGCTTACTAATAGAAGATTATCCTTATTTGCAGCCATATGTCAACACGAATATTTGGTGACACCTGAGTCATATTATAGAAGCAGTTTCATATTAATAGATAGATTCTGATCATCTTAGCTTAGTCATGGGTTTAACGATAGTTTTGAGAATGTAGATAGGCATAAATTTCTGCAATCGTTTTATAGAAATTTTAAACATTTGAGTCAAAAGGATTGTTTTTTATTTTAAAAAAACGAAAAAAAGAGAGCCGATTACCTTCTAACAAGTTAATAAATAAACACATACTGACAAAAATATTAAATTTAGAAGACATAAACTCCCCTGGTAAAGATATAATGATTAGTACTAACAAACTGAATAAATTAGTGAATAAAAAGAACATTAAAAGGAGTAGAGTAAGATATATTAAATAAGGTTTAAACTCTATGACTATTCCTTTTTTTATTTTTTGTACAGATACATATATTTTATCATCTATATTAAGCCCATAATTAAATAAACTTCTGTAATCATTTGATATGGGTATTTTTATTTTTAAAATAAATAAAATAGTACTTAAAAGAAAATAAATATAAATTTGATTTCAAATATAAGGAACATAATAAGATAAACATAAAATGAATTCTAATCTTCCTTAAATTTGTCAGGATTACCAGGAAAGTCAGCTGTAATATCAGTCTTATAAAAATTGGATGTAAAATAAGTGTTTGCTTTCGTTTTTATATTTGTAAGTTAAGTTAATTATATGAAAAGAAGAGAGAGAGAGAGAGGAAATTGAAAAGAGAATTGAATAGATCATAATTAAGTTTTTTTTTTTTCCATATGTCATAGCATCGGCCGGGAGGCGAACCCGCAACAACCGTCTGCAAACAACTGCTTGCTTGCAAGGCTGCTGCGCTGACCTCTCGGCTAACAACGCTCAGATGCAAAGAAATCAATTGTTTATTAAAAAATATAACTTTGTTGATGGATTTTGACTGTGGCCTAAATTGAGCAAATATTTAAGCATCAACAGCTAGGATAATACAACGTTTGGAAAAAGCAGTCGTCTTAACAAATCCATGCAGATTATTTTAACAATTCAATTTACAGCAAAACAAGCTGCATTTGGCATAATAGTCTAAGCAGAATAAGGAGAGGGATTATTCTCCTGTTTTATGAAGAAGTTTAATGTATTACTGAGAATTTAAAAATGGAGCACTTGCCTTAACCAGTACACCAGCTGCACTGGCCTACTAAGATGAAGGTTTGCCTTGAACTTATTTGAATCTCTTTGGAACCTGTTTGATGAAAAGCTGAAGAACCTTTAATATCTTTTTTCACGTATAGACATATCTGATCAACAACAAATACTTATTTTTTTTTTTTACCTAAAAGCATTTTCCCCCCGCTTGTGAAGAAAAGATTTTGTTTTAAACTTTCAACATATACCTGAGCATGCTTTATGCCTAGTCGGTCAAATTCCTAGAACTGAAACGCAATGACTAAGATTTGTGATATGTTTATAATACAAATGCAGTAGATGTTATGCACATTTATAAATTTACATGTTCCACTTTTTGGGCAAAGCGACGCAAGAGACTTTTTTGTTAATCATGCACAGAATACTGGAGACCTTATAAAAATTTAAAAATTAGTAAAATTTGATGACAATTGTAAACAAAAAAACATATTTTGCACAAGGAAAAAGACTAGATAAACTAGACATGCTCATCTGGGGAAATACTGAACTGAATACTTTAATCTAAAAATAATCTGCATATATATGTAAAAAGAGTCACTTATCTGTTCAAGAGTGTATTAAATCAGTACATACCTTTCTGACTCCAGAAGTTAAAATCAAATGTACCTGATAATTTTTTTTGTCTAATTCTATTCAATAATCTTATTTTACTATCTATTAGATTTGTAATTAATTTTATTATTATTATTTATTAGGTTTATCTCTAAATTTTACAATAGAAGAAAGTGGGTTTGTGAATTTTGTTGATAGATGTGGCAAGATATTATTATGTTAAATGGGCAGGTTCAGAAGTATTAACATTATCAATTCATCCGTCTTTCCATTCCATTCTCTTCATTGCCTAACTCGGCAATTCAACTTAATTCTGCCCATCTTTTATATCATCCAACAATGTCATTCTTTTGCATCTTTTCTTTTTACTCCCACTCATCATTCCCTCCAAAATATCTTTAATTAAACTATAATTTCTTTTTAACGTATGTCCAATCCAATTTCTCTTTCTCTCTCTTGACTTCCTCAATCAATATTTTTTTTCATTTATACTTTTCAAAACTTCTTCATTTGTTATTTTATTTATCCAACTATTTTTTCCCATTCTTCTCTGTATCCACATCTCAAAGGCGTCCAATCCATTCTTAATTTTATTACTCATTGTCCATGTTTCATAATCATACATTAGTACATTCTATACATAGCATTTAACTAAACTTTTTCTTAACTTTCTTTTAATATACAAATTAAAAAGCTTATAAAACACTTGAACGAGAAGCTATAAAGATTCCAAAAATTATTATACGCTAAGCGCTTTCGAGGCCATTTGCCTCATATTCATAGTGGTAATGTGAGATGCAGAACTAGGAAATAGGGTAAGGAAACAAAGCGGTATGCAAAACGTATGCAAATGAGCTAGATAGTCCAACGTTTGGAGATGTCAAAGCAGGTATCCTGTCTATTGATAGCGTTATTATTGCCATTAATGAAGTATGCTTCTCTGATTTTCCTCTTGATGTCATTTTTCTCAGTGCCGACTATTTTGAGGTTGGAGGGTTCAAACACATGTCCTGCCTTCTTGGAATGTTCTAAGAATGTTGATGAGTGATCGTTATTTTTCTTTGTTCTATTATAGGTATATCTATGTTGTGATGTCCTGTTGATTATGCCTGCTTTGGTTTCCCCAAAATAAATGGCTCGGCTTTAGTATTAACAACAAATACAATAAAATTAAACAATTTTATAAGAAAATCGTAGACATAAAATTCCATATATCACTCTTCCACACATACCTAAAATCTCCTACCAATTAATTAAGGTTTTGTCCAATAAATTTAAAATTAGTTTTCATACACCCCCATGCACTAATCATCTAGTCAATAACTCTAAGGATAAAATCGAACCTTCTCAGACCCCCCATGTCGTTTACAGCATATCATGCCCACAACCCGGTTGCCGGACCATTTATTTTGGGGAACCAAAGCAGGCATAATCAACAGGACAGCATAACATAGATACACCTATAATAGAGCAAAGAAAAATAACGATAACTCATCAACATTTTTAGAACATTCCAAGAAGACAGGACATGTGTTTGAACCCTCCAACTCCAAAATAGTCGGCATTGAGAAAAACGCCATCAAGCGGAAAATCAGAGAAGCATACTTCATTAATGGCAATAATAATGCTATCAATAGACAGGATACCTGCTTTGACATCTCCAAACGTTGGACTATCTAGCTCATTTGCATATGTTTTGCATACCGCTTTGTTTCCTTGCGCTATTTTCTTGTTCTGCATCTCACATTACCGCTATGAATATGAGGCAAATGGCCTCGAAAGCACTTAGTGTATAATAATTTTTGGAATCTTTATAGCTTCTCGTTCAAGTGTTTCATACGTTTTTTAATTTATATATTAAATTATCGAGGGAGAAGTTTAAAATCCTTAATATTTAACTTTCTTTTCAAAGGTCTGCAAAATATTTTCTTTTTATTAATAAATATTGTCTTTGCCAATGGTGTTTTTCTTTTAATATTATCTTCACTTCTTGCATCTCAACAAACTATCCAAATATCTAAATCTCTTCAATTTGCAATGTTTTCACTTTTCTCCCTACCCACAAACACTTAATCTTCTCAACATTAATCTTCATTCCATATATTCTTCTAGCAATTTATTCAATATATTCTGAAGACCCTTTCATCCTCATCTATAAGAACAATATCATCTGCAAATCTTACAGATTTTATTACTCTACCTCCGTTTGCTCCTTCACAGTCTAAATAATTATTTAGCACATCCTCTAAATAAATATTAAAGAGAACAGGTGATATACTGCATCCTTCCCTAAACCCACTTTTTATATTGACTTTATCAGTCTTATTACTCCCAATTTAATTCTGATTCTTTGTCTAATATACATATTTTAAATCAATCTTATTCTCTTTTCAAAATACCTCTTTATTTTTTAAGATGGACATAAGTTTATTCCTGACTACACTGTTAAATGCCCTTTTCAAATACACAAAACTAATACCAATTCCTTTTTTATTATATCTCTCTGCAATTGTTCTAGAAACACCAATAGCATCTCTTGTTCTTTTCCTTCTTTGAAAACCAAACTGTTCTTCTCCAATATAATACTCTATGTTCCCACAAATTCTTTGAGTTAAAATACTCAATAAAACTTAAGAAGTATGCGATAATAAACCTATTTTTCTGTACTCTTCACATTTAACACCTTTCTTCTTTTTAGCAATTGGAATCATTATAGTTCTTAAAAAATCTTCAGGCCAAATACTGCTGTTATATATCAAATTGCAAAGTCCAGTAGTAAATTCTCCCATTTTTCCCCAAAAATTCTATAGGTGTTGTATCAAATCCAATAGCCTTATCATTCTTCATTTGTGAAATTGACTTTCTTACTTCATCTGGCAATATGTTCACACTTTTATTAACTATTTTAATATCTTCTTCATTTTCAAGTTCATAATTAATTAAATTATCTTCTCTACTAAATAGATGCTGAAGATATTTTTTCCATCTTTTTAATGTATCATTGCTACCATGTAAAAAAGATGACATTTTGTATTCTATCAAATACCAGATCATATCTTTTCACTTGCTGAAGCCTTTCTAAGTCTATACATTCTTGCTCTAACCATTTGTCTTTTGCTAAATCTGTTTCTCTTCTTAACTCATTATTAATTTTTCTATTTGCCCTTTGCTCTTTCTCAATATTTAATTTTTCCAGCTTTTCCATAATTCCATCTTTTCTAACATATCTTCAGTTATCCAAAGTTGTTTAGCTTTTTTTACCCAAATAATACCTGTTTCATTTGTTGCTGTTTTTAAGAATTCCCCTTTAGTTTTGTACCAACACTTATAAGGACTATTAATATATTCCTCATTTTGAACAATCATTTTTATTTCATTTTCACACATGAAACCAAATTTTCCTTTTCCTCTTGTCTTAATTTTTCTAAGTCCCATCTTACATATTTTTTCCCTCTTTTTAATTCTTTTTAAAATCAACTTTAATTTAGCCACAACCAAATTATGATCTGAGTTTATATGAGCACCAGGAAAAACATGTGAATCCTTAATAGCATTTTTGTATCTATCCTAAAACAATATATATTCAATTTGATAACCTTCTCTATCTGGAGCTTTCCATGTATAAAGTCTTTTGATAACCTTTTCTATTTGGAGCTTTCCATGTATAAAGTCTTCTAATAGGGTTTTTAAAGCAAATGTTTGCAATCACAAACCCACTCTTCTTACAAAATTGGGCAAGCCAGCTACCTCTTTAATTTTTTTTCCAATACTATAATTTCCAACAATTTTTCCCTCCTTATCTTTCACCACAACAGTATTTCAATCACTCAATAGCAGTATACATGCATTTTCCCTTCATAATAGATAATTTCCTCTATCTTATTATATATTTCATCAATTGCAATATCATCATAACTAGTAGGTGGCAATGAGAATAAATGCAAGTCCTAATGATTTGGTACCTCTCCCACACAATTCCAAATTTTCTTCACCACAGCAATACCAACTCCATTAATTGATCTATCACCACCTGAATAAAATAATATCTCCACTACTTACTTCCTCATATCCCTCCCATCTCACTTTGGTTAATCCTATAACATTAATATTATTTATATACAACTCTCGTTTCAAATTTTCCAATTTTTCAGCTATTCTCAAAGATCTAACATTCCTCATGCCAATTCTCAATATATCTTCTGTTAATGAAATAATGTTAGTGACCTGAGTAGCCTCATGCTGTGCAAGACACCAAAACGATTCTTAGCTAAGATCTCAGCACCAATCTAATGATTTCTTCTGTAGGCATATTCATAATAAACAAGGAAATTTAAGGCAAAGTGGTTTACCATTGCCCAACAATCACCTCCATAACAGACATAATGCACTAGCTAAATCTTATAAAATTAACAACCATCTACTGCTTCCTCTTCTTTTCTGTCATCTATAATAATCTTCTGCTGACTTGGAAGAATGTTGTTGCTGACCCAGCACCCAGTGAGTTGTTGTCTTATTTAATGGTGGTCAAACACTTAATATTGTACACCTGCCATCATAGGAATAATGACATTTTATAGGAATAAAAATGTCGCTGTCTCCACCATTTTCTGATAGTGAATGTTGTCCCATTGTCAGTGACTGCTTATTTACAGTACTTTGCTTATTCACAGCTAACCTTCATATCTGAAGACCATTCCCCTATCCACAGTCTGGAGACACTCGGGATAGCATGGTATTCATGCCCTACTATCTAACCCAGGCAGAATATATCAAAGATGATTATTTTGATAAAATTGTAATTATAATAGTATATAAGATTTTTAATTTAATAATAAATTTTCAAATGATATATGGTATAGCAAAATGCTCATTTTTTCATGCTTAAACTCTCTCTCTCTCTCCTATTAAAATATTTGTTTTCTTAAAATTTAGATTTTGAATATCTTTCTTACTTTCACTATGCATCATTAGTAGTGATACATTATTTTAAATTGATTTTTGACATGTGTGTTAGATACTAATTTGTTAATTATATGGGTTATAGGGAATTACTATATATGGAACAGCTACTGCTATGGGACATCAATGGATGCATAGTGGAAATAGATTAATTATGAGATGATTATGCTGCTAAACTGTTAAAGCTATAGCTAGTATTTATATTCAATTCAAGTTATCATTATCTTTAGACTGACTGATATAGTGATGGTACAAGTTGATTATTGATATTTTTTGTTATCATTTAATGCATGAAGGAAAAATAGGCAAAGTCATTACTTACACACATACTTCCCATATAAATTACTGTAAATAAAAATAGAGATATAATTGACAACAATCATATCTCTAATTTTATCTACAATAATTTATACAGAAATATGTAAGTAACGACTTTGTCTATTCACATGAATGTGGTCATATGCATCAGTTGTGTAAGAGAGAGTGCATATCTATGAGAGGTTGAAAGTCTGAATTCAAGTCTCTTATAATATATATATATATAATTAGTTTCCAACCAGTAACCACCTAAACATTCACAGTAAATATAGCAACCAATATTTCTAACTGCTGTCAAGGCAACCTTCACACCTTTTAATAGCAAGAATATATATATATATATATAGCAAGAATATATATATATATATATATATATATCAGGTTAATCCATGTATGATTTTGGCTTGATCACGCAAACCATCAATAGAATACTATTTAAAAATGGTTTTAGAGATGTTATATAACAATATTAAAGTTCTGCCAATAGAAAACAGGTAGGCAAAATTTTAAAATAAAATAAAAGTTAGAAATTATTCAGATAAATGTGTTTTTTAAAAAAATCCTTTCAAATAGGAGGAAGTTTGCATGTGTTATCATGTTTGTTGATACAATTTGGTCTTTTAAGTATTTCAATGGTTTAAAACTGATCTTACATTCATGGAGAGTGACACGTCTGGAAAGGATCTGATATTTGAGAAATCAATATTGTGATCTGAATCTATAGCAGAGAGTGAAAGTTCTGCTGATGATGAATGTTGCTTAACTGCATTCACATGATCATCTTTTCTAGTGCTGATACGATGACTGCTCACATCTATCTAAAAAGCTTTACAAATAAAAACCACATGAAATTTCATAAACTCCATGAAAAATCTTGTATTTGTCTCACATTCTATAGACTTTTAAAAATATACAAAGCAGATATTCCTTTCATCCAATAGTGAACCCTATAGTGAGTGCAATAGGATCTCTCACTCACATTTTTGCTAGGTATTTATCTGATTTAATAAAACCCACAGTTCCACCTATTAAATCGAATATTAAAAAAAACTATACATTTTATTTTTCTATTAAAAATTTAATATAAATAATATTCTCATTAGATGTTGTTTCTTTACAAATATTCCAATTGATGAAGCTTTAAATAGCACTTCTCAATGTTGTAATTTATTGACCACTATATTTCAAACATGTATACAATGGACAACATTATAAATAAACTTTTAGTACTCCTAAAGGCTCACCTATTTCATAGTAATAGCTGATTTATTTATGGAATATATAAAAATTCGTGCTTTAGAATCAGTACCTTTAAAACCTATTGTTTGGCTCAAATATATGGCACAATTGATAATTGGGAGATCACAAGATGATTACACAAGTTTTGCCCTCAAATTTTTTATGAATTTCTGAACACTAAAGTTATATGCTTTTTTATGTTAAAAATAAATTATACAATATTTTTTCTCACATATAGTGGAAACTGAGTAATGGGAAACTTTCTTTTCTTGATGCACTGATTAACAAAACACAAAATAATCTTTTATTGTTTTCAGAAAAACTACACACAGTGATAGACACCTACAATTTTCATCATATCATCCAACTCAGATCTTTTCTGTAGCCAAAACTCTTGTCATTAGAATAATTAATCTTTCAGATAAATTATATCTGAAAGTAATCATATAGACAACAACAACAACAACAACAACAACAATAATAATAATAATAATAATAATAATAATAATAATAATAATAATAATAATAATAATAATAATAATAATAATAATAATAATAATAATAATAATAATAATAATAATAATAATAATAATAATAATAATAATAATAATAATAATAATAAAATTGAACACAAAACCTTAATTCAAGCTCAAAACAATCAAAATAAAAAACAAATAGTATGTAGTTCACAATAAGTTAACATTCTATGGAACCTAAAGATTTAATCTCTCTTGAGGTTCATGGAGTTTATGAAATTTTATATGGCATTTGTAAAGTTTCTTATGTAGGTATGAACAATCAATTGTCTTATCAGTATTAGGAAAGATGAAGATTATTTTAAAGCAGAGGAGGTTTGCAAGGCTCTGGTGAAGAGTGCTGGACAGTTGAAACTGTAAGGAAAATAAAGAAGTTTTTAAAGAAATTTGTTTGCATTGAAGTGTATATAAACCAAGTTATTATAAGTGATATATATATAAGATGAACTTCTTAATACAGTTAAGCAGTTCTGATCATCACCAGCATCTTCATTCCATGCTATGGATTCAAGTCACAACATTGATTTCTCTAACATCAGGATCCTACCCAAATGTTATACTCTCTACTAATGTTAGATCAGAAAAGCCATTGAGATACTTAAAAAATCAAATTATATTAACAACCGGCGATAACAAATGCAAATTTGTTCCTATTTGAATTTTTTTTTTTTTTAAAAATACATGAATCTGAATAGTTTCTGCCTTTTATTTTATTTAACAATTTTATATATTTGGTTTTTCTATTGGTAGAATTTTAACATTGTTATAAATCAATATTTACAGGCTTCTACAACCATTTTTATAGTATTATACCCATCATCCAAATGATGGCTTGTGTGATCAAGTTGAAATATACCATATAATTATTATACAAAACTCATACACAGATGAATCCTGAAAAATAAATCATTTATATCTGTAACCCAAAAAATCTTCATATATATATATATATATAAAGAGTAATTGTTGATTATTATTGATATTGGTATTGTTTAAGTGTTGACTGCTTTCATATATTTACATTTGTAAACCAATCTAGCCTCAAGCATAATTAGCTTTGATAACTAAGTCATACACAGTTTTAGTAGAATTTTAAAGTTATAATTGACTATTTGTTAGCATATTTTCAGAACAGGTTATATTTTCCTGTTTAATAAGGTTTATTTAAACTTCTTTGAATTAATAATCTCATTGTCTTCAGTCAACTTGCAGTCTTTTTCGTGTCTATATAAACATACTGGACTATAGATAAAGATGGGTATCGACCTTTAGATTGAGATTATTGATTGTTATTGATATTGGTATTAAGTTTAACTGCTTTCATATATATATAGAGGGATTTGAACTTAGGATTTTCAGTCTATATTCATCCTTTTATCCATCTCAAACAACAATACACATGATTTCAAATCCTAAGTTCAAATCTCTCTATTTACTATAATAAATAATCATTATATTGAATGAATAATTCAATTGCATATATATTGAGATGCTTAGATCTCTTCACTACTACTTTATAAAAACATAAATTATTCATTTAATAGAATATATGTTAACTATAATCATTAGAAATATTTTCACATATAGAAGGTATCAATTATAAAATATATATCATAATAAATTTATCTAATATGATTTAAAAAATTCTTTAAAATATAAAAACGTAAACAAACAAAAAAGAATATAACAAGATTAAACAATATTTGTTTTTCTTAAAAAAAATTAAAAGAAATATTTATATAGTACTCAACTAATATTCATTAAGGCTGTAGCTTCAAGCACATGCGTATAAAAATGCGATAGTAGGGACCTCTACAGGTCTTAAACCACAAGTTTACTCTTTGGAAGAAAAGAGGGGAACCCCATTGTATGGAGAAAAAAACTTGTATTTTTTTAAAATAAATAAATAATATATATATATTATTTATATACATATTTGTATGTGTGATTTTAATAGACTTGTATAATACGCTGGTTAATTTTGCTATTCACGTTTATTACAGTTGCTCAGTAAAAGAAATAGATTATTTAATGATAAACCTTATGATATAAAAGTGTAAAGAAGTATAGGTGAGAATAATTTCTTAGAATACATTTTTAATCCACGTCATAGATTCCATATTTTAAAACATTTATTTATTTTAATTAATCCTTAAAAAATAATATTAAAACTAAGTTTACAACTACTTGGTCCATTTTCTCTCTGTCATGTACTTCTCTATAGGATTAATAAGAAAATAATCCTATATAAGCTCTATATAGGGATAAATACATATGGAAAAATGAAAGGCTAGAGGCATATTCTTATTGGAATATAGGAAGTCAATCTAAAAGCCTTAGATTGTGTTCTGAATGGATATCTGATGTTTTATAAATTATTCAATATTGTAAAAGTATTCTAAGATTTGAATCTGAAAAATCAAATTTATTATTATTTAATAAATAACTTATTAGCTTAACCTTCTAAATATCTCAGGATGTTTATTCAGAAAAGAGCTACATTTAAAATCTGTGAATAACCAGAACGACTTTATCATAGTAAATCATATATAAAATTTGGTGCATAAATGAGTGACCGTTAATTTAATTACTTATCATCTGATCATCATCAGAGAAGGTTATTCATATTCCCAGCTAAATTGGTTATATAAATATGGCATCAACTTTGCGGGTATGGGTAACATATATATAATCAAGAGGATTTGAACCCAGACTTTCAACCTCGTTTCAATTATCTACTCCATCTTATACAACCAATACATATGATTACATGCATATGAAAAAATAAATGATCTCCAGCACTCATTGGTTAGTCTGGATTATTATCTCACACACATATTATAATCAGTGCTTGGTTTTATATTAAGATAGCAAACCTTCAAAATTTACTGGACAGACTTCATTCTTCTCCAGTCTCCAACTTTCTAGCTATCCATATCATTGAAAATCTGATGATAGCATGTCCAAAGTTGGTTCAGTATGAAATACATATATTGGATATCATTTATCTTTTTTACATGTACGTCATGTGAACTGATTTATAAGATGAATTGAATGACTGAAGGGAGCTTGAAAGTCTGTGTTCAAATTCCATCTAATTACATCTAGCTTAAGTATATATACTATACTTGTATTTAAGCATATATAAATAAATAATTTAGTCATTTTTAAGTATATGTAAATCTTGTGGAATGAAATCAATATCCACACATACTATTAGATAGATATATTAAATTTACATGCACTCACCCATCAAATAGTATTTTAAAAGCATAAGTAAATCATTTCCTGATTAAAGCAAGGTCAATAGATGTTGGTTTATATAAGAATAAGCTCTATGTATAAATGATTCACTTATGATTTAAAAGACTTATTGATAGATAAGGGCGCATAAATTTAATATATCAATCTGATAGCGCATATATAAAGACTCATTTCCTTCCACATGATTCTCATATATATATATATATATATATATATATATATATATATATATAGAGAGAGAGAGAGAGAGAGAGTTCATTTTTGATTTTATTATAGTTTACCAAGTAATAGTTAATTAATCAAACACTAATAATTATCTACATTGTTTTCTAATCTATCATCCATATTTCTTAATATTTAGTTATAATTATAATTTTATTTAAACGCACATTGATTTAGTAAGTACTATTTACTAAGGTTTTAACCTCAAGAATATGCATGTAAATGTGATATTAGGGACCTCTACAGGTCTTAACCACAAGCTTACACAATATCCTTTGTGTATGCATATGTAGGAAATAATAAATTATATGTGTATGCACACACAAATCCAACTCATTTATTTATAAAATAATATTGTACATTGTATAGGCTTACACCTGCATTTATATATGTAATATATGAAGGATTCGAATTCAGACTTTCACACGTACCACAACTCTCTGTGCAATCTTACATTGCTGATCCACCTAATCACACACATGTTGAAAAGATAAATAATCACCAATATGCTTATTTCGTGCTAAACCGGCACTCATCAGTTGGTCAAAATAAGATTGTGTAAAAATCAGTTATTTAATTTTTTTTACTAAACATTTTTTCTTCTTCTTTTAAAATATAATAGAACAATTAAATAATTTATTTTAAAATCCTTTTTTTAAAAAAAAAAACCTGCTAAGTCATAGTATTTCACAAGTAGTACCAATACAAATGAAAATGCATGCTATTTTTTTAAAAAAAAAACATCTGTCACTGGAAGGAGATCATTGTCATTGAGCCAGAAAAGAAATGCCTGAAAAATGATCACATATATAAAAGAAGTATCTCTTTTAAAAAACAAATTTATTAAAAGAAAGTTATATAAAATAAATAAGTACATAATTTAATGATGAACTCCTGTGTAATATTTTAAGGAAGGAAGAAATATCAATAAAATTCATTTAAGTAACTTCTGGATTTATTTAAAAAGTGAGAATACATTAATCCCTTATGCTTAAAATTAAATGTTCAAACTATCTATATACCAACTTACAACATAAAAGAAATAATGTAAACTAAAAAAGCTTACTTTGGAATATATTAGGAATAAAAAAATAATGAAACTATAAAGAAACTTGGCAGGAAAATATCCAAAAATACTTGATCTTAATTACAGGAATAAAACAAATAAAAGTGAATTTGAAATAAATATTTCAATAGCAGCTGTTAGCATTAAGAATTGTGGTAATCCACTGGGGAATTTTAACATGTTGACTGATTAAGGAACTCCCCTCCCCTCAAAGAAAAATATCCAACATGAAAAAAAGTTTAATATTATTATATTATCATATAAAATATTTGGGTAATTTAATTTGTTGTTGGGACTAGGTTGTTTATTAGTAAAATAATAATGAAATGGATGAGAGAAAAAATTGTTAATGATATCTTGTTTGGTACATTTTTCTTATAGAATAGAGTTTATGTCTGTGTATAACAGACTTCAATATCAACTGAATTAATATCATATTATATACAAGCTACAAGTTTTTTTATATTTATTCCATTTACTTGTGCCAAAGAAAGACTTGTTATTTTTATTAAATTATGATTATTATTGGCACTAGTTTTGTTATGAATAATGTTTATTAAACAAGGCAAAACTCTCCATACAGTAGTGCCACTCTGTGCCAACCCAGAGTAATCAATGAATGACAGAAGGCTTGTGAATAAAATCCCTATCTAATGCCTACTCATCCAATATCCCCAGACTAGTTTCTGGCTTGTGGCCTTCATCAGTGAGGAGCCTTGGATCTGATAGCATTACACCTAGATCATAGAATGAGTAGATATTGGATGAGTAGGCATTAGATAGGGATTTTATGCATGAGCCTTCTGGCATCGATTGATTACTCTGGTTGGTCCAGGGTGGCACTACTGTATGGAGAGTTTTGCCTTGTTTAATAACAAGTATGTGCTAGTATAAGAAATAGTGATCATGTGATGTTTAATAATGTTTATTATGTAAGTTCTACTATTGAAAAGTAAAACTATGGAATTATTTTCATCTATGCATATTATTTGCTGTTTCTTTAAAGCAATGAAATTAATTGATGGGATTTAAACCTAATCTCTAATTTCATTAAGTGTTTATATAATTAAAGTGCTTTTTTAATATTCATGATCCAAATATCAAAAAGACATTTAGTTTTAACTTCAGATTTTATCTCATTGCATGATATTACTTACTGATTCAGTGCCCAAAAGATAGATTGTTAACAGAAGAACATTTAAGAACCACCATCATTTATATACTTTTATTTACTGAAATCCAAGAATAAATAACATAATTATTATTTATGTTTTATAATATTAAATATTTTACAACTGAAATTTAAGGTTACCAGACTGCTAAGATATACATTTAGATGTTCATACTTTAAGAATTTCATTTACTAAAAAAAAAAAAAAAAAAAGAAATTAACCAAATATAGATAATCAAGGAAATAGGTATGATATTATCCTGTAAGAGTTGTCATTACATCTACATGATTAGAGTCAAGTCTATTTATTATAAACATATCTATTAGTTTGTTCTATATTTTTATTGATTAATTATTAAGGAGTTATGTAAAATTTGTGACTTATGAATTATTTGATTATTTATTTACCCATGAGCTAACTTAACTTCATTTACTAAGATCATTTATCTTAATTTTTAAACCAAGGATATGAATTGAGAGAAATACTATGTAGTATTTAGTGTTATTTTATTAATGTGTAATTAAATCCATGGTCAATATATTGGGATTTATCTATTTCGATAATTTTGCCACGAATTATAGCTAATATTGAAAAAAAAAAACACCCCATTTTATCTAAGTTGGTGTTTGATCCATAGCCTAATTTATTACAATATATTTTTCTTTTATATTCTAGTATTAAAGACATATTATCACAAAACGAAGGTATTGATATGGGTAACTAGCTATATTTTCATTTACCAACTTGTGTGTGATTTGATTAACCAACTCTGTAATACGTTATTTGTATATAAACTGTATCTAAGTGTTAATGACATGTAAATAGTCAAAATAAGAGTCATAGATCACATGACCCTATTCTCTTAAGCTTGTAAGTTATAAACAATGAGGATTGCCAATTCTTCAACAAGCTTTGTGTTAAATGCTTAGCCAGTGAAAGCATTTAAAATATCTCTGTCAGGAACCCCTCCCCAACCCCCTGACTATGGTTTCATGATTTGGCACTCCTTAGAGAGGTGTCAGGGTAGGTTCAGACACTAGATCTAAAAATACCAACCCAAAGGGAACACTTAACTAAAAGTTATCGATTGAGTGGAAAATCTGAAATTTTCAGACACCTACTTGTCTTCAAAACCAGCTATCCAACTCAAATAGCTATATGGGGCTGATAGATCTTCAGCCATACCATATATTAGTAGTCTTAGTAATATAACATTGCATAAAACTTAAGACATGTATTTTAAAAAAGTAAAGTGGTCACCACCTAAATTTTGTTGTACCAATTAATAAAACTCTCTGTAATAATGATGGTTTATTGAGGACTAAATTAAATCAGAAGTATTATTCTTTAAAATTTTAACTTTCTTTTTATCTTACCCCATTCAGAGTACTTCAGGTATATATATGACTACAAAACATTCATAATCAGCCCGCTGCTACATAAACACTTTTTTTAAACCAATCTAATGTTTTTTCAATCTAAATGTGCTTTGTAACTGGTAATACATTATTCCATAAAATGCAGATTATCAGGAATTTAAAATATGGCAGGAAAAATTTGGAATTTTTTTGCTCATTTATACTTTTCTAATATCTGTGGTTTGTAAATTATCATAGGCTTTTTTTATTAGCAATTTAAGATTCATTTTTTAAAACTTTGCATTTTTAATTATCTTAATAGGGTATATGAGCACAGACTTTCACACGACCCATCACTCTCGACAGATTGAAGCCTGTCCATTAAAGTATGAGGATTGGTTATCTTAATATATATCTGAGCACTTATAGCATATATGTGTAGAGATGGTAAATCTGGACCAACTGATGATTTCTGGTCTAGCATAAAATACGTAAATTGGTGATTATTTATCTTTTCAACATATATGTGTTCAAGTGTATCAGTGTTATGAGATAGTGTGGAGAGTGGTGGGTCGTGTGAAAGTTTGTGCTCATATACCCTATATATTACATATATAGACACAGGTATATAATAAGCCTGTGGGTTTCAGTTATTATCTTAATAGCGTTTTTTTTTTAAATAAAGTTTCTATGTTTTAAAAGTTTTAGATTGATGATAGCTTACGAAAATGTATTCTCTTGAACGTAGTTTAACTTCTCTTTATTCTAAAAATCGTTACCGCGAAACAAGCCGAAATCCAAATCTTTTAAGACAAATATATATATATATATATTAGGAGTGAGTTTATACGACATTTTATACATTGTCCTTTGATATAAAAACTTATACAACTCTATTTCAAATATAATTTACTTTGGAAACATAACTTCATAAAAAATGAAGGAACTAAAAGTGATGGCAATGAGAAACTAATATAGGAAATTAATAATTATTGATTTTTCTGCTTAACATATATTCCGTTCTGGTAAGTAAAAAGCTATAATTAAGGAATTAATTCCATTATTTTTTTAAAAAAAATTATCAAAATTATTATTTAAATGTAAGTATAATTTATGTACTTGGAGTTTGGATGTAATTGTCGGGGGTTTGAACACAGACTTTCATACTCCCTTCAGCTATCAACTCTATCTCATACAACCAATACACATAACTACACACGTGAAAAAATAAACGATCTCCAATATACGTATTTCGTGCTGAACCAGCATTCATCAATCGGTCCAGGTCATCATCTTCCACTATTATATATATACGATCAGTGCTTGGTTTATATTAAGATAGCAAATCTTCAAAATTTAATAAATAGGCTTCAATCTGCTCCACTCTTCAACTCTTCAGCCATCCATATCATTCAAAATCTAATATTTATTTTCCACCATAATTTGCATAAGCTTTTATTTCTCTTATTTATTGCTTTTATATTTTTATTTTTATAAATGCAGTCAGAGCTTTGTTTTTGATTTTTAAAACTATAATTTCAAATTGGCGTAAATAAAAAAAGGCATATGGCTGATAAGAAGTTCGAACCCCAGAATCGATCCTGGAATCTTCTTGCAACACAGTCATATTGTCATAAAAATTATCAACATATGATTTACAAAAAATGAAAAGCATCTTTTTTTTAGCACGGATTTCATGTAGTACTATTTTTGAATTATTTACATTGGAATGTAAAGATATGTTTAACACGCGAAATATACATTTCTTTTGTAGATAAATCAAATGTCTTTTGAATATTTTACAAATTAAAACACCTATAAAATATAATTAATCTATCTTAAAGTTTAGATAACACAATTTTTACGGCATAAGAGTACATCAGTATTACTTTTTTAAATATCAAAATCGCACGTATTTAATTAAAAGAAAGTATTATTAAGAGATCGTAAAAGCAATATATGGTTAAATATCAAAATCGCACGTATTTAATTAAAAGAAAGTATTATTAAGAGATCGTAAAAGCAATATATGGGTAAGAGAACAAACAGCTGTTACTGATCTCATTGAAAAAATTAAAAGTCTGAAGTTGGGTTGAATATATTGCTAGAAAAGATAATAATAGATGGACTTAAATTGGATTCCAAGAGATTGTAAAAGACCCAGAAAAAGACCATATGTGAGATGGATGGATGAAATAAGAAAGTGTGCAGGGATGATGTGAAGAAGAGAAGCTAAAGATCGGAGATGGATTGAACTTGGAGAGACCTTCGTCCTGCAGTGGATTGATAATGGTTGATGATGATTATTATTAATATATTTGGAACAAACTAAACTCCTTTGAAAATATTGATAATGTCATGTATTCACTAAGCATCTATTTTGACTTATTATGCATTTAAAAATACGAAACAAAGAATGCAAAGTTATTTTTAATAAATTGAAATATTTATAGTAAATGTAATTAAAAATGTTTCTATAAAAAGATGAGTGGCGTTTTTTTATTGAGTGTTTTTTTAATTTTACAGTACATATTGACTATTAGATTTCGCTATTTTATAATTATATTCCTGTCATTTTAAAATATTTTTTATTGTTGCACAAAATAGTCTTAACTAATACTTACAATTATTAATGGCAAACATAATGTTAAGCAAAGGAGTTCTATTGAATTGGGGCAACTTTAGTGATAAAACTGAAAACTCATATTTATCAGTTATATATTACAAAAACATATTAAACAGTGTATTAGATGACAATATATTTACTCAATGTTTTCAATTTATTAATGAGACATTAAATGTTGTCATCAATAAAATAAAAAATAAAAAGTGATCTTAATATTATGAAAATCTGAAATAATGGCAAAACTAATAATAATAAAAAAGTTTAAAACAATCAGATGACTCAAATGAACTTTTAAATTGGATACATTTTCAAGTTATAGCTTTACTTCATAAAAATTAATCTTTTCGTTTATCTTTTAAAGTAAGATAATAAACAACTCTGAAAATATATACAAATTTTAAGTCAATTTTAAATCAGTTGTTAGTTTAAATTGGAGCTGGTTGCAATTCTTAATTAGAATTTAGAAGGAAAAAAGTTAAGCCAGCCTGGAAGGTTAGTTTATGTGAACCATATTCACAATTTTATGCTATATTTTAGAGATCTGATGTTGAGATCATTCGGTTTAAGTCAAGGATGGAAAGTTTTGTAGTTCATATATTTTTTTTTTTCCCTCTGATAATTCAAATGTATCATATAACGTTTGCACTTCTATTTAATTTTTGTACAACATAATATGTAAAACATTTTTTTTAAAAAACACTTTTATGTAAATAGCCAACTAAAAAGTAGAAAAATAAAGTAATCCAGTTAATTCATTCTTGAGAAATATCAGAGATCTTAAGAATCTAGACTTGTTATAAAACAATTGGAAATTTCAGGAATATTGTCATTTCATAAAAGCATTTGAGGCTCAGGTAAATCACAAAAATAAAAAAGGCCTCAAATGCTCTTATGAAATGACAATATTCCTGCAATTTCCAATTGTTTTATGACAAGTGTAGGTTCTTAAGTTCTCTGATATTTTCCAAAA
This sequence comes from Epiperipatus broadwayi, assembly GCA_028023455.1. Classification (NCBI taxonomy): domain Eukaryota; kingdom Metazoa; phylum Onychophora; class Udeonychophora; order Euonychophora; family Peripatidae; genus Epiperipatus; species Epiperipatus broadwayi. The sequence continues at coordinate 118,132 of JAQFVV010006747.1, forward strand.
ATGGCAAATTAGCGGAAAAACAGCTTACTTTATTATTCTACTATTTAGTCAGTTATTTACATAAAAACATTATTTAAAAAGTATTTTTTACATATTATTTTTTTACTCTTTAATTATATTTACATATTATTTTAAAAATTAAAACTACAAAAAAATTTGACAAAAAATATTATTTAATAATAATAAGATGTAAAAATAAAAAATATGCACTCTAACAAACAAATTTTAAATTTAAATATCACGTGCTTGTCTACTATATAAAAGCATTTATGTATTTGGCTTTTTAATTAATTTGATTAATTAAATATGAGTTAAATCAGTATGAACAAAATTTTATTCTACAAAAATAATATCTTCATTGATTAAGTTGTTATGGAGTTTTCTTAGGAAGTGTAAGAATGGGAGTTGATGGAAATGGATTTTTAATGTTAACATTTCAAAAATGTGTACGTATAGGCATATAGACAGAAACATACACAGACGGGCAAGTTAATACAAAAACATTTAGTATATTTGTTATAAATAAATTATAAAAAAAAATTGTCAAGCATTGGTGGTCGAGAGGTCAGCGCAGCTGCCTTGCAAGCAGTTGCTTGCAGGCAGTTGTCGTGGGTTCGCTTCGGCCGAAAAAAAACTATGAAAAAATGTTAAAATTTAAATGCTGTTCACTTTAGCAAGACTTCTGAAACTGTTTTGTTTTCGTTAGATCTTTAATGTTTGGAATTAACAAAACATTTTTTTTAAAATTTAAATCACTTAGATTTTAGCTTTTTTTTTTTTAATTAATTTCATCGCTGAAAATAATTTTTGTAAGGAATAAAACTACAAAGATTACGAAAGACAAACAATTACAAAATGAAAGTAAAAAACAATTACAAATTCATTTTGGATTGGTCTTCAAAATTAGACAAGTGTAAAATGTCTACATACAGATTGAATCCAGCAAATCATCAAATCAATGCATGCACCATAAGATGACCATCACTGGTTATAAGTATGTCTTAAAGTGATTATTCATTAGAAAACCATGTTAGATCAGTTTGTGAAGATTGCCTTCTTTGTATTGCTACACTATCAACTAAATTATTCATCTCCAAATTATTTGGAAATTGGGAAACTTCAACAGGTTTATAAGAGTTGCATTGATATAATTAACAATGATTTCCACATTTAAACAACTTTTTTAAAAAATCACTTCTAAGACAAATCCATTATTCTTATGTAATAGTGATTAAATTTTGCCTTAATAAAGACAGTGTTAATAAAACAACAAGAATAAATTATAACTCTACTGAATTATTAAATCATTCTATGACCAGCTGAAATTAAATTAAAATAGACCCACCGGCTTGTATGTTTAGATTTTTCCATTAGAGCTGATATTACCTAGTTATTGGCTTCATTGAGTTAGTGTAACTAAAAGACTTTGAACTACAAAAAATGTATATTTCAGAATCAAAATAAGAGAAATAAATTCCAGGGTTTTTCAAATATTTAATCGAACTATGTCACTATGCAAATATAAACTATAGTGATAATCTGTTGGATAGAATATAATTATAGGATATAGTTTGGTACTTGGAGAGAATTTATTTCTACAACTTACTAAGAAACCAAAAAACTATGGCATACCTATCTAAATATGTAAGGCCATACATTTAGAAGCTTAAAAGAAGTAATATATTTTAAAGAATTATTAGAGTAATTACAATTAAATGACTATTTGCCAACAATATCTTAAAACAAAATAAAATCTCCAACCCTTTTTACGTGTGCCCGCCGCTATCCTAACACGATAAAAAAATATTTATCTGATACAAATAAATTTAATTTTTAAAATTTCTTATAAATTATTGTATTATATTGTAATCAAATTGTAGGACATACTATACTTTTACAGCGTAAAGTAAAAATATAAACGTTAATTATATGTTAAAATTTTATTTTTGAAATAAATATTTTTTTGTACATTATGTATATTATTAACAATATTTAACTATAAATTTACATTGAAAAAATAAATGGTGCCAGCCACCTGTACCGGTATTATAGAATGTGCTCTTAAGTGCAAAAAGGTTGGGGACTCCTGCCTTATACACTTGTATATGAGATAATTATTAACAAAGGAATTGCTATAAAACATATCTCAAGTAAACAAATTGTTGGTAATGTGTCAAGCGTTGGTGGCCTAGTGCTTAGCATAGCGGCCTTCCAAGCAGCTGGCCCGGGTTCGCTTCCCCATCTACGCATTTGACATATGAAAAAAAAATGTTGGGAATGTTTTTACTGATCCTTAATTAATGAATTAAAAATTAGAATTGTTTAGATTTATTTGTTTTAGAAAATTCCAAAAAATGTTGGAATTAAATTTTTTATATGTAATATGGAAGCAATTATTATAAATCTTTGTAATTGTAATTATGGTGGACTCAAAATCGAAAAATTTCCACATCAGTTCTCATATAAAAAAAACATTTAAAAATCCTAGTTTGATCAAGTAAATACAACTGTTATGTTCAACTTATGCCTTTTGTGCTATAATGTCAAATGACCCCTTGAGCAACTAACCGTGTCATTTATTTCTTTTGTTGCGCATTCAACAATTTTGTGGTTATTTTCTACAAATGGACATCATATTGCTTTAGGTATTAAAGTAAAGCTTAATAAAATTAGAACAATTAAATTTTTACAAATATAATTAGAAAATGAAAATAAACATAGTGATTTTAGATTTACATGGTATTTATGTTATTCGGAAAAGTTAGAGTGGGAAAAAATTCTCCGAGCAAGCAGTTTAATATATCATTATATTAGAAAGATTCGAATTTTGTAAAATGGTACGGAAAAGAGTTGAAAATGATATAAGAAAGTATAACTGTGAAATAGCAAGGAAAGCTGTAGAAGAAAATAAAAGTCTCAAAAATGTTAAACAAAATTTTGGTATTGGTAGGAAATTTCTATCTGCAATAAGAAAAAAAGATGGAATTATTACTAAAAAGAGAGATGACATCATGAAATTGGTAGAAGATTTTAATCAAGAATTATATAGTAATAAAGAACAAGTACCTCCTATATCTATTACATCTTCCGAATTGCCCAGAATTTTAAATGAAGAAGTGAGACATGCAATTAAATGTTTCAAGAAAGGAAACGCTCCAGGAAATGATGGAATTATAATTGATATATTAAAAGAAGCAGGTGAAGAATTAGAAACAATTTTAGCAAAGTTATATACCAAATGTCTAAATGATAAAGATGTACCGGAAGATTGGAAGAATGCAGTAATAATATTAATATTTAAAAAAGGTGATAAAGAAGATATTAGAAATTACAGACCTATCAGCCTTTTATCAGTTTTATATAAAAATTTTACCAAGATAATTACAACTCGTCTACAAAGAACTTTGGATTTCCACCAACCACGAGAACAAGCTGGATTTAAAAGTGGTTTTAGTACAATAGATCATATCCAGGTATTGAGAGAAGTCATAGAAAGGACAAACGAATATGAGTTGTCATTATGTTTTGTTTTTGTAGATTATGAAAAGGCATTCGATTCTATACACATTTCTTCAGTGATTAAAGCATTGGATCATCAAGGTATAGATCCAGGATATTGTCATATTTTAAAGAATATTTATAAAAATGCAACAGCAACAATTAGATTACATAATGATACTGGAAAAATCAACATTGAGAAAGGTGTAGGACAAGGTGACTCCATATCTCCAAAACTCTTTACAGCAGTTCTGCAAGAAGTATTTTGTGGATTAAAATGGGAAACTAAAGGAGTGAAAGTAAATGGAGAGTATTTAAGTCATTTAGATTTCACAGATGATGTAGTTGTTTTTGCAAATAATGCTTCAGAGCTGCAGGAAATGTTGCAGGAGTTAGCAGATGAAAGTAGAAAAGTAGACTAAAGATAAATGTTAAAAAGACTAAAGTAATGTTTAATCGATTTGCTCAAAATATGAAAATAAAGATTGATTATGAAGAATTAGAAGAAGTTAACAGTTACAAATACCTTGGTCAGATTATTAATACAGATGGAAACATAATGGAGGAAATTAATCATAGAATTAAACTTGGTTGGAGTACTTTTGGTAGAAATAACTTGATACTAAAAGGAAATATGCCTATGTGTTGAAAAGGATGGTTTTTAACAAATGTGTTTTACCAGTTCTTACTTATGGATCTGAGACTTGGACATTTAATAGAAGAGCAATACAGAGACTTCAGATCACTCAAAGGAGTATGGAGAGATGTATGTTGGGAGTAACAAGAAGAGATCGAAAACGCAATGTATGGGTAAGACAACAAACAGGTGTTACTGACCTTATTGAAAAAATTAAAAGATTGAAATGGAGTTGGGCTGGACATATTGCTAGAAGAGATGATAATAGATGGACAATTGAAATTTTAAACTGGATTCCAAGAGATTGTAAAAGACCCAGAAAGAGACCACATGTGAGATGGATGGATGAAATAAGAAAATGTGCAGGGGTGTTGTGGAGAAGAGAAGCTAAAGATCGGAGAAGATGGATTAAACTTGGAGAGACCTTCATCCTGCAGTAGATTGATAATGGTTGATGATGATGATGATGATGATTAGAAAGATAGTGAAATTATGTGTATGGAATTTTTAGCTTTGGTAAATGAATATAGTGCTTTAAAATCATAGAATTATTTGAATATATTCTCAAAAGCAAATATAACAGCCAGTTAATTTAAAAAAACTTTAAATAATAATGGATAATTAGAATATTGTATTTATATAAAAGAAGAGGGATAAGTAACAGTTTTTATAAGCTAAATAACATAGTCATAGTTAGCATTGCTTTATTACAAAATTTCATTGACTAATTATTATACAAGTATTTGGGCAAAGAACTTAACTCATATGTAATTATTAATTGTTCAAAAATCATAAAAAATATATTATTTATTATTTATCTATTCATTTATCTGTATGTACATCCATCTATCTATCTATCTATCTATCTATCTATCTATCTATCTATCTATCTATCTATCTATCTATCTATCTATCTATCTATCTATCTATCTATCTATCTATCTATCTATCTATCTATCTATCTGTCTGTCTGTCTGTCTTCCTGTCTGTCTGTCTGTCTGTCTGTCTGTCTGTCTGTCTATCTATCTATCTATCTATCTATCTATCTATCTATCTATCTATCTATCTATCTATCTATCTATCGATCGATCGATCGATCGATCGATCGATCGATCTGTCTGTCTGTCTGGTCCATCCATCCGTCCATTCATACAATTTAAAATTTTATGCATATAATAACTAACTGTCTGATGTCAGCAATGGTCATATAAATTAAATTCTTTATACAGTAAGTAGATGGAAACCGAAAAGCAAAGAAACAACTTAAAGATATTTTTGGAAGTTTTAGTTTAATAATTAAACAATAACTAAGTAAACCATCTTCAAAGATTGTTAATATCAACTGTTAAAATAGTATTTCTTAATTATTTTTGTTTCTAGTTCTTATTTACACCTCACTAATAGGTGATCATTTCCTGGATTGAATCGGTCAAGAGCATTACAATCTTGAAATATATATGTTCTGTTAGTCAAATATAAACAATTCTACTGTACCTTCATTTGGATGAACCCTTGTTTTTCTGAAGATGATTTAAACTTGAATAAAATCAATAAGAAAAGTACTAATCCATTATCAAGCACTGCAAGAAAGATAGCTGGTAGAACCCCCCCCCCCAACTTTTTATAAATAAATGTTTTATAAAGAGAGATAGGGTAAAAAGAAAAGAAGAAATATGATTTTTTTTAAACAATCCATTAAGAAGAATTTAATTTAATATTTAGAAATTTAAAAAATGGAAAAAAAAGAGTTAATAATGATATAAGAAATATCACTGATAATTGGCAAGGAAAGTTTTAGAAGATAATAAAAGTCTCAAAAAGTAAAACAGCATCTTGGTATTGGAAAGTTATTCTTGCAATAAGAAATTGTTAGATGGAAATCGAACTCCTATAATGCTGATATATTACTTTAAATATTATAAATCTGTGCACTCTTACTGACGTGAGTGGCTAAGTGGGCACATAGATTTATAGTTAGACTTCTTCGACTTCCGATCTAACAAATTCAAGATTTTCAGCACTTTATAATAATAGATCTTGAGACATGATATGAAATGTATGAAAGGGTTTTATTTCTGAAATAAATCTATTTCTAATTAGAGAGATAGCATCATGAAATGTATAAAAGAGTTCAATAAAGAATTGCCTAGTAAGAAAAAGAATAAAACAAAATATCCCCAATAATTAATCTGAATTGCTCAGGAATTTAAATGAAGAACTGAGAGAATCTATAGGTGAAGAAATAGAAAAATTGCTGGCCAAGTTATATATCAAATGTCTAAATGATATAAAAATACCAATTGATGGGGAGAATGCAATAGTAATATTAAGAAATGTGCTAAAGAAGATATTAGAGATTACAGATCAGCCAGTTTTCTACCAGCTCTATATAAAATCATTACCAAGGTAATTTAAAAGTGGTTTTAGCAGGATGGTCCATGTCCAACTATTGGGATAAGTTATAGAAAAGGTCAATGAATATGAACCACTACCATTATGCTTTGGGCTTGTAAATTATGACAATTTTATTAACATTTCTACGATGATATGGTTAAGATATAAAACCAGGATATTGCCATATTCTGAAGAATAATTATCAAAATGTGACAGTAATGATTAGATTACATGGTGATGACTAAGAAGATTAATCTTGAGAAAGATATAGACAATGTGATTTTATCTCTTCCAAAACAATTTACAACAATTTTACAAAAAGTATTTGGAAATTTAAATAATAAATGTAGATTATTTAAGACATCTAGATTTTGCAGGTGCTGTAGTTGTTTATTACAATCAATGCTTCAGAGTTTTCAGGAAATATTGAAAAGGGCATGCAGCAAAGGGATTCTGGACCCACCAGACAGGTTGAGAGTCACTGTTCTGACACAGGCTTGCCCTTGATGGGCTGCCACAACCCCCTTGATAGACTGCCTGTGAACAGTGTTGACTTGTGTTCCTTTTTTTTGTTTTTATGTTTCCTTAGTTAACAGTACATTTTTGGCCAGGTAGACTGAGTTGGTCCTGCCCATTTAGACTCCTGAATTGGTAATTATAGGCTTTTGCCTGAATCCTCAGTCTCAGAGGTGGAGGTAACAGTCATGAGGGTTTCATTGATCTGCAGAGTGGATGGCAATCATCACCATACCCAGAAAGGGGATGACCAGGCATGGTTCTTGCAGCCCTCTTTGATTCAGTTAGTGTTCAGGATCGGCTGAACCAGCAGGACACTCAGATAAATCTTACCCACTTACGGAAGGATCCAATGTGTATTAACCTTGTCGAAGGAGTAGGTCTGGGTTCTTGCTAAGTGATGTTCTGACTGGTCTGGGCATGGATGGAGTCTGATGGGATGTTTGGGGAACTACCAGTGGGGTTGAGAGTTGTTTCTTCTGCATAGATTTTGCCTCGAATGAATGGAAGCATCCCCTTGATTGACTGTCCTTTGATTTAAGTTAATATATGTTCTTTTTTCTTTTTTTGTATTTTCCTTGATGTTTGAACTCAGTATTTTTTTATATATCTGCAACACCTAATTTATTGTAATAAAGTGGTTGGACTGTTTTGAGCCACTGTCCAATTGTATAATATCAGTGTACGATTGTAATCTCTTTGGCCCACTGTTGCAGGCAACAGAATGTGGTGCCTGCAATTTGGGCCCATAAGATTTGATATAGTAACTTAATATAGATTACTTTGAAACACATCAAAGTAAAAATGTAGGACTAAAAATAAATGCTAAATAGCCTAAAATAATGTTCAATGGATTTTCTCATAAGAAGAAAATAAAAATTTATAATCATTAATTAGAGGAAGTTAATAACAACAATAAATATCCTGATCAAATTATTAATACAAATAGAAAAATAATGGATAAAATTAATCATAAAATTAAACTTGGATAAAGTGATTTTCCTTCAAATTATTTAATATTAAAAGGAAATTTACCTATATGTTTGAAAAGGAAGATTTTTGATAGATGTGTTGGCTAGTTACTATTTATGGATATAGAATTTGGCACTTAAAACAATACAGAAACTTTAGAACACTCAACTGAAGTATTAAAAGATATAATTAGGAGTAACAAAAAGAGATCAAAAAGGAAGTACATGGGTTTTACTAAACCATTGAAAAAATTAAAAAACTGAAAGGAGTTGGGTGGGACATATTGCTAGAAGAGATGATAAAAGACAGTTGAAATCTTAAATTGGTTTCCAAGAGAGTGTAAAAGATTTAGAAAGAACCTGTATGTGAGATGGATAGATGAGGATTTTTCTGGTATGTTATAAAAAGAAAGGTTATGTATGGAAATTGGAGTGAATGGTTAATGGTTAAAAAAACATGATGATAAAATAGGTTAAATAGCAAAGATATTTAAAAATAATAATAAAGGCTTAAAAAAAACAACAACAATAATAATAACATATGTAATTGAAGCAAAAATGTAAAAACAAAAAAAAACAAAAAAAAAAAAACAAACAAATTGAAATTACTCAATAATATTTATTCAGTAATAGTTTTAGAAGAAATAAGAAAATAGAAAAACAGTAGAAATTGCCAACTGAACAGAAAAAAATATGAATAAGAAAACAACAAGAAAATGATTGGGGAAAGCAATTACTATACATTAAATGTTTTTAAAGAAACCAAAATAGAGCCAATATATTTTCAAAATGATGGAAACATATTTAAAAGAATTATATGTAAGGGGATGTGGTAAAGGCCTATTTTAAGTTAAGTGAATATGTGATATATTGATTTTAATTTGATTTTTCAAGGGTATTAAAAATGCATTTGATCTCTTTTATAGAAGACATTAGATAAATTAATATGATTAAGGTAAATTTTGAAAACACCTAATATTAGTAGAACAAAAAAAACCTTTCAATTAATAAAAGGGCAGATAATATAATTCAAAGGAGATATAAAAGTGTTATGTTTGATATATGCTTGGAAGAAAAGAAAGTGTAATAATAATTTTATCAAGACTTTTAATTCTAGTAAGTAAAGCATATTCACGAAAATCAAAATGACTTGGCTGGATATAATTACATATATATGGAGACAGTATAAACACACTTGCACATATAGATTTTTTACATAAAAACACACATAGAATCGTAACATAGATATCTATTAGCAAATTGTGGCCAGCATAATATTTAAAATAACTTGCCATTACTTTTTAATTCGTAACTCAATCTTTTCTTTTCTAACATTGTTGTCAAAAGAATTTCTTTTTAATCACGTAATTTTATTTGACTTTTTCCATTTTGTCTTGCTTTCTTCAATTCGTATTATTTATTTATTTATTTTTAAAATTCTTAAATACATGAATATAGAATAATGTTGACCAGTCATTTAAATTCTCATAAATAGTAAAGCTCATTTCAAACAATGCTAGAAAAAATAACAACCGTATAAAGTAATCTTAATATCTTATTATGTTAAATTTATGAATAGATCGAACAACGTTCATCCAACTCCAGAAGTCGATGCCGAGGTAAAGGCTCAAAATAATAATAATAATAATAATAATAATAATAATAATAATAATAATAATAATAATAATAATAATAATAATAATATTATTATTATTATTATACATATCGTGGTGAATGATTATGTTAATGTATAAATATTTTTTTAAAAAGCCGTAAAACCTTCCCTACCAAAAACTAATATTTAGAGGACTAAAAGAAAATAATGCTTTTAAGTAAAATTCCAATACTTGGGGATTCTGTATCTTGAATCCAATACTTTGGTTTCAGTTAATTATAACAGCTCTTAAAATGATTCAGTCAGTTTGCCATTAAACATATTTTGTCTTAGATTATATTTTAATAGTTAAGATTTATTAAATGATAATGGTGATTAAGGGATAGAGAATGTAACATTTACTTTGGAAAAAAAGTAAGAAAAATCATTAGAAAATTGATCAACTTATAGTGCGTTCAGCCATAAAACTGATTCAGAATAATAATAATCAAAAAAGAAAAAATTAAATGTATAAGAGGATAGCGTAAGCAAACTAACATTATTCCTGATCAAATAATATCGCTTGGTTATTAATATTTTATTGTTATTACTTGATTTTTTTCGGGTAGAGAACTTATATATATACACATTTAAATTTCAAGCACTTTTTAATATTTCTTTAGTAAATAGTTTATAATTTTTAAGCTAGGCATAAAAATGTTTACTAATTTTATTTTGAAGTAATCTATTAGAAATTTATTTTTTACTCTTCATATAACGATGCAGACGCTTTCTTAAAGAGACATGTGGCAAAGACAATGAATTTCTATCTTTCAAAAAAAGTATTTTGGTAATAAGTATTACGATCAAATTACTGATAATAGACTGCGATAATTTGTTGCTATTTTACTTAATAATTAAGTGTTTACATGTATGTCCATATATATAAAGCATGTATGTGTGTATATGTATAGATATATAAATAACAGCTGCACATGCACTATATAAAGAAGTACATAAATAATAAAAGCAAAATTAAAAAGATATATATTACGCAGGTAAAAAGTTTTTTTTTATCTTGTGGAATTCATTGGTTTTCTCCAATAAACAGTATGTGTGCGTACATAAATATGTAATAGTTTGATATTTAAAATTAGCGAAATGCTTTAATTTAAATTCTTTATTTATTTATTTTTAAAAATACTTTACTAAGATTTATTTATTATTTGTGCAAAATAACCTAAATAATTAAATAATTCTTAAATTTATGACGTTTATATACGCCTACACACACACACAATTCACTTACCTAGTAAATAAGTGTATACGATTTATTTGAAATAAAATGCGATATTTTTATAAATAAAATAATCTTTTTCTCTCTCTTTTTAAGCTTCACAATTTTTATTAAATAATTAAAAAAACAATATTCATAAAAACGTGGGGGAAAAAGTCTGGCTGGAAATTTGAAAGACAGCTGTTACAATTGCTCTGGCGGCATAAATGACAACTTTGTTCCTACCGGGATCGGGCACTCAGCTGCAGTTATATTAGTGCCCGCTCCAATGGGGCTGCAGGCCTTTCTGAAATTATGAACAATTAGTTTTCGTAGCCCTCCCTTCGTGAGCTTCAATTACAAAAGCAAAGGACTGGCCGTCTTATCTTTTCCATCTTTATTGCATATCAAACCGATTGAAGGGTAGGAAAAAATCTTGCCTAAAGGCAAAAACAGAAAATAAGCAAAAACAACTCGCACTATTTAAGAAACAAATGTCCGAATGTTGAAATTTCAATTCCATAGTTGTCTTATCGTGACTAAGTCGGATAACATGTCATTGGACATTCGTTAGTTAATGGTCTCGATTGGTAAGAGTATTCTTCAGCCCCATATATTACTTCAATAGCAATGGGCCTTTAGGGAAACTATTTTCATTCAAGAATAATACAGCTTCTACAAACTGAGGAAAACAATTGTTCTTTTTGTGCTCTCTGGAAAAAAAAGTGAAAACCAAAATCGCACCAATGCGGAATAAAGCAGTATAAAAAATGACTAACCATAATAACAGTAATAATAATTTCTATAAAAAACAAAACAAAACAAAAACGCTTATTTAAATTTACTTAAAATTGTATATAAGAATACGCTTATATATAAACATAAATAATATACACATACATACATGGGTATTTGTACATATATCCAATTTAAAATGTTTGAGATGTTTAAAATAAAATGATTTAATTATTTTTTTAAAAAATATATCCGCTGTATAATCAAAAATGATTTTGCCTTTCAAACGGCCCGGTTTTGAAGCTTGATTTGTTGGGTAATTAAGCAGGAGGGACCGTTTTTGCGCATGTCAGTTCGTCCACTTCGTCGTGTGTTTCACATCGTTGTCTATTAGTGTTTCAAAGAATGATTTGATCGTTCAGGCATGCCTGTCATCTAACAATAGTTGAAACGAGTCTCCGCCTATTTAAACCAGCTTCCACCTATCATAGCAGTTGACTTCCCGCAAAATGACGTGTACATCTGACGTCTCTGATTAACTGTCAAGCGGGCCGTCGTGATATGAGCCCGACATACTAACGTAAAAGTACTAATGATGGTTTGAGATGGATTGGCCTTTAGAATCGCAGCCGTGTCGGCAAATATCCTCATCTACCGTGGCTCGCGTTGTAACTACGCACCTACTTGTTAAAAAATTGCTCAGAAATTCTAATATTCCAGAAATAGGATCTAATGCCAGATCTATTCAAATACTGGTCTACACTCTGATCAATCTTTTGTTAGCTTGAAAAAGCTCGCTATGCTCTTATCATGATGACATCAAAGCTAGTTGTTTTTATAACTTAAATTCAACTTAAAAGAAGCAATACTATATGCAAAACTACATATATGTATATATGGACTGTTTTGGATTCATTTATAATTTGAAAAATACATCAGCCTTGTGGCAGGTAAATATATTTTAATATGAATTTTTAATTTACAATAGAACGTAAAATTTTTTTGCCATTTATTTATTTTTAAATTTTACTGCTGAAAATTCCTTCCATAAATTTGAAACTTATTAAAAATGACCAATAAATAATATTAATATAGTGCTAATATTTTTATACAATTGCTGATTTGATTTTTTTTACTTTAACAAATTATAATAACTTTAATATAAACAAATAGGATAAGGAATTGCTTTATGTTAACTTTATTTCTTTTTCAGACATTGTACTCTGTCGAATATTTTCCCGCTTTTTATATTTGAGGATAAAATTGCCAAGGTGAATCGTTTGTCTTCAATGCTTATTTAAATATGACGTCCATAGACACTGGAACTTCACCTCCCTCACCTCGGACGGAAGGGAGTTATTCACCAACATGGGATGATAATTCATTGCGAAGTAATATGGCTGGAGAGTCTAATAATAAGTCCGAATCAGTTAAAAATAATCTAGCCTTTTCTATTGATAAAATTATGGAACCTAGTCCTAAAAAGACTCGAAGTAAGCCTGTAGTATCATTGGGAGCTGTAGTAGATGATTTTAAACGTAGACTTTCTGCTCCTTCAATGAATCTGAATCCACTTTTACCATTTCCAACTTATCCAAATAATGCTTACGTATTTAATGGTGCTCATTCAGAAAACATTGTAGAACATCGTCGAGCGGAACGAGTATATTCGGAAAGTATGTACGAATCTTCGTTTCGCAAATATTTTAGTCAAAATCACGTTTCAAGTCCTACAAAACTTCATGATTCAAGATACGATTTAATTCATCAATATTCGTTGTTTTGTCATCCTACCCACTTGTGGTATAAAGATCAACACAGTCTATCTCTTTTAAATTTAAATGAATCATTAAAACTTGCTTCAGTTCAACCTGTTAGAGACAGTAAAATTTATAAAATAGCTTCTCAATTAACTTCAACGTCTAGGTTTCAAGAAGTTGGGACGAGAACAAGAGATCGGCCTTTAACATCTGAAAAAATATGTAGTTCTGAAGGACTAGATCGTGGTATTAGAGAAGACAAAGATAATAAAGACAATACTGACGTTAAATTGCTGGGCACTAATGGGGTGTTAGTTCGAAATAAACGCCAGAATAATAAACAAAAATCATTTACCTGCTCTGAATGTGGTAAAGTATTTAATGCTCATTACAATCTTACCCGGCACATGCCTGTGCATACGGGTGCTCGCCCGTTTGTATGCAAGGTGTGCGGTAAAGGATTTCGCCAGGCTAGCACTTTATGCCGCCATAAGATCATCCATACCCAGGAGAAACCTCATAAATGTAACACTTGCGGGAAAGCCTTCAATAGGAGTTCTACGCTTAACACTCATATACGCATCCACGCCGGCTACAAACCGTTTGTGTGCGAGTATTGTGGCAAAGGCTTTCACCAGAAAGGTAACTACAAAAATCACAAACTTACACATAGTGGAGAAAAAGCCTATAAGTGTACAATTTGTAACAAAGCATTCCATCAAATCTATAACCTCACCTTTCATATGCATACACATAATGACAAAAAACCGTTCACCTGTAAGATTTGTGGTAAAGGGTTTTGTAGAAATTTTGATCTTAAAAAGCACATGAGGAAGCTCCACGAAGCCCTGCCGGTCCAGGGCCAAGCTTCTAATGCTTCCACCTCTTTAATAAGTCCATTTGTAATGTCAGCAAGCTCAAGTAATTTTTTACATAGAATTCCGGCTTTATTGTAGAAATAAAAAATTTTGTTTTAATAATTATAAATTACTTTCCTTTAAAAAAAAAAGCTTTATTTTTTAATTTTTTATTTTCCTGGATTAGTAATTTTTTTAAAAAACGGAAAAGTGTTGCTGAATTATATATATATGTTTATTTTTCGAATGTGTATTTGTATATATTGTATACGTATATACACACATATATATTTAAAAAAAAACAACTAACATTAAATGAGATAAAATTGAACTGCGAAAAAAAATTAATTAAAATATTTAAATCAAAATTTTAAAATCCTTTAATTAATATTATAATTATTTCTTCTCTATTAAATGCTTGGGGGGGGGGGTTTACAATAAAAAACAAAGGAGTTATTCGTTATATTAAAATTTGTGATCAAAGCTTATTAAATATTTATTTTCGATTATTACGCTTACATTAAGCAAATGTATTCATGTAAACACAAACACACATATATATACGTGTGTGTGGTCAGTGTGTGTGTGTATGCTTGTATTATTTTTTCCTTTTTACATTTTGTCTACTTTTCAAAATGTCGTTATTATTATTTTTAAGACGGTTATTTTAAAATATGCATTACTTATAATTCTCGTACTTTCTTTAATTTTTGAAGTCTATTTTGACCTCGCGTTTGGTATTAAAAATGGGCAGCTTATTATTATAGAAATAGGAGTTTTAAAGTGCATTTATATATTCACACGTGTATGGTTTAAACACACACCCACACACATTGATGTTGACACATTTTTGCTTATGAGTTATTGTAAATAAGTATTTACTTGAAAATTTCAAATTTAATTGATAAAGCAAATAAATAATTTTGCTCCAGTATTTTAAATATAATGGGAACGGAGTTTTTTCTCTCTAAAATTTGCAATATTTTTTTCCAATTTGACCTGTGCTAAATTTAATCAAAAGTTTAAGCCGGGCGTGCGACAGATGGGTAGGTGGGGAATTAATTATAATGCTATGAATTTCTCCTCTTTACATTAATTTTATATTTGTTACTTTTTTTTAATATTTTATTTTGAATTTTTATTACCGGGGTATGGATATATATATATTTCGCTACATTTGTACGTGCATTATATAAGAAATGCATGCGTTTTAAATAGCTAGCTGTTCAATTATAAAAATATTACACAGACACACACACAAACCGATATATATAGATTCGCATAATTGCAAAATAATTTATTTTAAAATATACATATAATTCTATAACCCTATATATATCAATAGCTCTATCAATGGACTAGAAAAATATTGCTGTTACATTTAAAATATATATATAGTGGGACTAAAAAATTTATAAGAATGAGAATAAACTTGGGAATTACTTATAAACACAATCGTTTTAAAAATTATCATTAGCATAATTTTGATTTAAAAAATATTAAAAATTGTGCTTATTTAATTAAACAAGTATTTTGTTTGTGAGTGTGTGTGTGTATATATATACTGAGAAAGACAAAATAGTTGAACGCTAGTTATTATTAAAATTCTAACTACAAACATATTTTATACTTTTTCCTTCTCTTTTCTTTTCAAAAAAAAAAATTTCTGATTTGCATTTTTTTCTATTTTTTTTTAGTGTCAAAATTATATACATACATACATCATATTTTTCAAAAAGTATATTTTAGTTACACTTGTAATCTTCAAAAAAAAAATGTTTTGTGGTTTTGAAAAGTTCCCTATCTGGTAACTTGTTTATGCCCAAGAAAAAAATAATGATTGTAGTGCCACAGCTTAATTCAGTCAAATAATTTTATAAAACTGCTGTTCTATTTATAAATAAGTATATATTATATGTGCCCATTACAAATATATATTTAAAGTATGAAAGGGAAAAGTTATATTTATATAAATTTTTATTTAAAATTGTAAAAAGAAAAAAAAAGTTTTTACCCTTCAGTCTTCTTGGTTGCAGTAATTTTTTTACAGAGAGAAAAAAATCTTATTGTATATGCTTCTGTGAAATATAACTGAGCGTTTCAAACTCTAAATAACTTTTTTATGTTTGTTTTACAACGTTTATCTTTAAGGCTTCAGCAGTATTTTTTCTTTCTTGTAAATGTAAAAAGAAAAGAAATTAATAATATTCATATCTGAATATTAAAATAATAATAAAAAATTATTGTAAAAAAATAGTTCTATCTTGAATAAAGTATAACTTTTGTCAAATATGTTTTGCAGTTTTCTAACACAATGACATCACGTGGAAATCAAAATTAGCAATCTACTTTATTATTGCTTGTATGTAAAATAATTGTTTGCATATTATATATTAGTTTTTTTTTTAAAAAAAAAATAGTTTGATATTTTATTTTAAATTAAAATCAAATAACTATGATAAAATGCTTTTATTGTGTATTTAATAAAATGTTTTATTTCAATTTACAAACTGAAAATAAAATAAATTAAATTAATTTAAATATTTTATAAGAACTTAATATAAGTATATATGATACTTTCTCTTATTTAAATTATTTAAATATTTTCAGCTAAAAGCTATAATCTCTTATCTTATCTACATGTGTTTATAATTGCGTGAATATGTTTTTGGTTGTGTGTGTGTGTATAGTTTTACTAACTCCAAAACTTTTTAAACAAAGAAAATAATAATAAAAGAAATATTTTAAAATATCGTTGATTTATAGTTTTCCATCATTATCATACACAAAATAGTGAGCCACGAACACAAATACGTGTGTGTGTATATATATACACGCACATTAAATACATACGAGGATAAACTGATACCAAGATATAATAAGATTCATTTGCTTTTGATTAATACTTAGTATCTTTTTTTTCTTTTCAATCATAATTTACTTTTATTTTAAAAAGTGTTTTCCTTAAGTTTAACTATAGGCAGATTTTTTTTTAAAGATTCTATTACCTAGCAAAATACTGTTTTTTTTTTATATTTATTTTAATAATCAATAAATCATTTTAATTTTACCGTATATGCTTTTGATTCAAATATGATCTATTTTTTACTATTGTTTACTTAATTATCGTAGATATTTTATTATCTAAAAAATAAGTTTATATGCTAATTTTTAAATCTAGAATTTACTTTTTGTAAAAAAGAAATATTGACTTTCATTACTAGTAAATTGTTTTATAAACCGTGCCATAGAGTGAATAAAATTTCAGATTTATATAACTATTTATTATATAAATAACCTCGAAAAATAAAAAAAATGTAAATAACTATAAAATTTGTTACATTGCTTCCAGTATCGGTAACAATCATTATATATATATACTACTTAATAGATTCGTGTTATATATATATAATTGCTTCAGCAAATGTTTATAATACTTTCGCTAATGTTGTATATATTGTTTAGCAAACTAAAACAAAATTTTCAGGAGTCTTAGTTTTTAATCTGAATAAATTATATGTTAGGCAATTGTTACCACAGTTAACTTTGTGCAAGAGTTGTTGTTGTTGTTATAATAATAATAATAATAATAATAACTTATTTACTTCTTTTTATGGTTTATTTATTGTGGACACTACCATAATACCATATATATAAATTGCAAAGACGGCTTAGTCATCTGCAAAGAACTACAGTTTTGTCTTAAAATGGTAGTTTATGATTATGTATATATTCTATATTAAAATGAATATTTTTAGAATTATAGTAATGTTTTCGTGAGCATAAGATTAAAATTTATTCGTTGAGATATTGCTATCATACCTTATATATGACTGGATCTCACCTGCCATCCTCTGAGTGACTCAATAACTGTTAACAGAACAGTATCTCTAGTAACAATAATTAAGCTGAGCAGACAATGGCAGGTGAAATCCACCTAAAATATCATGTTACAATAGTAAGTGCAAGCAACTACATACAGAGATAAACGTGAAAACTGTGTGTGTATATATATGCACGCATAAAAATTTATATACTGTAAACGAGGGATATGCATTATTTGATGTAAATAAACATACTGAATTTATTGCATATGAGTTTATTGTTATTAACTTTTTGACAGATTTAATTTGTATATAATAACAATAATAAGCATATTTTCAATACAATATATTTACATGAATTTTAACTATTATTAAAGAATAGTCAAATTTAAGTTTGTTTATTAAAATAATCCTAAAATTGAAATTGTGGTATATATACATATTTCTGCACCTTTGGGTCTTTTTTTTTTTTTAATAATGCATCGTTTTTATAAATTTAATTTTTTTTAAAATTGTTTTTCGGAAATTTATTTTATTTTTATTTGTTGATATTTATTTGTGTGTGTGTGTGTGCGCGCGCCCTCGCATACACACAGATATATTTGTGTTAGTATATGTCAACAGTAAAACATTAAAAAATTATAGAAAATGTTTTGTTTAATAAATATTAACATATCTAGCAGATAAACTTTGTTTTAATTTTATAAGGATTTAAAAAGATAATATATATCCCTCCTACTTTAACAGATTACAACTTTAGTTGGTTACATTTAAAATATTTAGATTATAAATAATTTACTAAATTAAAACCTATAGTTTGTAATAAGTAATTTGAATTTCTTTTTTTCTTTAAATTTTTTGCAGTTATATATTCGCGCGCACCGCGCTCACACATAGATACTGAGTAATTACTTTAAAAAGATGCGATATAGTTTATTACTTTTATTCCCCAGAATCTTCTTTCTAGGTAAAAATAAAACAAATCAATTTTTTACTTACATTGAAGAGTATTTCATTTCTAAGACACATCGACGCTCGTCTATGCATTCATTTAAGTTAAAACTTTCTAAACTTAGAAAACTTAACGTCTTGCATTTGTTTAACATTCAGTTTTTAAAATTAACCAGCAGTTTGAAAGCAACAATTTCTATAAAAGTGATTATGAGGTGAATATTTATTTCTTTTTAGAATAAATGTTTTAAATGCAAGAAATTGATTAATGTTTATTATATAGTATATGTATTTATACATTTTGCAGAATGACTACGTGTATAGATACATTTTAAATGCATTCAAGCACGGTACAAACGTGAACCAAATCCGAAGTTTTTATGTGCGTTCATGAAGACGCATACGATTTGGTAGCCAATTGATATAAAAGTATACTGAGAATAATAAAACATATGCAGCCTGAAAAAAATGTCTATGATTCGCTTCTAGACAAAGGATTAAATTTGGCGACCGCCAATATATAAAATTATGTACTTTCATGTTGACTTTTAGTTTTTAAAGTATTTCGCTGTTACCGTATATATATATATTTCTATTTAATCTCTCCTTTTTTAATTCACATAATATTTTTAGGCTATAATTTTCATTACGGTCCATTTTAGATTCAGTATTACCCGGCATATTAACGTTGCGAATCTTGCAACAACAACAACAAAAAATTATTCCTTAAATTAAGTAAATGAGACTAAAACAAAATTATGTTACAATAATCTAATCTATTTCACTAGTATAGTAATTATTGAATATCGTACACTTTTTTTTCTGAAAATTTTTGAGAAATCTCCCATATTAGTTATTTAAGTTTTAAAACTTATTTCTAAAGGAATATTTTTGCATTAAGTAAGTTAATCGGCAATAATCAGATTTGCAAATTTATTTTAAATCTTTGAATTAGAATAATTTCATTAATATATCTTTCATTTTGTATAATGTCTTTTAAAAATAAATGCAAAAATGTAGTTTAAATATTAGATGTAACAATATTTGAAAGATTCGGCGCCAATGTAATATATATATTTTACGATAATGGCTATATTTTATTGTTAATTTATTATCTAGTCTTCATCCAGAAAGTTTTGGAGTTATCCAATTTATTCCCAACTAAAAATTAATTTATTCGTAGTAAATTATTTACATATTAGATCTGTTCCCTCATCTTACTCTTTTGGTGAGTGTGTGTGATCTTTTAGTATTCCGATCTCTTTATATATACGTATATATGTAGATAGATACATACATACGCATAAATAATTTACATTATGCATATAGGCACACACACGTATATCAAGTACTAGTAATAAAAAATTAATCTCTGCGAGTGCAGCTATTTCTTTTTACCAACCTTTAAAAACATTATTATATCATATTTTATTCTATGTTTGTTATAAAGCAATCACTCCACCTTTAGAAACTACAAGATTTGCATATGCAAATATTAAATGGTCAGAGTGAAAGCGCGTTTATGATCCTAGAGATTTTTTTGATAAAAGGAAATATTATCAAACACTGGAAAAAAAAAAAAAAGCATAACCTTTTTTTTTTAGAATCTGTTATTAAAAATAATCCGCGTTTATAGATACGTTATGATAATGAACTAGCAGATCATTATAATTTACGCATTTATTACTATGTGTCACATTTTATGTTAGCAAGTAATTAATATCTGCATTAGACTTAAAAAACATATACATTCATAAACGAGTATGACCATTCTAAATTAAAAAAAATCAAAAAGAGGTGTGAGGGATTATTATAGAAATGAATTTTAGACACTATACAAACCAATCTCTAAACCACAAATATGTGCATATATAGAATATGCTGGTTGACTATGATATTTTATGATGTTGTCTTTTAATGTCTTCAGTAGAAAACTTTACATTCTGACATCAGTGTCTAGTTATAATTTTTTTTTTCCCCATATGTCATAGTATCTGCCGGAAGCGAACCTGCAACAACTGTCTGCAAGCAACTGCTTGCTTGCAAGGTGATTGCGCTGACCTCTTGGCTAACAATGCTTGACATAGTTCTCTAATGTATTCTATTCTCTTGCATATCTTTCCAATAGGAAACAGTGACGTTGAACTTCTCTAGAATATCTTTAAGGTGATCCTTATAATATAGATAGGTAAATGGGATATTACCTTTTATATCTCTAAACCACAAATATGTGCACATATAGAACATGCTGTTTGACTATGATATTTTACAATGTTGTCTTTTAATGTCTTTAGTAGAAAACTTTCCTTTCTGAAATCCTTCAACATGTGTCTAGTTATAGTTTTTTTTTTCCATATGTCATAGCATCTACCGGGAGGCAACTTGCAACAACTGTCTGCAAGCAACTACTTGCTTGCAAGGCAACTGCTCTGACTTCTTGGCTAACAATGCTTGACATAGTTCTCTAATGTATTCTATTCTCTAGCATATCTTTCCAATAGGAAACAGTCCACATTGAACTTCTCTAGAATATCTTTAAGGTGATCCTTATAATATAGATAGGTAAATGGGAGTTTACCTTTCACACGAAAGCTCAAGTTCACCACATTTTTTTTATGAAGTCTTGCATTGTTTATTTGTTTTATGTGTCCAAACCACAAGATATGATTTTACAATAATTGATTATATAGTATCTCATCCAGTAATTAAAGAATATATTGATTGCTTTTTTGATCTTGCTATCATATATAAAGAGAGAGAGAAATTAGGACTATATTTTTGTCATCATATTACATAAATATAGATATATTTACCAAATATAACATTAATATATTTTTTTCCATATGTCAAAGCATTGGCCTGGAAGCAAATCCGCATCAAAAAAATCAAATTTTTGGTACCCTGAACCTTGAAACATTTTAAGATTAAGTTTTGTACTAATTAAAAATGAGAGAATTCATTCAACTAGTTTTCTGATAAAAATGGACCATCATTATGAAAGATTCTTTGCAAAACACACACACAAAACAGTAATAGAAGAAATACTAGGAGGACAATATCTATCTGAATACTTCATTGTTTACTAAAGTAATTTAATACAAGTTTGACAAGCAGAACCTTTATTTATGACTAAGCTAATATTTCCAACTCACTGTTTTAGAAGCAAAGGCTATAACATGAAAGTATAATGAATAAAAGATTTTTGTGACTAAAATATTGAACGATTGGACAAATCATTGTTTATAATTATCAGAACTATTGGAAGGGTGTTTGTCTGATGATTTTATATATATACATATATATATATATATATATATATAGACTTATATACCATATATATATATATATATATATATATGGTATATAAGTCTATCAACTACATTTCTTTTTTTTCCTATCTATGAATATGATAAACCAATTTATTTCAATATTATGTGAAACAAGTTCAGTCCATGGTACAAAGTTGTTTCAGATAATATTGTTTTGTTTTCCAAAAGAATAATATTCCAATTTATATACATCATGCAGTGAAATATTTATAAGAGAAATTCATTTCAATGAAGACTTTTATTTGCCTCACACAGTCTTCCTATAAGCTCATTTGAGACTATTTTTGAACAATATCTGAAGTCTTTGTTTTTCTCCTGATATTTTTTTACATAATCTAAGGTTTTTGATATAAAGAGGTGTCATAAGGTATTCCTTAAACTCAATTCAAATGTTATATAATTCCATTCCAAATAGAATACAAACAGTTTTAGATGCAAAATGTCATCCTTCACCACATTATTAAAGAAATTAAAGAAGTTGTTTCCACTATTTTCTTCATCTCATATATATATATATATATATATATCGCATGAAAACAGTCACAAGCTTATTTATATTTCATGCGATATACTATTTATATGCGATATATATATATATATATATATATATATCGCATGAAAACAGTCACAAGCTTATTTAAACTATAAATCTTTCAATCTGTTGTCAAGGCAATTTCAATAAAAAAAAATGGATCACTCTACTTTTATTGTCATGACAACAGATTGAAGATTAATGATTTACATAAAACTGTGGCGGTTATCATTTTGTAAAATCACCTAACTTTGGTCAAAACCAGGTTTAATATACATATATATATATGAAAATTTTCAATCAAAAACAGTTTTGGAATTATAATACTTGATTTTTTATCAATGGAGATTGACACTGTTTGTTAAGTATACATCCTATATTTAGAGCTAAGTTAATAATCAATTCTGAGATTAAAATCTTATTAATATATATATATTATTTTGTTTCAATTAGAGGGATTGTGCAAATTATTGCAAAGAGACTTATATAATACCCAGTTGCACCCCCACACATATATATGTACTTACACACAGGTTAAAACTAAAGTAGTTTTTAAATAATCCATGATAAAAACAAGTCTTCTTTAACAATTTCTTATAGAGAAACAATGAAAAAAAAAAGGCCTTCCTTTCCAGGTTTTCCAAATACTAAGGGTTTGAGTATTTTCCATCTTCGTTTTACTCTTTTTCCAATAAAAGTTAGATCTTTATTTACTAATCAATATTGGATAGTTAGCTAGTTATATAGAACTAATTATCTAAAAAAAAAAAAAAACAACAACAACTCCCAATCCTGATTAAACATGAACAAATTTTGAAGTATAACTATATAACATGTCTAAGCTATAATTTGATTAACTTTTTCTGTTTCAAAAAAAGCTAGCATGTATATTTTTTTTTATATAGAAAGCATGTAAATAAATTATATTTTTGTAATAATTTGTATTAATAAAAATTTTATTTTTCAATAAAATTTAAAAATCCCCAATAAGAAAATACACTGCATGCATAATTTACAGTTGCTAATTATAATATATTTTACCAAATTAATATGTGAATGAATCAAAATATTAATTTAAAGGTAAATTATATTTTTGCCTAATTAATTTTTAAGTTAGTGCCAAGAAAAAAAAAAAAAAAAGCTCCAAGTTGTGAAATCAACAGCAAGTTAGTAAAAAGTATAGCTTTAGAATTTTTTTTACTATCTTGCTGCTTTTACACTGTTTTATTTATTTATTTATTGACAAAAGCTTATTAATATTTAAATCAAAGAATAATGTATATACTGAATTTTAGATATAATTAAAGAGTATTTGAACACAGATTTTCATGCTTCCTTTAGCTCTCTACTTCATTTTATATAACCGATACACATGCCCACATACATGTGAAAAATATAAATGAACCCCAATATACGTATTTCGTGCTGAACCAACACTCATCAGTTGGTCCAGATCATCATTTGATTTTATTATATATATATATATATGTGTGTGTGTGTGTGTGTGTGTGTGTGTGTGTGGAAGATGATGATCCGGACCAATTGATGAGTGCTGTTTAGCACCAAATACTTATATTGGAGATCATTTACCTTTTCCACATGCATGTTGGAATGTGTATCAGTTATATAAAATGGAGTGGATAGTTGAAGGCAACTTAAAAGTCTGAGTTCAAATCGTTTTTAATTAAAAGCTTATTAATTAAAATATCTTCTCTCTCTAGTTTGGCAGACTTTAAAACTTGAGCACTACAAATCAGGACCTCAACTCTATCATTACTGGTGTTTGAAATTTTTTGCACTTGCAATAAATCAGATGAATCTTGTTTTTAAGTATCTGCAATATAAAATTATCATAAAAACTTACAATAACTCATTCAAAAGACAATTTAAAAAAACTGACAAACTTTTGTTTATGATTATTTTACTCAGTTTCTGCTAGTAGCTCATTTTTATTTTATTTTTGATTATTACTAGGGCTGTTAAGTATTTGATAATTGGTGAAAGGTAATTTTCCAGGATGACCTGCCATGCAATTGGTTTTTAGGCTTTTTATTGATATATTAACTATTGGGTTGATGATCAATGCATTGATCTTATTTCTGATTGGTTTCTTTTTTTTTCCTCTATCAACTTTTCGATGCATTATACACTTTTAATGAATTAGATGCATCCTAATATTTATTTCTAATGTAAGATAATTTTAACTTAGTCATTTGTGCTTTAAGAGGATACTTAGGTCTACCACGACTCACTGTCTACTTGCAGGTTTTTTTTTTGCTAAATGTTCTATGATCTTTTAAAATCTGTGATCGACACTTGATAAAATTCAAATACATCAATATTTTTCCCACTATTATTTTTAAAGAAAACAATCTACTATTAAGCTAGAAAAAATATTATTATATTTTTATTTTTTGATGGGATTCTTACTATATATATACTCAAAAACATTTTAAAACCAATTATTTCATAATTATGATGATATTCGAATGCTATGCTGAGACGGATACATAACAATTGATAAAGAATCTTATTATTATTGATTACCTGATTAGATTTCAACGTATGGCTGCTAATTATTTTCAGTCTATTCCGGCAAAGTTGATTTCACAACTTTTTAAAAATTTCAATTATCTTTTTATTAAGTGGAAATTTAAAAAATATCGATGCAGGAGTGTAAACTATGCCAAAATGCACTTTTTATCATTTTCTCTGTGTGTGAGTGCGCGTGTGTAGTGTGTGTGTGTATATATATTTATTGTAAAGAATAAATTTCATATATTATTATACTAATAACAATTTATTTTGTATAAAGCAAGCAATTTTAAATTTACTGAATTTACTCTGCCAATAAGTTGTGGATATTATGATATATATGTGCATATATGGAGAAGCAAACAGGGAACATGTAGCGGCACTTCATAATTCAGATTTATTAGAATCATTTTATTAAATTTTCAAATAACACTCTCTGTCTGGCATCAATGTTACTATATTTATTAGACAAAAAATTGCCTATTTTAATCTCATTTTTATGCTGTTATATAGTGGCTTAGTTTTAAACAATATATAAATTCTAATAATTTTAATAACATCTTATAATAGACAATGGTTATTAAATATGTAGCGCTGGGAATAGCAATGACTATATCCATATTAATCATACAACAATATGGTAACTAGATAAAAGTGGACTATTTTATGTATAAGGATATTAAATTAGCATTGATTAAAAAAAAAGGCATTCTTGGTAAATTTGTTTAAATGATTCTAATAAGTCTGACTTGTGAATTGTTACGCACATTTAACTTCTCCCTAGCACAAGGGGATATATTTAATAGCAATTGTTAATTTAGCAGTATTAAAATTATTAAATATATATGTATAATGAAAAGTTAATCATTCAATTTAATACACATAGAATAAAATTAATTTTTAAATTTATGACAGCGTATCATTACATTCAATACTACTCATTCTAAACCAGTTTCTCCAGGTGTTTCTGCTGTCTAACATTATATAATCAGGAAACTCTGATTCAGAGTAAACTATTTGTGAGTCAAGTTACTGGTCTGTAAGCTTTCCTGATGCCCTGGCTTGGGTGATATAAATTTAATTTAAAAATTAGATTTTACTCTAATTTTTAACCACTTTTATATATGACATTTATATATATCTTATGTTATTAGATACTATATATAAATAAAGTATTCTCAAATTATTATTATTATTATTATTATTATTGTAAAATAATAAAAATATTAACGATAAAAAATTAATAAATAAATAAATAAAAATTTAAAATTTAGTAAAATTCTTTCTTTTCTATTTTTTAAATTATTCATTTAAAATTCGCACGCGCACACACGGATATATGCAAAATTTAAATCAACAAACAGCTTTAGATAATATTTTATAAATTTAATTTAATTATTCATTATATTGCATAAGACACAATAATTATAAATGTGGCAATTTCATTTTTCAGGATCCCCCCCCCCCCGAAACCTTATTTTGTTACACATTATATAATAAACCATATTATCAAAAAGTCTTGCATTGAACTTAAATATATATTTAAAGTTACAACCTCTTGCCTTATTTTCAAATACTTTGATTTATAAATAAAATTTCAGGATAGAAAAAAATATTGATCTTTGTTGAGATTTATATTTTTTTATTATTAATTAAAGCTACTTTTACCTGTAGTTTTATTTTAGAGATAGAAATAAATCATTTGAATATACCGTTATCATTAAAAAATTATTTTTTTTGGAAAGATTATCTGTATTTCAAAGTCCCTGTCTTTATAAAAACTTTTTAGTTAGCAATATTAACAACGCCGTCACCACTTATTCTTTTATATTTTTAATAATTGAAGTAATATTGAGGCTTTATGCAGACATTTTATTCTGTCTTTTATTCTTCTGTATTTTTTCTCTAGTCTTTGCTTTATTTTTATTCATATTTTTTTTAAAAATATCTTAAAACATTTAAAACGAATTAATAGATTTCTCTCCTTTTTAAATACCGTGATTTAATCTATCTAATACACCTCAAGCCATTTTTATCTATTTACTTTCTAGTATTTATTTATTTATTTTCGTTGATATCTATTGGCCAAAATAAATGCTACTAGTGCCACATCTTTTACCATTTATTATATTATATTATATGGCGGAAGCACAAAGATGTTAATCACTATTTATTGATTAAAGTTTACCTTTCAGCAGATTTCATTTAATTTATTTTTGACTGAATCTCTTCTTGTGATTAAAAATAACAGCATCTGAAAATTGAGAAAAGTCCACGTTTATACAAACTTTAAATATCCCACCCCCCTTCCCAATAATTTTTTTTTTTGGAAAGAGCATTTGCTCTTTTTATATATTTAAAAATTGTATTTAAGAATACTATAAACATTTCTAATAACTTATTTTTTTAAAGCATTAATAATAAATTCGATGTCATTAAAATTACACTCTATGGAAACACTTAGTCATTACACTTGATCTTACTTCATTTTTTGTTTGGATAAAGTTCGGTTATTCTCTATACATTATTACTTTGAAAATTTGTTTAAAAAGAAAAAATAATGTTTTCTTTAAGTAAAAAAAATATATTGGGAAAATAAGTTCAATATATTAATCCACCTTTGATAACTCTAAAAATTCTCCTGGGGATTTCAATTCTTGTTACATTTTTTTTTTTATATATAATAATAGTTAACACATTAGTTTACCTGGTCGTGACTTGGAGTTCCAATGCGAAAGATGCACCTTGGATATTTTTTAGATCAAAAAATAGTCTTAACATTTTTTTTTTTTAAATAGACAACCTTAGTAAATGGGTATTTAACTATTATTAATCGAAATGTAAAAGTTTTTTTGTTAATTTGGATTGATCAGATTGAAAGTCTGTCCTTTTATATGACGCTACTGGTAACGAACGGGTTCATGGGTTAATATATACATATATTACTGTATCAAATACATAATATAATATATTTCTTAAAGACCAAAAAAAATAAATTATAAACACTTTCTATTAACTTTGCCATATCATATACAATTTTGGCTTTATATCTTTTCTTACTGTTAATGTTTTATACACCACTTTTAAAATAAAATAGCACTTATTTTAAAAATCTTTGCCCCCCCCCCCACCATTTAACCTTTATTTATACATTTGATATACATACATATTTATTCCTGTGATGGTCAGGCTGCCTTACATATTATTTCCAATATTTTCTAATGGTGAGTCTCTGATAAGACGGATGTTTTAGTCTTTTACATTCAATAGAGCATCTTAATGCCTTGCAGGTGAGGTGTCTTGGTATCTTCTATCGTTGCTAGTTATTGCTTGCCCCTATTGTATTATTTATGTTTTGAAGAAGAGATATTTATCCTGAGAGTTCAGAATCTGTGGGAGAGTCTTCCCAAGAACTGGAGTTATCATCCCCTTGTTCGTCTGAGTCTTCCTTTGGTTCTTTTATTTAAGATGTAATATTTCCTACAATTTGTTTATATATTTTTACTTTTAGTCACCAGAAAGCAAGTTATCTTCCAAATATAGTTATTACATTTACTATTTAATAGATAAAAGATAAAAATTTTCAGCCCACCAAAGTTATCACTAACTCGACTTTTTAACTGCCAATCTGAAGTTTTGGGCAGTTTTTTTTACTTTTGCTTTATTCTGTAGTTTAAAATAGCAATGATCAATATTGGATAACTAATTGAGTTGGTTATTGGTCAGGTATCTGGTGGAAATTCTAAACATGATTAGAACTTGATTTTTTTAAAATTTGCTATGCCCAGATGATTTAAACCCAGGTCACATATATATATATATATGTACATTTCTGTTATAGCATATAGCCTACTTATTTTAACATATACATATTCTTTATGCAGTTAAAAAGTGTTTAAATATCCCACTGCATGACAAAAAATTTCTCAACGGTCATCAAAGAAGAAAAGAGAAAAAGTCATTTTCCAATTTCCAGATGGCAAAAGTTTTACGATTTTTTATTTTATCTTTTAGCTATATATAGGGTATATGAGCACAGACTTTCACATGACCCAACCCTCTTCACTCTATCTAATATTACACTGATACACTTAATCACATATATGTTGAAAAGATAAATAATCACCAATATCCGTATTTCATGCTAAACCAGCAATCATCAGTTGGTCCAGACTATCATCTCCACACATATATACTATAAGTGCTCAGATATATATTAAGATAGCCAATCCTCATACTTTAGTGGACAGGCTTCAATCTACTCCACACTCCAACTCTTCAACAGTCCATCCAATTGAAAATCTGATGATAGAATGCTCAAAGGTCACCCTGAGGCTGAGATTATTGTCACACCCATGTTGACCTAAGGTCAACATATATGAAAATCTTAAAGTATGATTTAAACTTAAAAAAAATAAATTGTATTGTTTTGAACTCCAATCCAACATTGTGATTGCAAGCACGTGCATTAACCAAATATGCATGAGAACATTATTTAAATTGTTTAATGCTTTCTAATATTACATTTTTGTTTTCATTAATATATCTTCTAACAGTTTTTAGACCTATAAATATCAACATATTATTTTAATAGCCTACTAATTCTTTATTATAAATAATATTAAAATAATGCATTGTTATTTATAGCTTTAAAGAAAAAAATGTCAACAAAAGCATAAAAAAGAGTGTGAAATTGGTCGCCATTAACAATACATAAATATAGAAAATAATGGAATGCTTTACTTTGATTTGTTGATTTTTGAGTTCGAGCATTCCATCATCAGATTTTCAATTGGATGGACGGTTGAAGAGTTGGAGTGTGGAGTAGATTGAAGCATGTCCATTAAAGTATGAGGATTGGCTATCTTAATATATATCTGAGCACTTATAGCATATATGTGTAGAGATGGTAATCTGGACCAATTGATGATTTCTGGTTTAGCATGAAATATGTATATTGGTGATCATTTATCTTTTCAGCATATATGTGTTCAAATGTATCAGTGTTATGAGATAGTGTGGAGAGTGATGGGTCATGTGAAGGTCTGTGCTCATATATCCTATATATTGCATATTACAAATTTGAAGAAATGGTAAACCTATAGATATAGAAACACTCGAATGTTATTTAAAGCTCAATTATACATTTTTGATTATTAAAATAATGTGGAGGTACAAAAATTCTAAAAGTTAAAATAACGTGGAGGTACTGTATGTCAATAAATGTAAAATAAAGAATGAGAATACTTTATCTTTGATAGTATACCATTAACTGACATACTTACAGGCAGAGCTAATTTTTATATACTAATATAATTTCAAGATATTATAAAAAATGTTATTCAACCATCTATTTTGGCAAAAGTGTTTGACGCAGATCAACCTAGAAAATTAATTTCCAACAATATCATTGGAAAAAGGCTTATATATATATATAATTTTATGTTTATGTATTTACAAGTTGTTATTATTATATAATAAAGATTTATATTATATTTTATTGATTATAAGATAAACAACATAAAGGAGTATTATTCCTTAGAATTAAGTTAAATAAGGTAAAAAAATTTATAGCATTAATAAAAAAAATTTTTTTTTGAAAAGAGTTTTGTTAAAAGTATTCCATATTTTGGATTTTTTTTTTTTGTCTATTCCAAATGGTTTGATTTCCTCAAAGCTAGGGGTTACATATTTTTCAGAAGAAGGAGCAAATTTAGTAATATTGCCATACAAAATTAAATCATAATTTAATGTGTATATAATTCAGTCAAAACATAAA
The DNA here is from genome assembly GCA_028023455.1 of Epiperipatus broadwayi. Lineage (NCBI taxonomy): Eukaryota > Metazoa > Onychophora > Udeonychophora > Euonychophora > Peripatidae > Epiperipatus > Epiperipatus broadwayi. Next base: position 149,320 of record JAQFVV010006747.1, read on the forward strand.
TGTTAACAGTCCTGAGAGTTTTATTTTATTTCTTAATAATACATGAGTGTATGAAGTAATGGCTAAGGCATCTGCCTGCTGATATATGACATGGATTTGAATTGGTTTGACTTAAATTTTTTAACTTCCAAACCAGTTTAAGTTTTTTTTTTTTTTTCAGATAATTGGCTCATAAGCAACCTAATCACTCATTTAATTAGATATCCATCTATTCTTTTCTAAATGGTAAAATAAAGACGGAAAATAAGCCAAACCATTAGAATCAACATCAGTCAGGTGGAAGAGGGTTTTTTGGAGAGACTTTGCAGTGGCTTTTAAAAATCATTATTTACCTCTTCTTTGTTAATTACTGGTAATAAAAGTAAAATAAAAACTAACATATTGTTTATTCTTTGATCTTAACGGTTTAAAAAAAGTAAAATTAATTAGAAAAAGATGAGCAATTTTTTATTATACGTTGACTCTCGGGAAGGGAGCTATGCTAACCGATAGGCTAATCTTGGAAGGCACCTGTGCTAACCACTAGGCCACCAATGCTTGACCAGATGAGCAATTTTTTCAAGGTTATTTTAATAATGTCTCAGTTTATTGGTTTTTAATGGTAACTTTGAGATGAATAGACAATAGGTTTTATAATCAAACCCGCATTGTTATTTGTTAACTTTGTCTTTTCTGCTATCTGAAAACCAATTTATTTTAGCCTTCTTTTTATGTAGAATTATACCATAAATTCTAATGATTCTTTGAATTCAAAAATAAAAGTATATCTTGAGCTCAGTTCCATAAAAGTAGAAAATCTTTCCAACATATAATATTACAATTATATTATTTTAACAAGGGCATACTGATTAATTGGATACCCATTTACCAGCCAATAGTAGAGGGCTGACAAATTGACCAATGAAATGGCTTAAAAAAAATCTAATTATGACATTAAAAATTCTCAAAGGTTGTCCAATCCATGGCTGTAACGCCATTTTAATGTATAGCTTACACTATAAAATAATGAAACTATTTATATCATTAAGATTTAAAGCCAACAAGTTTTAGATTATGATGCCTGGTATTTCTAAAATTAAATATAGACAAAAGTGTGTGTGTGCTTTTTTTCTATCTTTATATTTACAAATTGTGGTTTAGTCAGTTTGCATTGCTTTTGCAATTCAGAATTTTTTTAGAAAGCTTGTATTTAAAAATTGTTACTGAAATTTCAAAAAAATTTCAAACAAAATTATCTTTATATATTCTGACTGAATATATTCATAGCCTAGGCCTATTAATATATTATAGTCTCCTAAACTTCATAGTCATTTTTTATTTATGTTAACTTAGTCATATGTGTAAGTATTAATATATACTTGCATATGTATGAACAGTCAGTCTCAATATGGTAAAGTTTGTTTAAGGCACAATTATGTATACAATTTTTTTTAATTATGCAATTTGATGAATTATCCACAGCAATAATGATTCTTATCTGTATACTTAGCTAAAATTAAACTTTTTACTGTATAAGCTTGTGTATATTTATATAACCAGCACACTTATGTATCATTCCTTAAAGAGAGTCTAAATAATTAAACGCTAGAGTTTTATATTGATATTTGATGTTAATTTCACTTAGTTGCCTTTAATAGATGTCTTTTTTCATATATTTGAAATATGTATTGGATATGTAGGTTTTAGGTATATCTAAAAAATTACACGTGTGTGGTAGGAAGGAAAAGGATTGGGTTAAATTAATTATGCCTACTGGTTATATTTAAAGTATAAAATATATTATCTTTAGTTACATTTAAAGTTTATATTGGGGTTACTCTAATAAATGATTAGTTATAATCATTAATGTATTTATCTAAAAATGATTTTATCAAGCAAGTGATTGTAAGGAATTTGGTATTTGCTATAATAATAAATATTGGTTACTACCTAAAAACTCAATAAATAAATAAAATAATTTAGAGACATAAACTGAACTATTTGAAAATTAATTAGTTTGTTATCTAGATACCAGGGATAGAATGTAACTGATTATATATAAAAAGTGAAATTTACATATTTAATATAAAATAAGTAGATATTGTGAATAAAGGTTCACAACGCTTCAGATAATTTCAAATATTGTTTTATACGTCTAAAAGAAAAAAAAACTTACAAGCATAGTTTTTATTAGTATATATATATTGGCATGAGTTATTATTTTCAAAATTTGTGCTAGCATCCGATTTATTTATTTTTGTTTATATTAGATGGGTATCTAATTAGGTCTACTTATAGAAAGAGGAAGTTTAATATTAAAAATTAATCCTTTGGATTTTATTTAGAATCTAAAAAAAACAACCACTGATAATCTTTTATAATAAATATTTTTTTAATGTTATAGATAGTAAGGACCTTATTTTGTAATAATTGATTTAAGTTTTTTAGCTGAATGCGAGATCAACAAAAGAATATTATCACCAAAATAGTTAGTTATACATTTATCTAATTACTTGGTTAAATACACTATTAAATTTCAGACGTTTATCGGAGACAGAAATTAATAAAAATTACTGCTTTTAACTAAAAATTGTTTATAGTATATATCAAATTATAAAACATTGGCTAGGTTAATTTATATTTAAAATAATTGTTGAAGTATCATTAGACTCCATGAAAAGTATTTAAAAAGCTGTCTTTTTGTAAATCAGTGTGAATGGCTATGGTAGTACAAAAATAGACAATATGCTTGGAAGCTTACCTGATGTACAGTATATAAAATATTTAAATTTTTTTTTTTGGGGGGGGGGGGAGGATTTATTATAGTACAAATTTCACAGATACGCTTAATTGTTTTAAGTGTCTAATTAAGTTATAATAATCTTTAGCGTAAATAAATCTTGTATATAAAGGTTTTTATAACAGCAAAATAATCAATGGCAGTAGATAAAAAAGAAAAGACTTTGAATAAGCATTAAATCGCTTTATTTCTATATATACTATTTTCAGCGGTCTGATGTGTCTTTCCTTTTTTTTTTTTTAAATAATAATAATATTAATTGCACTATTGTTTTTTTTTATGCAATGATAAAAATATATTCAGATAATTTTAATTCAAAGATAGATAATAGAATGAAATATAGTAGTAAACAATAAAAGACGGTTGTTAGATTAATGAAATATTCAATATCAATAATATAATATTAATTCGTTAGAATATATAAGCATACATATATATTAATGTTTAATATATAGTTTAAGTAAACTGGAAATTGCTCCAGTGATGCTAAATAGTTTTTTGGGAATTGTTACTAACATCACTTAATAACTATTTAAAAAATGGTACAGATTGTATATTAAGCATTTTAAATCCGTTTGTATGTTGAATAGAACATTTTTTTATTATTAAAAAAAATATAATCTTTAAATGAATTTTAAAATATTCTATTAAATATCGATTAAAAAAATTAGAAATCCCTAATTGTCGCCACATTACTAAGCAAAAACTTGAATCGTTAAATAGCATATTTAACAGCGCCAAGATTTTAAGAGGAGGTGGGAGGGGGTTCCGCGTACTAATTAAAAGAGTGTTTTTCACCGGCATAAGTTTAAAATATAATCTTTTCACCGTTCTTTGTTTATATAAAATAATGGCTTATATTTTGCATTTATTTAGATGGCATTTAAATAAACAAAGCTGTGATCATTAGTTTAATTTACCTAAAGGAGTTAAAAGTGTATTCAAACTTTTCTTCTGTTTGTATTTTCCTTTGACAACTCTACAAGTGAGTGTTTTTTTTCGCTTCAGTTGTGATAGGCGGCATTTGACTTACTTGTTGAATTATTCGTATTTGCTGGTTTTAAAAGACAGACGATTAGTAGCGTCACCTTATGGTCAGTGTATAGACAAAAAATAAACAGTAGATGGAGAAAGTGAGCATTAGATGGCATTAGCTTTAATTAGGAAAGTACTTTATATAAGAAGCGGGGTCTTTCCTAAGAGCTGGCAAATAACCTTTTGTAACATTATAAGCTGATAATATAAAATAACCTAAACTAGAAAGTCCAGTTTTGAATTAGACATTTATAAGGCGCTACTTATGACAAGATTTATTTATTTTTTCTTAAATGAGTTGCACTGGACTTAAAATAATATTTATATAAAATAAAATCCTTTTTCGGAAAAAAAAAAAAGTAGAACAATTTTTTTTTCAAAATGTCACAGTTTTAAAAAATAGCATATATATTGCAAATGTTTGCTGTTATGTTGTTTTTTAAAATTGTTTATTTTAAAGAATCCCTGAACACTTATTTGCTAGGATGCGTGTATGTATGGCTAAATATATAGTAGCAAAAATAAAATTATTTGTACGTAAACTTATTTATGAAAATTGGTAAGTTTTCTAAAATAATTTAATTGCTAAAAAATTAATTTGCGATCTTTACGCATAAATAAATACATCAAAATTTAGTAATTAATTAATCTAAATAGTATATAATTTTTTGCTAATCTAGATTAGCTTTTTTTTTTAAATATAAATTTAGAAGCATTTTTAATTAAAGACTTATGTGAATATATATGTATGTATTCGTTTTATTAAAAATTAGAGTAGTTACAAATAATAATAATAATATTTAAATACTTTTTTTCCCCTCATGTGTCATAGCATCAGCCGGGAAGCGAACCCGCTAACCCGGGACAACTGCTTGTAAAGCAACTGTCACTGACCTCTCGACCATCAATGCTTGATACTTGATTGTGTTTTTTCTAATCTATATATAAATGTAATTGTCATTAAGAATCTTGATCTCTTTATTATCTTTTTCTCGTTATTATCTTTTTTCAGTTTTGTTCAATGCTAACATTAAAACTAAATAAATGGAATATTTAAACAGAAACGTAAAATTTTAAAAAGGCTACATGATAATGTGGGTTTATTTATCAATAAGAGTTTTAGACTTAGTAGCTTATAAACATTTTTTTATACTAATAAATATAAAACTATTGGAGTAATCGACAAAATTAGATGCATTAACAAAAGCACATTTTTATTTGGAAAAAAAAAAGCCAAAATGATTTTAATCTTCATTCATAAAAAAATGTTTTATCACTATTTTTTTAAAACAGTGAATAATTCTATTGTTTATATATCAGGCTAAAGATTTATATATTCGCATTACTTATACTCTCATGTTTTCTTTAATTTTTTTAATACTTTACTTTGACTTATTTCTTTAAATAATTTAAATTATTTCAGCAAAATTACTATTTTCTCTTTCTCTTTATTTTTAATGATTTATGAATGTTTGTTTCTAATGGACTATGTATGAACAATGAATATTTTAAATGAGAAGCTCGCGTCATTCAGTTGACTGCTACGGCAGCTTTGTTTTAATTTCGTAATTCAATAAGCCTGCTATATTACACTGGATAATAAAGAAAAATGTGCCGACAGACGTACCAATTAAATGGTAATTTAAATTGTTTTATTTGATTTTGGTTTATTAATGATTAATCTTTTTTTTTCCATAAGCTTTGTAGTGTACGACATTGCTTGGTTTCCCGCCAAAATTGACCAGTCTCCCCCCACCCCCACCCCCCACCCCCTATCCAAAAGGAGCAAAATAATTCTAATGTTGCAATATTTCTGTTTTCTTTCGCTGTTAAGATTTTGCAATTTTATTTGGAAAAGTATGTTTTGAAATATTTGAAAATTGTATATAATTCAATTTTTTTTTTGTAAGTTTGATCTTTAGATGTTTAAAAAAAAATTTATAAAGATGCTTGGCTTTACTAATATAAGTTTACATGATCATGTGATCCTTCCTCAATCCAGATAAACTTTTATTCTTAAAAACTTGTTGCTAAACTTTGACCAAAAAATTTAAGTTCTTTGCTTAAATTATCTACCGAATTTATTTTATCAGATGCATTATTTTATATTATTATTTTTGAAAAAAAAAAATCTTAATAAAAATTTACATATTAAAAAATTTGCATATATATGTAGATTTTATTATTCGCAAAAGTTCTAAATACTAATAAATAGGAGAGAAAAAAGATTCTTGTAATATCAGGTGTAATATTTTGGAAAAGATTATTAATAAATATAGTTAATTTAATTGAAAGTTTATTCGTAAATATAGATTTTTTATATATATTTAAGAAATAAAAGGTTAAAGAAAATTGATATTTTTATTTTAATTTTGAATAAGTTATCTGAGATCAGGGTTAACAAAAAGAGTCCCCCCCCACACACTCATATATGTGTAAAATGTCTTTTCAGAATCAACAAACTTGTTTCCATTTGAATACGTATATACATAAGCGTGCACATTTGCACCTAATTATATATAAAGTTTTTATTGTTCATGTATTTGTCATCGTAAATATGTGCTGTATATTAAATGTTTAACTGAAAGTATGTTTATGATTTCTAGCAGATTTATTATTGTCGTTATTATTTGCCTAAAAGTTTGTGATGATGGTATATTATTAGATGTGATATGTTGGACTATTTCCATCATCTATGAGTGAATGTTGAATGTACAGAAAATTTTAAACTTTATTTAAACTTTTCCAATACAAACAACTAATTGTTTGTTATTACTAACAAGTTATTTTGTATTTGAAAGGTTTAAATAAAGTTTAAATTTTTCTATACGTTCAATATTCATTTATAAAAGATGGAAATACTCAAACATATTACATCTATTATTATTGTCGTTGTTTTGAAATAATTATTGGCAATTAATAAAATTAATAATCTTCATTAATGAGGATTAATGTTTTTCTACTAATCTTGCAATAATTTGTATATTGTTATCTCATATTCAAGATTAAAAAACAACAACCCAATTATATATCTATTTTTCCCTTATACAAACTCTTATCTGTTTATCTTAGGGCTTTAGAATGGTGAAAATCGAAAGTAAAAAGTTTTGAATATATTCCCAACGGAATAAAGCAATAATAAGAATAATAAAGCACTGAACATAATTTTTGTGTTTAGCCTACCAATTACAAGCTCGAATATCACGTGACTTCCGCGAAATTAACCATCTAACCATTCTATTACAATATTTATTTGTTTATTTACATTTATACAGATGAATATTTATTTACCTACATAAAATAGTGTAGGCTAACACATATATAAAAGGAAGCATGTGAGCTAGAGGTTAAAATAAATATAAATTTAAAAAAAAACAACAATTAAACACTCCCCGCAAGAAAATTGATAAGCTTAGTGAATAATATCTCTGACTTCACTATTCTACTATAGGATGTTGGAGAAATCTTTATCATTAATAGGTTATTTTAAAGGCTGTTTTGGCTACCTATTTACTTATATCGACAGTGGATATTGCACCCAAGTTTTTAATGCAAATTAAATACATCTTAATGCCATCTTTGAAAAAAGTATCTACAACTACTTTTAAACAAATCTGTTTATGTAAAACAAAAGAGTTAACTTAAAAATTAAACTTTTTTTTTTCATCTTTGAAAAAATATTTGTGCTATGAATATGACCGGCCTGGTCATTTTGGTCGAAAGCAGTGCTAAGCTGTAAAATAGTGACAATTGTTTGATCTTTTCTGCATAGCCGACTTTCCCTATTTATTGAAAGAACATTCGAATTTTTTAAATTTGAATGTATAAATTTTGTTGATTTTTCAGTCATTTTCTTGTCTTGCACCTCAAGCCAGTCTAGTTGTTCTCTTTTATTGTCTCTACATTTCTTACTTTACTATCTTTGCATAATTATATTATTATTATTATTATTATTATTATTATTATTATTATTGTTGTTGTTGTTGTTGTTGATATTTTTATTATTATTAGCGGTATTTTTGTTGATGTCTAAAAATGAAAAATTTTAAAACTTAATTGTATTGTAGATACATATTTGTTAAACATGCATATTATATAGAATTTCTATTAACCTCGGTTTCCGGAATTTACAAGATTTTTAAACCTAATGGCAATGGTAGGAGAGAAAGGAATTAACTACTCTACTGCTAAGGCAAAAAACAAAACCATATTTCGTGAGCATAGTAACATTCATTAAAAATATTCAACATTTTTATCTGTATGGGCAATATAAAAGTATTTTACAAATGTTTATAGAAGCCTATCAAAATGTTCAATTTATAGCAAATAATTTGATTAAGTTAATTCATGTTTATTAGCTCATGAATACGTACTAAATTGTGTTAAGAGATGTCAAGCAAAGACAAACAACTAAGTATTATCACTTAGTTATAAATTACAGCCTAGTTACTTAAACTTGCTCCACTGAGAATTTACTTTTATATATAAATATATTGTTAATTATGTGAGTAATAAGCTGTGTGCATGTTTTGGATGAATTTTTGTCAGTCAAATGCTTGATAAATCGTAAATCCAAGCTGGTAAAATAATTTGTTTTTATTAATTTTAATGTTAGATCACAGTGTTCATTATTAAAAAGGAAATTTTCCAGCTTGAAAATGTAAATATATACAAAAAGAATCGTGATAACATGTTTTTAAATGCTTTAGCAGCCGGGAGGGGGGACCTCTGAGCTCATTTCGAAGAATACAATATCCAGAGGTAAGAAATTAATATAATTTAATAAAATCAGGTAGGCGTATAAAACTTTTTAGCTAATTCCATTTTAAAACTTAAATCTTATTATTACACTAAAAATTTATAACATTATAAATTTAGTGCTTTCTAAATGTTTTTAAACTTTTTTTTTTGAAAGCATATCTCATATAAGCTTTGCCAAGTTTTTATTAAGTAAAGACAAAGTTATTCTTTACATTTATTTAATTAAGATAGATTTAAAAAATATACATATAATAAACTTCATCATCAGCTTAGCTCATGTTAAATCCTTGACCCAGTTCCCCTCATATTTTTCCATATATTCATCGTTTTTTTTTTTTTTACATTATCAAAAATCTAGCAATTTTTTTTTTTATATTCTCATCTCCATTTAAAATATTTTATAAGATTTTTTTTTATTTCGACCAGAATTGTTATGGACTAATGATGATTCTTTGTTCTTACAATATCTTGGCTTCACTGTTTTCATCCTATATTGATATCTTGTTTAGTTTCATTCATTCAATTAAAAAAAAAAAAAATTCCAGTAAATTTTTTTTGCGTTAATTGATGATTATATATATATAGGTTTAGTTTTAAAATTATATTTCATAATAAGATATATGAGCACAGACTTTCACACGACCCAACACTCTCCTCACTATCTCATAACACTGAGACACTTGAACATATATAATCTCGGTCTCAGGGTGGCCTTTGAGCATTCCATCATCAGATTTTCAATTGGATGGACAGTTGAAGAGTTGGAATGTGGAGTATATTGAAGCCTGTCCATTAAAGTATGAGGATTGGCTATCTTAATATATATATATATATATGAGCACTTATAGCATATATGTGTAGAGATAGTAATCTGGACCAACTGATGATTGCTGGTTTAGCATGAAATACGCATATTGGTGTATATTTGTCTTTTCGGCATATATGTGTTCAAGTGTATCAGTGTTATGAGATAGTGAGAAGAGTGGTGGGTCGTGGAAAGTCTGTGCTCATATACCCTATATATTACATATAGAGACACATGTATATAATAAGCCTGTGTGTTTCAGTTATTTCATAATAAGGAAAATAAATTAAATTATGTTCACTTCAAAACATAAAAGTCTACATTTTAAAATATATTACAAACTAGTTAATTCTGTTTTTAATAATTATCTTAAAAATAATATATTTTTTTGAATCATTTTCCCCCTCTCATCGTAAATTAAATATTGTATAGTACATTCTATTTACCAAATCACTATTCCCAAACCTTTGATCTCTAGTTCTACTAATTCACAATTTTATTAATCAATTTCTTTCCTAAGTTATCTTTCAAGGCTTTTAAAATAATTTCCTCTGCTTTTAAATATGTGTCCAGTCTTATTCTTTTTCATAATCTCTCTTAAAATCTATTCGTTTGTCACTTAACACTTTTTAATACTTTTATGTAGCTAATATTTTATATTTTTTTGATCTTTTTTTTTTTTATTCTCCTCCAAATTCACATTTTTAGTTGTTTTTTTTCACTTTTTCTAATTGTCCACGTTTTTGCTCCATGTAAAGTATACCTAAACAAAACATTTAATAAGTCTTTTTTAATAGATCTAATTTTAGTAGTCGATTATTTATTTGTAATCAGAAAAGTCTAAGATCTTCAGGATGCTTTAAATGATTGTTTACTTTATCTTACCATTATTAATCAAATCGTTTCCTAAATATTTAAAAGCACTAGCATAATAAATTCTTGTTTAATTGTTTATTTTCAATCCTTTTTTTAAATCTACACTCATTTGTTTTCATTTTAAACTTTTAGCAAGCTCTATTCTGCCAGTTCATAGTCAATCTGATTCAATGAATTTTCCTAGTTTCTATCCTTATCTCATTTAATAGCTTATCTAAATATATGTTAAATTAAATCTTTCTCTTTAACTACTATCTTAGAAATTAAGTTAAATGTTTAAAAATTGTCTCACTTCATTACGATTATGTCTTTTCTCTAACACAGTTAACGAAACTACATTTGGTTTTTCTTCCCCTTCTCTCTTATTGCAAAAATAATAATATTAATGAAATTAATTGTTGCTTAATTTCATCACATATTTTGAATAATGTAGATTTTTAAAGATTGTTTGCTCAAATACATTAGAAAATACTTTTGAAAAATTATCATCTGCCATATTTCCTTTTTATCTACAATTTTGTCTCAACAGTATTTTATTATTGGGTATACATTCAATGGAATGGAATGCTGTCTCTTAAAATCTACACAAAGTAGTTTTATATTTATTTAATTTTGAATTATTAACAGTTGTGAAAATCATTGCATAAAATCCACATACAATTTTATCTACTTTCTCCTTCAGTTCTGCTGAAATACCATTAATGCTTTTTAAGATTGGCCATGTGAAATAATCAAAATATGTTTTTAATAATCGTCTCTTTTTAAATGGTGATGTCAATAAATTCTTATAAAAATACTTATTACAGTTTTTATGTCATTTAACAATTTACTTTTCCAATCTTTTTTTTTTAGGAAAATATTTTGCAAAATACTACTATAAAAAAATTCTTTTTATCTTATTAATGATATTTCTTTGTTTTTGGTTTTGAAATATTTTTAAATGTGTATTTAATTAAAACATTATTTAATTAATTCTCTCTAATCAGATATTATATATTTTTAATCATAAATAATATCTAATTTTTAATATTGCATATAAGTATATAAGTGAGACATTATAAAAGTTTTCAGTGTTATTGTTTATTTGTGTGCCTACACACACACACACACACACACACATATATATATATAATATTTAAATACACGTATATTGTCTATACTGAACTTAAAATAATAAGAAGAGATATGAACTCAGCATTTCAAGCTCCCTACAACTATCTATTACATCTTATACAATCGATACCCAAGACCATATACGTGTGAAAAAGTTACATTTTCACTTACCACTATCAAACTCCCTCCACTCACAACCCCGACGCCATCCATCTCTGATAAATACACTAATGATTACTACTAATCATTCTCGAAACTAGAGACTATCTCTAGTACAGATATAAATTTTAAACCTCAGTTAAAGATTAATATATTAGATTTTTTAATTTTACGTACACACGGAGTTATTCACCTATCTCTGTCCCTTATGTAATATCTTTATAGATATAATAAACACCTCCATACTTCCCCATTCTTTTTAAATTCATATAAATAAAGATGGCTGAAGAGTTGTGTGAAAAAGATAAATGATCTACAATGTACGTATTTCATGCTGAATCAGCATTCGCCAGTTGGTCCAGATCATTATTTCTAAATATAGATATAATCAGCAGTCAGTTTATAGCGAATCTTCAAACCTTAATGGCCAATTTTAATATTCTTTACCCTCCAAATCTTCAGCCATCCAAACCATTAAAAAATCTGAGATTGAATGCTCAAAGCCCTTGTTGATGCCAATATTATCATGGAATATTAGCATCAACAAGGATTTTGCGCATTCCATTATCAGATTTTCAATAATTTGGATAGTTGAAGAGTTGGAGTGTGGAAAAGATTGAAGCCTATCCATTAAAGTTGGAAGATTTGCTAATTTAATATAAACTGAGCACTGACTATATATATGGGAGATCATGATTTGGACCAACTGATGAGTGCTGGTCAGCACAAAATATGTATATTATAGATTATTTATCTTTTTCACATGTGTGTGGTCATGTGTATCGGTTGTAAAAGATAGGGAACTTGAAAGTCTGAGTGCAAAGCTTTTCTAAATATATATATATAAGATTTAATTAACAAGAAATTTTAAAAAAAGATTTCCTATAAGATGCATTTATATTAAACACAAAATTATATTGAATAAAGATAAAGGATCAATTTGTGATATTTGTAGACAGTTCATTTTTTAATGATTGATATATATATATATATATTAATTTCAAAATTCATTTTTAACTTTGTTTTTTTTTTTGGGGGGGGGGGGGATTTAGAATAGCTATAATCGTTTGTGATAGACTGCTGATGATGATTATGATATATATATATTGTTTTAATAATTTTTTGAACATTTTTTTGACTTGGATTTCTTTATAATAAACTGTTTATATATAGAAAATAATTAATTGATTAAAAAGTGACTAATCAGTCATTACTTAGTAAAGGAATTTTCATAGATATTTTCTTGGAGAGTATAGACTTTTCACTGTTATTCAAAACAAAACAATAACAAAAAGGGGGTGGTGCGCACATTGTTTTATGTTTCTCAAATAAATATTTGGTTGCACAAAAATTCAAGTTTTATTATTTTGAAAAAAACAAACTAGAAGACTGGAAATACATAAATATATTTTACTTTGACTGAACATAATCTATCAAAATCTTTAAATATTCCGTATCTATAGAGTGTTCAAGTAGAGTAATAATTATGTAATTACTTTAGTACCTATTTTACATTTTAAAAAAGACAATTTGTTTTGATAGGCTTCTTTTTTTTAAAAAAAAATCAGAAATAAACCCTTGAAGTATTTAACAAGATAGAAATACTTATAGTCAACTATTTATTGTCCAGTTTTTTTAATGATACCTATACTTAACTTTAGCACCATAAAATTTGCATAAAAACACTTTACTTTGAAATGGCTGCAACAAATACTAATGTTTTTATATGCATGGTAATCTTTGCGGATTTTTTTTTACTGTTGATTTATATTCCTATTTAGTATATACTGTGTACCAGAAAATAGTCTTCTCCCCCTGTCTGCTATTATACAGAATTGTAAAAAAAATAAAAAAAAATCAAAATTTATTAATAAAGATTCATGTTAATAATATCACACAATAGTCATTTATATTTATCTTTCCCTAAGACTAGAGGTAATACAAGTATTATTTGTTGTTTAGTAACAAAGAGCTAGAACTAGGTAAGACGAATTCCATGACTTGCTCTTGAATAACCTATCATTTTCAACCCCCATAGCATGTTTCCTGAAAGATCTAATATTTATCACAGCAACTTTCTGCTATGAGCTTAATCATGCTTATCTACTTCGATAAATAACTTATATGTGAGAAATTAATTCCAAAAACTTCAAATGGACTTTAGTATTTATAAACAACTTCCTTATGATAATGTAAATAACATCAAATTTGGTTATTGCATTACATAATTGGGTTTTGTGACTTTAGTTGTTTGCTGTTATTTAATTGGACAGCAACATTGTTTTTCAATTCCAATCCCTTGAGATAAGCTGAAGGATATCTGGTTCATCTTCTTATCTTCCTCTAGTTTAGTTTTATCACCATATGATATGATTCCTGGTGCTTTTAAGCTGTTTCTTTTGAAGCTGGTGTTCTGCTTAGTAAATCATCATATGATCTGGTCAATTCTTTATCACTGCAGCACACTGCATCGCTATATTAGCACCATTCCTGGTTTGTATGCTAGTAATGAAATTGTTCATTAAGGATTTGATATATAATTGTAACTGTTTGTCTATTTAATAACCCCACTAGATCTATAGCATAATTCTCATGTGGGTATCTTTTGTAAATGTACATGATCAATATAGATACTTATCCAAATATTATAAAGATCAGACCAAGATGTTTTTTGCATGCTTCACCCCAATGTTAATGTTTAAGATAAGTCATCAAACATAGGATTTAGCCAGCATTTTTACTTTCCAAAAATCATGAATATTCCTTATGCAAAACTATTAGTATTTAAGAATAGCTAGCAATAAAAAGCATTACTGTAGTTCTACAGACAATATATTCATTTTTAATTGAGAGTTCAAATCTATATATCCAGTAGGATATATGAAGTTTCTTTTTAGTTTTTATTTGGCCAGCCCAATCAACTCCATTTAATTAACTGTTGGAATCTTGTCTCTCAACTAATCTAGAAGGTAACACATTTTCTGTTTATATGTCTCATTATTTTTAAAGTTTTCTATTAATAGTTTATTTATTTATTGATCTTGTTTGTATGTCTTTGTTTACTTGTGTCTGGAGTGAGTGTGATACTAGATACTGACCCGATTTACCAATTGACATTTCTAGCTAGTCATTACTTTGTAGCTGGATAAACATTAAACACAATTTGTTTTGATAGTTTATTATGGTACTAAGAGTTTAAAAAACTTAAGTGAATCACTTAAGTTTAGAGTGTATTTATGCATATACCAACTCTCACTGACCATGCTTAAATCAGGGTTTGTCTCTAATTGTTTTGTTGTTTTAAATTTATTTCAACTTTACAAATTTCATACAACTTTTAGTATTATGCTTAGAAAACATTTTATTATATAAAATCCTGTAAATTAAATTGTGAAAGAATAATAAAATAAAACTTTCAATATAGATAGAAGAAATGATAGTAATAAAAATGAGCGTGCATGGCCTTCTGAAACAGAAAAATTTCTATCATTACTTTGAAAAATTTATTACATTTATGAAATTTAGTGTTTTGTTTTTCAAATGTGGTTACATGAAAAAGTATGGTATAAAAACTGATTGCCCTTAAATGATTACTGTAGAACAATGCTTTAGTTAAAAAAAATCAAATTTGGAATGATGTTTAGCTTTCATGTTAAATTTGATATATTACTATATCATATTGTGGTGGTTTAAGATTTATTATAAAGAACTTATTTACTCCAATACACATACACACACACACACCCATATATATAATTAAAACAAGTTATAAATTTTGTAACTTGTTTTTAAGCTTGCATTTTATGATCACTAGATGGGCTTACCATAGCTCTAAAATAGAGATTTTAAATTCTATCTCTTTGGGCACTTATAAAAACAAAGCTTGTTTAGAGCTACTGGTAAGCTCCATCTAGTGATCATATATATATAAGATACAAATTTATAGCTTTGAATAGTTTTTTATGGTTTATTTAGTCAATTACTTAGAGCATTTTGATTCAGGAAGAAAATTTTTAAAAAAAAAGTTGAATAAATGACTTTGTTAACTGTTCAGAGATGAAAATTAAAAAAGTATGTATTTAATATTATAGAAGTATTATAAAATATATAAATTTTTAATGTGTGTTTATGCAGACCATGTAGAAAAAATTTAACCTTTTATTACAAAGCAAAAATACATACTGATTAATATTAAAATGTAATTTTTAAATATATAAGATAAACAGCTTTAATCTAGGATAAAAATCATAATTTACTAGCAGTACTTATTGCAAAAAAAATTGGTTTGTCTATTCGAATTTTGAAAAAAACGAATACTTTCAAATTAAGAAGTTTAAATTTGTAAAATTAAAAATATATATATTAAAAGCTATAATTTGACAATGTAAATAACAAATAATTACAAATTTTGAAAACATGTTGAAAAGGTTAGAATTTGTTTTGAAAATTATTCTGCAAAGATAATCAGATTAACTTCTGAGATGTAAAAAAAATGATTTTTGATAAACAATTTGATGGTGATATAAAAAGATATAAAAATATTTCAAATAAGTTTTTTGACAGTTTACAGATTACAAACTTCAGAATACAGCTTTTGCTGACAAGAGTGAATGTGTCTTAATAAAAAATATCAGCAATACTTAAGAGCTAATTTTAGTAGTAAACTTTGCTTGTATCAATAGACTAAAAACTTATTCTTCTATATACCTAAATATGAGAACAAAATATTAGAATGGAAATAAAAGTATTTTTTATTATATTCCTATTATAAAAATAATAAAGTACATTTATGCTTATATCATTTCAAGATGATTTGACTAAAAGCCACAAGGTGTGCATCATCTCATACCTTGCCAGCCATATGGTCTTTCCAATACCTACTATAAAGTCTTAAATTAAAAACTGATCCTTGCTGTGCAGAACAATATGTTAACTATATCCATAGTTAAGCTGCTTTGATATAAGCAATGAAAATTAAAGAATGATATCCATGCAAACAACCAAAGATAGCTTTATTTTTGACATTGTTAAAAAACTATCAATTACTAATTGGAAATTCTAAGCCTAAACAAGTTTTCTCTAATAACCTATAACAACTATTTCAGAATAATGAGAAGATTCTCTTACACTTTTAAACCAAGTTGTTATAAGGACTTAAACTTTAATAATATGTTTTTTCTAAGAGGGAGGAGTCATTAAAGGATATCATTCAGTGCATATTTAATTATAAAGTTGGAATTTCACTATTCATTTTATTTTTAAAAATAAAAAAATTATTCAGTAAATTTTTTACTTTTATTTTTTGAATGAATGTGAATAAATAAGCATACACACAACAAAAATGTATGTAAATATACCCCTTCACTTTATTATTAATAACAACATTTTTATTAATGCTTCATTTTGTTTATACTATAATTTTAACTTATATATGCATTGTACTGTATACATTTAAAGTGTCTGTGATATATATATTATAATGATCCAAATGAAAGTGAAGATCGAATCTTACCGTAATTTTCACTACAAGGGCGCCACTAGGCTACTTAGAACCTAGAAAATTTATAAAGTAGGCAGATACGTACATTTTAAAAAAAAAAAAATTATTTTATTTTATATATTTTGATTCGGACCATTATAATTGGTCTCCCAACGTGAGCCGATCTTTAATAAACCACCAGTTCTCTGAGAATTTCAAAGATAAATCATGCCAGTGACATTTTTCTGTATAAATATTTTTTGTATTAACATAAAGTTATACTTTGAATTTTGTTTTAAAAGCACTGCCAGAAAGAAATAGCACATATATTAATTACGAAAAAGTATTAATAATTTTAAATTGTATTTTGTTAAAAAGAAAGTCAAAAGGTTGCAATTAATATGTTTTTTTTGTTGTTAATATATATTATGCTTTTATGTGTATAGGCGCGCACAGCCACGTAAGTTTATGATAATAAATGTGGTACCTTACGATGAGTATTTTTGTGAATTTACTTCAGTGTAATCCTATGTATGCATTTCAATCAGTCATAAATAAGTTGGTGGTATTTATAATTGTGCTGCAAATATACACATATAAACCCATTATTTCTTAAAACATATTTACTTCAATGCAACCTTCTTAAATAAATAATTTAGATAATTCGCTTGTCGTGCAGTTTTGTTAGAAATGAAATATAGAGAAAATAGAATTCTTGGGGGGGGGAGGGGTGTAAACATAGATGGTTCTTCGGAAAATGATGGGCAACATTTTTCTTTTTTGTATATAGTCTTTTTGTAAAATTACTAACTGAATGTTTTTGTAAATATTTTCGTTAACCATGTACCGTAATTACTAACCCTAAGCAAAAAATTTTTTTTGTTTATTTTTTTTTAAGCAAGTTTACTGATATGTAATGGGCACATACAACGTTACATAATTTTTATTATTATTAAACATGAAAAAAATAAAAGTTCGCAAATAAAACTTCTTTTTTAAGAATTAAAAATTGAAAATTAAAATTCTATACTAAACTCAAATATATATATAAAATGGCACAGATGAAAAAAAATTATTAAATGAAAACTTTATTAAAGAAAAAGTATTTTAAAATTAAATTTTCAGTAAAGATTTAAAGATAAAAATATATCTAAGTTTGTATAAAACAAATTAATTAATATTACTGAAAAAATGGAAATGATTATTTTAATTAGTCCAAGTGAACTAGCCCTTGGGCATTTAAATGTATAAACAATGGTAAGATAGGAAAACAATAGAAACTAATGGCCAATGAAAGAAATCCATCGGGAAATTGGACCTCAATGGAAGGATCATCATCATCGATGACATAATGTCCATTGAATCCAAAAGTTACATATAAAAGAACAAGTTTGCAAATAAATTTTTAGTGAGTAAAGAAAATTTAAGAGAAGACAGAGATGTGTTAAGTCGGAGAGTTGGAGGTGAAGGGATTGAAAGACGCACTTTCAATTCCTTCAGTTGTTATTAAAAAAAATGAAACATTGCTTTTCCTATATTGAGGACCACAGGATCATTGGGGGATTTAACGCTGGATTCCAAATGGCAAGCAACAGATAACTAATGAACATTTCTAAAACCATAAGCACATTATGAACTTAAATGAATATTAATTTGAAAACACTAAGAACTCTAAAATATAAACTTTCCCAGTATTTAATTTATAGAAATAGAATCCTATCTGACCAAACTAAATTCTTTATTAATTCTTTTTATTTGATGTATTTCTTTTTTAAAATCATTTCCATTTATTTTTTTTGTTCTTTCAAGTTTTATTTATGAATTTTGTTTTTCGTTAAATTAATATTATATAAATGTTAAACTTAAGTCAGGCGTGAATGGCTATATAGATTTGTAAAGTTTTATTAGGGGAGGGTAATCTTAGGTTATTCATTTCGTAGTTGAATTGGGTTGATGGATTGGATATATTGGTGTAATTAGTAGATGTAGTATGAGGTTCACTATATGCAGAATTAAATTATACACTGCACAAACCCTTTTGCCTATGGAATGCGATCGTAAGTTGGCAAAAATGACCGCAGTCCTTTCCTATGGAGTTTTTTTTTATTGCTCTTCTTGTCAGATAGATGTAGTATTCCTATCTGGATGAGAGTCAATTTCTTTTCTTAAACCTATATTTGAGCTGTCGTATTCTTATTACATAGAATACATCAATATATCAGATGGATTGATGTTGGTTTAACTGTGATCTTTTGGCCTAAGGTTAAATAAGGGATAAAATATTTTCTTTTCAAATGCAATCTATGTAGTCTGTTCATACTCGACACTCTAAATGCATTAAATTTAAGTTGGGTATAGATGCTTGCATGGATTTGTTGTCGGTTAATTATGTTTTTGGTTTTCATATTTGATCAAAATATATAGACATTCGGTATCTAAAATGTATTTATTCGGATGTCTTTTAAGTTATTGGTGTCAATGTTGCATTTTATGATGAATGCCATTGGGTTTTATATAAATTTCCCTCTGCATTTCCATCAATGACTTTATATTTTGATCATTTATGTTTATTTTGGAATGTTTTTAACCATGTAATCTATGTAACTGATGTATACTCAACATTATAAACAACTTTTATAAATCTATCTGTGCGAACTTATAAAATTTAAATTGTAAATTAAAATCTAAAATCAAAGTTAAAAATCTAAGTTAAATTTTAAAATGTAAACATACTAAAATAATAACGCTAAATTTTATATATATGGGCGTAAATAAATGTTTGTGTGATAATTTCTGGCAGTGGCTTATTTTATTCTTTTTAAAAATATTCTTAGACAAGAATTTATAAATGAAGTATATTTTAATAAAAATATAAATCTCTGCTCTACTCCATGAGCTGGTGACAATGGGCTAACAGTCAAATTCAAAATATATAAAATAATTTTTTTTAACTTACGTATCTGTCTACTTTATAAATTTTTCTAGGTTCAAATGCCTAGATGGCACCCTCGTAGTGCAGATATGTTACGACACTCTTCCGGACTGTTATAATATATATATATGTGTGTGTGCATGCATGTTGACACATATTATACACTATGAGTCATGATATATGATTTATGAGGGGGAACTCAAAGCAAAATACAGCAGATATTGCATCTCCACTATAGAGATATACAGTTGGGTATGTGTACATGTGATTTTTATATTGCATTATTAAAATAAATGTTTATTACTAATACAATATATGTACCTACATATAAATGTGAGTATTTATAAATATACCACTATTCATGTGTTAATTTAAATATCTGATTGCTTTTTGAAGAGTAGTAAAATTGTATGAAAATGTTACTATATTTCTATCTAAGTAGGAAAAAAGGTAGCCAAAATAAGTTGGATTTTTATTCTCATTTTCCTTCTCTACATTAATTAAAATATTGAAAATATGAAAAACCACATTTCCAATTATTTAATTATGCATTAAATTTAATTTTTCAAGGCTAGGGACTCTTATGCCGCATTTTTAATAGTTGTAGGCTTACATGTAGAAGTGTCTTTACTCATCTTTAAAAATTTTAATATTTATGAATGGTAAAACTGTTTTAAATCTAATTTAAGAATGTAACAATATGAAATGAATAAAAAAGTTTTTGATAAATAACATTAGTATCAAAATGCCAAAAAAATATTGTTACTATATTCCTGTTCTCTAGGGACTGCTGTATAGCATTTTTAATTGTTTTGATTGTTTTACTCAGACTTGAAAAAGTTAATTAATATTTATGAGAGAAAAAACTATCGGTATAAAAACATTTTTGTGAACTTAAACTGAATACCGACCCTGTATTGATATTATGTATATAATAATATTTATTTCCAATCCCGTAAATATTTCAATTTTTTTTATTAAAGATTTTACTTCCCATTGCATGTCTTCTGCATATTCATATGGCACTGCTATTGCTTTGTGACTATCTATGTTATTATTTGGTCAGTTTTGTGTTTATATGGGATAAACTGGAACTTTATAGTAATTTAATAGTTTTAAAAAATTTGAATATCTATCTATCTACCTACCTACCTACCTACCTACCTACCTACCTACCTACCTACCTACCTACCTACCTACCTACCTACCTACCTACCTACCTACCTACCTACCTACCTACCTACCTACCTACCTACCTACCTACCTACCTACCTACCTACCTACCTATCTATCTATCTATCTATCTATCTATCTATCTATCTATCTATCTATCTATCTATCTATCTATCTATCTATCTATCTATCTATCTATCTATCTATCTATCTATCTATCTATCTATCTATCTATCTATCTATCTTCTATCTAATAAGGAATGGAAATTAAAAGATTATATCCATGAAAACAGATAATTTTATCTTTTGATCTTGCTGGGAAACTTTCTATGAATTGACAATCTTCCTGTGGCTAAACAAGTTCATTAACCTATAATAAGCTCTCTTATTGGGATTTATTGAAATAAAAGGAAGTCTTCTTTCACTTCAAACCCAAGTTTTATAAGGATTTAAACTCGGAAACTATTTTTTATAGTTGTGTGAATGTAGAAGAATAGCATCTTTCTTGACATTGTACAAAAAATAATTAATCTTCTTCAGAGAGTTTTATATGTTAAATTATATTTTTCATGGAGTTTTAATTTGATAAAAAATAGAGATTATATCTATGTAAAAAGATATAACTTTACCTTTTGATGTTGCCAAAAAACTTTCAATTACTCATAATTGATAAGTATCAAGGTTAAATAATCAGAAATGGAATTTCAATATTTCCATACTCCTACATTTATGACCAAACATTAAATGCTCCATAAATGTAATGGACAAAGAAGCTCACATTATTTTGTTTAAAGTATAACTATAAAATAACTTTAAAAGTTGATCTAGATTGCAAAGAAAGATGAAGTTGATGATCATATATGATCAATCTCTTTCGTAAATAAACTATTACAGTAAAATCAAAATGACATTAAATATATATATAAAATATAAAAATATTTATTTTGGAACACGATTCCCTATACAAGTTAACTAGCTTATAAGTTCTACTCACACATTTATATGAATTATAACACAGCTATAGAATTTAGCCAATAAAAGCATAAAATCTTTCGTGTTATGAAAATATGAACTCAAAATATTGACTAATAACTATATTATTATAAAAAAATACTGAAATGAGCACAAAGATCTAAGATTATATTTGCAATAACAATTTATAAAAATGCTTATTAATATTTGCTTAATAAAAGTTGAATAGATACATGTATAGTGAAGCACATAAGAGTTAATCAGAATGATTTCAACGCATGGAACTGTTTCAGTGTTAAGTCAAATAAATTTAGTTTATTATAAAATATTTAATTTAGTAACACAATTTCAATCCATATTTAAATTATTAAATTAATTTTAATTTAATGTGCAATGCTACACATATTACAACTTAATATGTTTAAATATTATTTGAAATGCAACTTAGAATACATTTGATTTATAAATATAAATTATTAAACCATGAATTAAATTTTAAAAATAAAGTTTAAATACAATAAATAAAAATAGTAAAAAAGATAAGATTTTTTTTTACCTTATCATGGACATTTCCATAAAATCTGTTTGTATTTACTTTGATTATTAAAGTTTAAGAAAAAAATTTTTATATAGGGATTCTCTAGAGAGTTACAACGATTTGTTAACAAAATGTTTGATGATTGAATATTGTAGATTTTTTTTTATCCTTTAAACAAAGATAGTTCTCTATAGTTTAGGTTAACCTTAGGTTTATGGGTACAAAAGTTTACCCAATTATCTTTAAGCAATAGAAAAATTAAAAATCCTTTGATTTTTGAAATTGTTAAATTTTAAGCAACTTTCTTTATGCTAGAGATTTAATTCTCAGTTATCTTTTATGGCTAATAATTGTTGCTTTGAAAAACTATCTATGCAACTTATAATTTATACATAGAATGAATTTCCAAGATAGGGATGGAAAAATTCAGCAAGATGTCTTAGCTGATTATCTTTGCAAGAAGATATATAAATATGATGGTTATGCTTAAATGACTACTCATCTATTTGAATCAGTACACACTCAATTATTTGATACAATTTAAGGACTGGTAAAACTAAACTTTTCAATTTTGTCTAAGCCCTTTGAAGCTTACTGCTCAGTTACCAGTAAGCTACTTTAAACAATAGAAAAATGAAGTAATTCATCTGTTGTCATTGTTTTTGATTCAACATCTTTAATCTGTAATGACTTCAGAAGATTTGTAGATTTCTCACTTGTTATGAAAAGTTTTTCCTATTTTTAATTATTGTTAAAAATAATTATTTTAAAATAAACCAATTACAATTAAAAGAAATATTTTAATTACATTTATTAATGATATGAGATAAAAACAGCTGCACTTTCACATAGATTTGCAGCTTTGGGCATTACATTTGCGCTGTGATCATTCTATCTTTTCTACATTGTTTTAAGACTACTATAAACTTATAGTACAATGTGCAGCTTCTCCTTTCCTGCAGCTACAATTTAACATATTAGTTGGAAAAACCCTGAAGATATCAGCATTATGTGAATTTTTTACATAGCATGATAGTGCTATAAAGTAGGTGGCCAAAAAGACAATAGAAATGAGAATATCTGTTTTAGCCCAAGAGAAAATAATTGAATAATGTAGATTTCTAAAGAAAAATTGTAATATTCAATAATTTATGTACAAATTAAAGGTTATGAGTCAAGCATTGGTGGTCGAGAGGTCAGCGACAGCTGCTTTACGAGTAGTTGTCCCAGGTTAGCAGGTTCCTTTCCCAGCTGATGCTATGACACATGGAAAAAAAATTAAAGGTTGTGATGCAATATTTTTGTAAAAGATTTATTTTTAAACCAAAAACTATATCATTAGTAGGATATTGTCTTTGAAAACAATTTGTTTTTAAAAAGACAACTCTTAAAAAGTGCATTACAGCAAATGGAAGCAATTTCTATTGGGTAAAATAAAATCACCTTTGTCATAGCAGTAAAGAAAATATTTTTAAAATTTGATAATAAATAATATATTAGCTTTTATTTTTTTTTCTTCTTTGATGATAACTAACTCTAAATTTATCTTCTTTTACTAACAACATTTAAATATCTAAGATTTTCTTCTACTAACTTTTTGAATAGATAAATTCCATCCAATGACACCAATTACCATTAAACATCACATGACCACCATTGTTATAAATAAGAACTTCATTTAGATAATTATTTTCTTATTTTTAAAATGTTAAATATCAACTTTTAAAATGCATATTGTTTGAAAGATTACATTTGTAATAAATAATGTTAAGATTATCAATATATTATATAGAAAAAAGATTTAATTATAATATGAAGGAATATTAATGAAAGACTGGCTAGGTATCATTCAAAATAGAAAAGTGAAGTCTGTTTTTGAATGAAGTAAACTAATATGTTTAAAATAAATATTAGAAAAACCTATTAGCATATTTTAATAATAATAATATTTCATAAAATAACATTTCATTTTTTCATTTTAAAGACAAATGATAATATTAAATGCTTGCAATCTAATAAAATATTTGAAAAGGGTTCCCAATACTTCAATATGTATATTATCATAATGAATCCAACATTCTACACGATATAATAATTCAAATTATCTAATAATAGTAAATATTATAGACAATATGACTGGAGCATATTATGATGGTGCAGATTTAGATTGAACTATCTAATGTTTCTCATGGTCAACCCAGATTGTGATGGTTTGAAATAGAGATACAATGGTAAGGAGACTTAGGAGCAATGGAGTATATATAAGCTTAAGTATATCCAAGCATTGTATGTAGCTTCAATGATAAAGGGAAATTTTATTGCATCTAACTACATGTCAAAACTAAATATCTCAGGTATGCAATGCATAGATAGTTAATTTAGCCACTCTGAATGAGATAAGCATTTATAAGTATCTAATGTTTTTTTTAAAAAATATACCTAATTTTGATAAGTATGTATATATTTGTTATAATGAGTCTAATAAATATTATGACAAAATAATTATGTTTCATTTCTATGACAAAATAATTATGTTTCATTTCTTTAAGATCATTTCTCTAATACTTAACTAAATAAAATAAATGTATAACTTATGGAAGAATATCCTGAGTTTCAAATAAAATAAGATATATATGCTATCAATTTGCTTCTATAGAATGTGACCAACATAAGTAATGATAAATGATGTCATCTTAACTAAAAGTAATATGAAGACAAATTAATTAATGAACAAATTCAAAAATTTTATTTACATTAATAAAACATAAAAAAATAAATATTTTACTTTCTTAAAAAAGTAATATGAGTTATTATTTATTTGACATTCTCAGCTTTATTTATACGAAAAGATTTTTAAATAATGTAAATATTTTTACATGCATGAGTGCATATTATTTGTTATACTTAACATTTATCAATTCTAATTAGTTCGCCTATAGAAATAACAAATGTAGATGTACATATTCGTGAAATATAAAAGTTGCTTAATGTAAAAATTAATTTTGAATATAATTAGGTACACTTTCTCAAGTTTCTGGTGAAAAACTGAAGTTAGTCTTAGTTCTGCTGAAATAATAAATGTACTACTTTAATAACTAAGTCTTGAAACTATCTCTAGGAACATAATATAATCTAATATCTAATACAGAGAGCGTACCAATAGCTCAAACAAGCTCTTAATTGCTAAGTGCAGTAAGAGAAAATATTTAAAATCTCTAGCCGAAATATTCTCATCCCCTGACCAATTGTTTTTGAGCTTATGGCTCACCTCAGTGAGGAGCTAGAAATAGATAGATAGATAGATAGATGGATGTGGATGGATGGATAGATAGATAGATAGATAGGCAGGCAGGCAGACAGACAGACAGATAGATAGATAGATAGATAGATAGATAGATAGATAGATAGATAGATAGATAGATAGATAGATAGATAGATAGATAGATAGATAGATAGATAGATAGATAGATAGATGAGAGTATTTCAGATAGATATTTTAAATATTTTCTCTTACTGCACTTATCAATTAAGAGCTTGTTTGAGCTATTGGTATGCTCTCTATATTGCATTTTTGTGAATACAAGCTTATAAAAGCAATGCCACTTTACATTTGACTTGATTTATTGATAATCTAATATCTAATATTTCAGTAATGATAATGGTGGCAATTTTTCATGCTATTCCATGATTTTATTTATGTTGCATAATTATCAATATAAATTAGGAGGAATACCTTTATTATCAAAACAAAATTCTGAATATATATATATAAAGAATCATTATTTCTGTAAAGACCATAATATCTATTTATGAATAAATTTACTTTAAACCATTGAAAACATACAATATGTGGAATAAAAGTAATTCACTATTAGAGAGGTTAGCGCAGCCACCTTGTAAGCAAGCAGTTGGTTGCAGACGGTTGTTGCCGGTTCACCTCCCAGCAGATGCTATGACATATGGAATATATATATTGAATTTAATACAACTTAGTTAAGCAAAGTTTTTTACTCGTGCACATTTATTAATGCTTTCTCACAAAAAATGTAATGTATGTGATATATATATGTTCTTATTAAATAAGTCTCCCTGCTCTTTATATTTACATCTTGAGAAATACTGAAAATACACTGTCAAAAAAAAATTGTACACCAGGTGGAGTGATTAATAGTGTTTCAACAACCACTCCAAGCTCCTGCAAAGAATAAAATTTTAATCGCAAAAA
Organism: Epiperipatus broadwayi; assembly: GCA_028023455.1. Classification (NCBI taxonomy): domain Eukaryota; kingdom Metazoa; phylum Onychophora; class Udeonychophora; order Euonychophora; family Peripatidae; genus Epiperipatus; species Epiperipatus broadwayi. The sequence continues at coordinate 176,167 of JAQFVV010006747.1, forward strand.
ATAATAGTTGAAGCTGAGACAAGTGCCCTATTAAGTGGGTAAGTGACTTTTCATTAAATCCTAAGTCATGAAAGGGGATAAAAACCCCAAATCTGCTAAAAGCAAGAATAGAAATCTTTCCGATAATATTTCTAATATGGCCGATATGTGCTTGAATAATAGTAATGACAAAATAGACAAAAATTCTGCAAAAGCTGGAAAAAGTTCTCACCAAGTTAGAAATTTACCCAATTCACAATTCCCTAACTCTAATGATAATTACTACAACATCTCTGATTCACAAAGTATCAAACCTCATGAAAAGCAAAAGAAATCTGAGAAAAAAAATCCTAGTCTATCGTTAGAAATCAATAAAGTCGTTATAGAAGACAACATTACTAATTCAAAAGTTATTAAAAATGAGACAGAAGCACCTAAATTAATGATTTCTGAAGCCTTGAATAAATCTTCTAATTATCACAGCAACTATACTACCACATATAAAAATAATAGCAACATAAATAAACCAAAAACACTTAGTACAATTTGTTCTAAAAAACCGTTTGAGGGCGCTACTAAGCTATCAGATAAGCAAACAAAAAAAAAATTTTTAAATTTGTTTAGTCTGAGAGCATTAATATTTATTAATTATTATTGTGTGTGAAAGTGTAATTAGTGGTTAAGAGTATTTGAAAGATTGAAAATTGTGTTTTTTATTTGTTTTAAAGTTTTTTCAGTTTGTTATTTATATATATAGAAATTTTTTTAAAAAGTTATTATTTATTTTTTGTTTTGTTTTATTATTTATATATTGTTATTTTATATATAGAATTATTATTATTTTTTTATTTTTAAAAAGTTATTTTGTTGATTAGTTTTTTGTAAATTTGTTATTAAAAGATTTACTTTTAAGAAAAATATAACGTTCGAAAAACGTTATTTATATATAGAAATTTTTTAAAAAAGTTATTATTTATTTTTTGTTTTGTTTTATTTATATATTGTTATTTTATATATAGAATTATTATTATTTTTTTATTTTTAAAAGTTATTTTGTTGATTAGTTTTATGTAAATTTGTTATTAAAAGATTTACTTTTAAGAAAAATATAACGTTCGAAAAACGTAAAATAAAAAAAATGGATTATATTTGTATTTCAAAATGTTTATATAATCGGGAAAAGGAAATTAAGCGTGCTGTAGTAGAATGTACTATATGTGATGGGGTATATCACTTGAAATGTTTAAATAAGACTAGGAAGGATGTAAAAGGTTTATGGTTATGCAGTCAGTGTATTAATATGATAAAAGAGGTGAGAAAGTGTTTTCAAAGTGTAGATAGTCGAAGAATAGTGGGTGGAGAAAGTAATAGTGTAATGGAGATGATTAGTCAAAGAATAAATAAGATAGAGGAAGAATTGAAGGATGTAGAAGTAAAATTAAAATCATTAGAGATAAAATGTGAGGAGATAAAGGAATTATTGAGTAGGAATGATAAGGAAGAAATAGATAAGGAGGACCAGAAGGTATTAGAAAATGTTATGGATAGAGCAGAAAAAGTAGATTATGAAACAGTATTGATAGGAGATTCACTAATTAGAGAATGTGGGGATATAATTGCAAGGGAAAATAGAAGTAGGTATGTAAGAGTATGTTTGCCTGGAGCTAGAATTAGGGATGTAGCAGATAAAGTTAAAAAACAAGGTAGTAGAGATGTATATGTTATGGTGGGGACTAATAATTTATTAGAATCATCAGAGAGAATAATGGATGAGTATGTAGATTTGATTAGGAATTTGATTATGATTAAAGGAAGAGTAGGAATAGTTGGATTATTACCAAGGTTTGACAAGAGTTATTTGTTAGATAGGGCATGTTCTATAAATGAGAGATTGAAAAAATTGTGTGAGAGAAATAATGTTATGTTTGTGGATGTGTGGGATTGTTTTATTGGAAAGAGAGAGTTATATAGTAAAGATGGGTTGCATTTAGGAAAACAAGGAAGTGAAGTTTTAGGGAGTTTGATTTATAAAGAATTTTTTTCGGGAAACTTATAAAGGGGGGTGGGTTTTTAAATTGTAATATTATTAAAAAGAATGGATGGAATATAAGAAGTAAGCAAAAGGAATTTGATTTTGATATAAATATAGATATGGAGAAGGAATGGGTTTGTAAAATTAATGGTAAGAAAGTAATTTATAAATGTAATGGAGAAGAAAGAATTAAAAGAATTTATAAAAGAGTAGTTAGGAAAGAAGAAATTGTTAAAATTGGGTTTTTGAATATGCAAGGTGGTAGGAAACCAGAAAAGTGGATGGAATTAAATAAAACAATTGAAAATGAAGAGCTTGAAGTATTAGCAGTAGTGGAAACACATTTAAGAGAAGAAGAAGAACCTATTTTGGAACAGTTGGTATGGCAGGGTATAAATAGAAAAGAAAAAGAAAAAAGGGGTGGTGGTATAGGTGTTATATCAAAAAAATATTTAAATATTGTTAAATGTCAAGAACACTTGTGGTTTGAAATAAGGTTGGGTAGACAAGAATGGATGGTGGCTATAGTTTATATAGCTACTGGAGATAGTCAAATTATATTGGAGTGGAATAGTAACATATACGAATGTTTAGTTAAGGATATACAAAGTTTTAAAGAAAAGGGGAAGAGAATAATGGTTATAGGGGATATGAATGGACATATTGAAGAAATTGATGATGTAGATAATAAAAATGGACAGCTTTTGAAGAATTTTTGTCAGAAAGTGAATTTGAGTATTGGAAATTTATTAAATATTTATGAGGGACAATACACATGGTCCAGAAATAATATATTTCACACAATAGATTATGTATTGGTAGAGAAAGAGGGAATAAATAAAATACGGAAAATTAAGGTATTTGATAATGAAGAAAAAGTATGCACTAGTGATCATAATTTCATTGTAATTGAAATGGTTAGTAATGTGATGGAGAATAGAAATAAAAGTAGACATAATAGTGAAAGATGTGGATGGAGAGTAAATGATAAGAATAAGTTGGAAGAGTATAAAATACAAGTTGAAGAAATAATGGAAGAGTGGGTTGGGGATGAGTATAAGGATTGGTGTAAAGAAGTAGAAAAAGTTGCAAATAGGGTTTTAGGTGAGAATATTGAAAAGAATAAAAGTAATAAAAAAATTAAAATTAGTAAAAGTGTAAAAGAAAGGAAAGAAGCATGTAGAGAATATAAGTGTGCTATTAAGAATAAGGAAAGTGAAAAAGATATTAATGCTAAATGGGAAAAGTACTTAGAAAAGAAGAAGTTGGCTAAAATAGATATTTATAGAGAGAGAATGAAATTGAATAGTAAATTGTTGGAGGATATTAATAAAAGTGGAAGAGATGGAAGTAAAAAATTTTGGAATTATATTAAAAGGAGAAATGTAGGGGAGAGAGAGTTAGTATTACTAGATGATGAGGGAACTGAGTGTAGTTCTAGAGAAGATTTAGAGAGAATCTTAAATAGTTATGTAATGAATATAGAAAAGATGTTAGATGTGAATGATAGAATATTAGAAAATATGAAAGAATATAGTAATGGGAATATTAGTTTTTCAGAAAATGAACTAAATGAGGTAGAGAAGAAATTGAAAAGTGGGAAGGCAAGAGGTTTAGATGGATGGGCAGCAGAGATGGTAATGAATTTAGGATATAGGGCAAAAGTAAAGTTATTATCCTGTTTTAATAAAATGGCACAGAATAGAGTTTTCCCAAGTAGTTGGAGTAATACAAGAGTAAGGTTATTATTTAAAGGAAAGGGTAAGGATCATAGAAAGTTGAATAATTATAGACCGATAGCGGTAACATCAGTTTTATATAAAGTTTTCTCGTATATGGTGGCTAGTAAAGTTGTAAAATGGATGGAAGGGAATAATGTAGTGGGTGAAATGCAAGGAGGTTTTAGATTAGATAGGCGTATAGGAGATAGTTTATTTGTAGTTACACAACTTATGGATATGAGTAGGAATGCAGATAAACAGTTATATATGAGTTTTATAGATATAGAGAAGGCATATGATAGAGTAAATAGAAATAGATTATGGATAAGTTTAGCAAATTTGGGAATGGATGAAGCTTTAATAGATATTATTAAGAAATTATATGAAAATAATTATTATATATATCAATTAGAGAATATAGAATCAATTAAAGTTAAAAATGGTGTGGGACTAAGGCAAGGATGCCCTATGTCACCTATTTTGTTTGTGTTGTATTTGAGTGAAATGGAAAGAGCAATAGAAAGATTAGGAAGAGGGATAGAGATACCGTTAATAGGTAGTAAGGGAGTATATATTTTGTCAGGTCTTTTTTTTGCAGATGATATATTTTTGTGTGCAGAAAAAAGAGAAGATATGGAAGTTATGTTGAGGACATGTGCAAGGGTGGGTAAAGAGATGGGGATTAAATTTAGTGAAGAAAAATCAAATATAATGATGGTTAATACTGAGGAAAGAGAAGATGTAGAATTTTTATTGGGAGATATTAAGTTAAGTGTGGTGAATAGATATAGTTATTTGGGAATTATTTTAAGTAATCAGAAAAATTATTTGGATGAATGGGAGAAAAAATTGATAAATGAAGCAAAGAAAAGAAAGGGATTGATAAAGAAATTAACAGTATTTTCATATAATAAATATGATGTAGCTAGAATTATATGGAAAGGAGTTGCAGTAGCAGGGTTAACATATGGTAATGATGCATTATATGTTAGTAAAAAGATATTAGATTATTTAGAAAAAGCTCAAAGGGAAGTAGGAAGACATGCATTGGATGCAGAAGTATGGACAGCAAGGGAGGCAATTCAAGGAGAAATGGGATGGTCAAGTTTTCATATGAGAGATGCAAAAAGTAAAATGAAAATGTTTGGTAGATTGCAGTTTATGGATAATAAAAGAATAGCTAAAATAGTATTTAATTGGGTTATGAGTAAAGGGCAGGTAACAAGATGGGTGAGAAAGGTAATGCGCTATGCAAAAGATTTGGATAAAGAATTTATATCAGTATATTTGTACAAAAGATGGGATGATTGTGTTAAGAGGATTATTGAGTGTTATAGTAGTAAGGAATGGGATAAAAGAATAAATTTATTAATAAAGACTAGGGAGTTAGAGAGATGGAGAAATAGTATGGAGAGTAAAAAGAGTTTAAATATATATAGAAATAAACAGAATATTAGGTGTGAGTTAATTTATGATAATAGTAAGGAAAGTAGTTTATTGTTTAAGGCTCGAACGGGATCTTTAGCTACAAAAGAATATACATGTAAATGGAAAAATATGGGTGATTTATTTTGTAAATTATGTAAGGAAGGAATTGAAAATATTAGGCATTTGTTAATTGAATGTAAATGTTTGAAAACAGAAAGGGTACATATAATGAAGTTGTGGAAAAATAAATATGAAAAGAGTGATTATACAGAAAGTGAATTATTGGTTTTTATGCTGGGTTTGGGAAAAGATAAGGGGGATTTAGATATAAAGGTTATAGAGTTGACAAAAATTATGTTGTGGAAATGGGATAGAGCAGATTATGGGTAAATTTAGAGTGGGGAATGTAAAAGAAAGTGGCTAACAGGTTTATCTGGGCATAATTGCTGAGATATTCTTGACTTCGTTTAAGGAGAAGCCATAATACATCACATCACATCACATCATGAAAAATCCTAAAGATGGAAAATTGCTTCTTAGTCAATCTGTGGATTCTAAATACAATAAAATCAAAGAAAGTGCTTTTCCACACCAAGAGAAAAATGAAAATATAGATATAAGTTATAATAATAAGAATAAAAGTAAAACCTATGCCAATGTCCTTAAAAAAGAAAGTGATAAGCTAAGGGAAATGGAAACACAATAAATAACAACCAAAACTCCATACTGAATTTTCTTGATATAGAAATTGATAATACAACACAACAAATAAAAGCTCACAATGAAGAAAATACAATACAACTTACTGAAGAAGAATATCAAAGAATAAATAATCAATTTAATAACTCAATCCCTGATCTCTTACTAAATTCTTTTACAAACTATATCAATGACAAAACTCTGATTTTGGCCATAACAAATCATAATGGAGGATTATTTAAATTTCCTATTGAGAAATTTTACAACATGATCTTTGAAAATGATATGTGGATGGGAATTAATAAGATCTTTTCCCATCCAAATGATAGATATATAATTATTTAATTTACTTCATGGTCTACTAGAAATTGTTTCAAAAATAACATTAGACTCTTGGATGGGAAGATCATCTGCACAATTGATATAAACAGAGCAATCACACTCAATGGAACCATAAAGAACTTTTTGATGAATTTTGATCAAGCAGAACTGGATAACATGCTTGGGAAATATGGGAAAACAACTGGACTAACACACAGATATGACCATCGAACTAATGGCCGCATTCTGACCAACACTGGTACCTTCACTATCACATTAAAGAAAGGGGTGCACCCCAATGATATACCCACAGTGGTCTACTCCAGAGGCTCACCGATGGTCCTAAAATTCCATGGAGTTCCACCACAATGTTTTTTTTGCTTGGAACAAAATCACCTTATTAAAGACTGCCAAGCTCGCATATGTAATGGATGTGGCTTGAAATGGAATAAGATTCATAAATGCAATAAGAAGGCAGGGAAGTCAACAATGGTCTCAACACTGGACTCTAAAATAGTTGATGAGGACAATCTGGACAACTTGACACAATTAGACTCAAATCATGAAGAACTCAATCAATCTGATCCAACACTGACAATGTTAGAAGAAATCCCGATTCACACTCCCATAAATAAAGTGTTGGATCACACCCCCTTAAATATGACAATCAACTCTAATACCACTGAGTCACAACACTTCACTAGTGCAGTAGGACAAAACCAACCTCATAATTGGATTGAGAATGAGACAAACAGACCCGAGATGATCACCAATGAGAGTGGATCAGACTCTGATGCGACAGCCATTGGTGACCAAAAAGAATGGGTGCATGAAGACCCTAGTCCTTTAACAACTCAACAAAATAGAAAGGTATTACCAAAGAAAAACAAGAAAAAAAGAAAATCAAGACAACAAACCAGATCCAGTTCTGATGAAGATACTACAACAAATTCAAATGATAACTCTGAGAAACTAAATAAACAATACCATGATGATATTGAGATAAATCAGTGGAATGATAAGAATAACAAGTGAAGGAAAGGCAATATTAAATCCTCTATCAAGATCTCATCCAGTACCTCTAAGACAGTGGAACAGAGCAAGAATCTGGATGACAATAATAATCAAAAAAAAAATTATCACCTCCTCCTTTATTGGTTTTAACTAGAAATCTCCCAGTCAGACTGGGCTGCTTCTGAGATAGAGAATCAGTCTGTGCAATATGAAGATACACAGGACTAAGTGCAGTAATGAAGTAGTCTGAGCAGAAATAAATGAATAATGGAATGGCAGATACCAGCCAATAATAATGGCAGGATCAATCAGGAACAAATCACCTCATACAAATTATATGAAGTTAAATCTCTACGAAGTTAATGTTAGGGGCCTGAACTCAGTTGACATGGCACTTGCTATTCAAAATTGGATAGTCAAATGCCAGCCAAATGTCGTATGCATGGCAGAAACCAAATTACATTTAAATTCATGTTGTAAAATTGATCAGATTCTCCAAAATCTGGGCTTCAAATACTCAATTTCAATGGTACCAGCAGGGCATAGCTATTTTAATCAATTACAAGAAAGATCCTCCCACTAGCTTCAAAATTTTGCATCTAGATTCAAATTGCCTAATTGCTAACCTAAAATATAACCACTTTCAAATCAACCTAATCTATCTCTACATTAAAAATAACCACAATCTAATCATGAAAGTAATCACCACCATCAACTCAGTCATGGCCTCAAATCCATTCCCAGTCATCCTAATGGGTGATTTCAATGTGACATATAGTTCTTTCAATAAAAAATATATTCACCTCTTTAATCATATACTGATGAGTGGAGAAGGATTCTTCCCTATAGATGCCTTCTCCTTCTACACTAAAAATGCCAGATCCTTGATTGACCTTGTCTAAAAACTTCGACCAGTGATTTTTTCTGACCACTTGGCCCTTGAGTTATCTCTCAAAACAAATATTGGACATCTGATAGTTGAAGAAAATAACAACACTATTCGAATGTTGCTAAAACAGACCACACCTGAATGGCTCTTTTCCGAGGCCTACATCTACTTTAAAAAAAATGATATCCTAAGGCTACCATTGTAGGAGGCATGGTTCTCCTTCATTGGCATTCTCCAATCCATAATAAATGAGGTTTCCCTTAACAAGAAAGGCCCTAACTGCTTATTAGCCGATCTTGATGCTATTGACCAAAGACTAAAAGAACTTCCACTCGATAATCAATTTGTACCTGTTGCCCTTGCCCTGAAATGCCAATACTGGGATAAGCAGAGATCTCTGGCTGAATATATGTCAATCAAGCAAGCCAAGAGATTCCTGTCAGATCGACAATGCTGGTCCAAGAGTTACTTCCAGTGGTCACTGGGAACAGGTAGCAGGAAACTCATTACACTGTCATTAAACGATAGATAACAACATTCTTATGGGCCCAGAAATGATCTGTGCAATTAGAGAGCACTTTAGGCAACACTTCAATTTAATCAGACTGGAAATGTCAATGGACTATTTGGCCTAGATGAGAACCTGACTCATGATATTACTGAGGAAAAGATCCACATCAAGCTAAAAAGCCTCCCAGAGAGGATGCACCCAGGAATACACGGCATACCAAAATTCATCCTCCTATATCTAGAGAAATATTCAGTGCCAATAATTAAAGCCATGATAAACCACTTAGCAGAGGGAAGTACAACTTGTATCCAATATCTCTCGTACCTTTCCTAAAGAAAAAAGATGGAAAACATGACTTGAATAATCTGAGGCCTATCTCAATGATTCCCCTTTTAATTAAAATCATAGAACAATTAATTAAGGATCAAATCCATGTGAAAATTTATAAATACATTTCTACCAATCAATATGCAAAAAAAGGGGAATCATCAATTAATGCCATTGGCCAAATGAAACTCCTTATCGATGTTATTAGAGCCCGGAAGATGTCGAAACCGATCACTGTCCAACTCGACATCTCGGCAGCATTCGACTCAGTCAGGCCAGACATTCTGATTGATGTTCTCCAGGAATATGGGGTGCCGTGTGTTTATCTGAGGATGATTGCAAATCTATTAGCCAACAGAATCATCCACATCACAATGAATGGGAAAATTTCACCTGGGTTCGAACCTCCATCTTTATTCCTCAAGGATCTCCACTTAGCGTGCTATATTTTATAGCCTATATCAACTCGCTATTGATGGAGATTGAGAGATCACTGCCTGGAGTGTATGTACCAGCCATGGGAAGGGTGATTAAACATCTCAGTTATATGGATGATATAATCATCTGCCTGCCTTCCAAGAAATATATCACTAAACTAGAGCAAATACTAGCATGGTACTCAGACAAATATAAACTCAAATTCAATAAAAAGAAATCAGCCTCCTGGAGCTTGCTAACTGGCAGAAAAATTGCTTCAAATTTTACAGCTGATCCACAGAAATTCCTAGGCTTTAATTTTTCAAAATCCAATAGTGCTATGAGGAGAGAAATCGAAGAATCCCTATTAACAGAAATTTTCCATACAACTACCTCCCTTTCTAAGATATATGTTTCACTTCATGGTAAGGTAAGACTTTTAAACTCATTGATATTCCCAAAAATTAACTATTTCCTATCTGGTATCTGCCCCGCCAAAAAATTTATCAAAAAAATAAACTCACTATGCATAAAACTATTCTGGGGCCGAAAGGTTGCTGCCATCAGCCTCCGAAAACTTCAAATGCCTAGAAGGTTCAATGGTCTTTCATTACATTGTATCAAAACCATGATATTCCAGAGAGACTATAACCTACTATTCTGGCTTCAAAACAAATATTCAAGTATATCATATCAAGAAACTGTCACACCAACTGATAGACCACCACCCACTAATAAAAGTTGGTGGAATTTGTTATTTGATAATATTTGGAAAGTTATTGATCTGAATGAAAACCCAATTATATCAAAAATTAAATACTGGAATGCATATAAAATAATACATGGGGAAAATAATATAAACAAAAGGTCTCTCGGGATCACCAATGAGCAACTGATTTCAAGATCAAAATTTTGGTTCATTGAGGCAAAATTTCAAGATTTCTTAATTAAAGTCAACCTGGACTCCCTCCCTACAAACTCATTTCTGGCATACAGGAGAAATTTCAAGAAGATCAATCCTGTGTGTCAGGTATGTGTGAGAGAGGAAGAATCAATTGATCATATTTTTCTTAAATATCCCATTATGTCCAATTATAAATCGATATCTCATAAATGGTACAGCAATACAAGTGCACACTACAAATCAATTAAAGATTATATAGGTCAGGGTCTATTTACGGACATAAGACTGGCAATTTTTGTGAATTATGCCCTGTGATGTGTCAGATGTAAAGTTACAATTGAAGGAATGAGAGACCCACATGGGACTAAATTTAAGAATATCATGGAGAAAATCATGAAAAAGGACCAACTAATTGCTCCAAACTATATCACAAGAGTAACATGGCAGAAGGTTGGATCTACTTTACTTCAAATAGATATGTAATTGATATCATTTTTGTATTTGTAACATTCAATATAGCTATAGAATAAAATTTTTCTTAAAAAAAAAAAAATAATAATTAAATACATATAACGTATACAAATTATTTTTTTGTATATACAAATAACACCAGTATTAAAATAATTTTTTTTAAAAAGAAGTTATGAGATAAGCAGTGACGTAGATTATTAAGCAGAAATCCATTAACAGGCATATGTTAAAATAAAGTTATTTGCCTATTAATCATCTTAGTTGTTTACCACAAATTAGAAGGATACGGCATAAGTCAATGAGCAATTTTCTTGGAGAGCTTTTAGAAGATTCCATTATATTTTCTATTTTTTTAAAAATGTTTTCTTCTTGAAGTAATTAAGATTATTTTCTTATTTTAAGATGAATGTCTTCCTGGATATTTTTCATGTCAGATGGAAAAACAGCAGGTTGTTATAAAGAGCACGCTGGACCTTCAAACAAACTTTAATATATTTAGCTTTCCATGACCGTTAACTGTTTATTCAGTAGCATATAATAAAATGAGCACAAAGAAGACATTTTTGAATATGTCAACATATATTTATAAGATTCTGTCTGTGTAATTTATTGCCATAATATTTTTAGAATGTTTAGATCATTCTCATATTTTAGAATCCACAATCTTCAATACTTGTCCATTTTCTCAAAAGCATGTTATAACTGAAACACAGGCTTATTATATACCTAGTGTATATATATGTAATATAGGGTATATGAGCACAGACTTTCAGATGACCCACCACTCTCGATTCTATCTAAATATCACTGATACACTCAAACACATATATGCTGAAAAGATAAATAATCACCAATATATGTATTTCATGCTAAACCAGCAATCATCAGTTGGTCCAGATTATCATCTCCCACACATATATACTATAAGTGCTCAGATATATATTAAGATAGACAATCTTTCTACTTTAATGGACAGGCTCCAATCTACTACACCCTCCAACTCTTCAACCGTCCATCCAATTGAAAATCTGATGATGGAATGCTCAAAGGCCACCCTGAGGCTGAGATTCTTGTCACATCCATGTTGACCTAAAGTCAATCTGAACCCCACATGTACAGGACATAATCCATTTAATACATGTGCAAGGATGGGCAGACATCTCTACAATGTAATAACTGAAACACAGGCTTATTATATACCTAGTGCCTATATATGTAATATAGGGTATATGAGCACAGACTTTCAGATGACCCACCACTCTCCACTCTATCTGATATCACTGATGCACTATGTCCTAATACATGTGGGGTTCAGATTGACTTTAGGTCAACATGGGTATGACAAGAATCTCAGCCTCAGGGTGGCCTTTGAGCATTTCCATCATCAGATTTTCAATTAGATGGATGGCTGTAGAGTTGGAGTGTGTAGTAGATTGGAGCCTGTCCATTTAAGTATGAAGATTATCTATCTTAATATATATCTGAGCACTTATAGTATATATGTGTGGGAGATGATAATCTGGACCAACTGATGATTGCTGGTTTAGCATGAAATACGCATATTGGTGATTATTTATTTTTTCAGCATATATGTGCTTGAGTGTATCAGTGATATTAGATAGAGAGGAGAGTGGTGGATCATCTGAAAGTCTGTGCTCATATACCCTATATTAAAAGCATGTTACAATTTGAATAAGCAAATTATTAAAAATGTATATATTTACACGATATTTTTTTAAGAAATAATAAAATACTGTATATCATCACTTTTAATAAATCTACTACATATTTATTTTAAAATAATGTATTTCTCATTTCTTATTAAATAAGACTATTGAAGATCTTTTTTATTTATTTAATAAAACTTTTAATTTCAAGATGTGAAGAACATTCACGCACATTCACATACCTTTTAGCATTAGACAATAAATCTGTTGCCATATTAACTATTTCAAAATAAGAACTTATTATATATTAGTCTAAATTATTTAAAAAAATATCCATGAATATTTATGTATGAGAAATAAAACATACACGCCAATAAAAAGAAAATTATAGTCCACTTCCTGTTGCCAGCTGAAGCAGTTGACTGTTCACTGGCACCAGAAGAATGAGACTCATTATGCTTTAAAGTTTGAATTTATGGGGAAAAAAGTTTGCCAAGCTGTAGGTGAGTACTTGTTTTATCATTTCATCACCTTTACAAGAAATTTTAAATCAGTTTTCACTCTAAAGTATTTGAAATTATCAATCGTATCGTTCTATGCAAATGACTGCCATTAAAAAAGGCAAAAGCCAGTACAAGAAAATCTTAGAATCATTTGAGCAAGAATAAAACTAAGGAAAAAGATTTTAAAATGAAACCAAATAAATAAAAAAAAAAGTTACTAGAAATCCTAAGCTTAATGATAGGATTAATTGATATATAGTTGGCGGGTCAAATTTTATTGAAAACGTTGGAAAAAAGAAAAAGCTGTCTTGCATTGGTGGTCGAGAGGTCAGCGCGACTGCCTTGCATTAGCAAGCAGTTGCCCGGGTTGCGGGTTCGCGTCCCGGCCGATGCTATGATATTTAAACAAAAAGAAAAAGCTTAATAAAGATAGTCTCAAGAATTTCACAATAGCATCAGATATAGTAAGATTCTACGGCTGCAAACAAATCAGGAAAAACAGGAAATAGACCAAGAAACAAACTAGACACAAAAGTAATCATAAACCTATGGAAATTAAAAAAAAAAAAAGAAATCTCAGTGTTAATTTGTTCATAAGAAAAAAAGTTACGATAACATCGGTAGAACAGTGCAGGAGGGGAAAATTATTTTAAATATGAATTCGATCTAACCATACATTATAGATTATGTTTTAAGCCATCTCGCTGCACAAGAATTAATTTTTTCTGATGATTAGATCAAAGTTACTGGGCCACTTCCAGTGCGATTGGGGCACCACAAAAAGAATAGAAAACTTTCAAATTGACACAGAATTAGAACGAAGTGTTTCCTGAGCCAAAAAACAATGATTTAAAGATAAAAACCAAGTTCAAATGATGGTATAGACCCAAACAAAGATATTGAAGCTGCAATTCACACAACTCCTTTAATCCAACAATGATTAGGAATAATCCAAAGATTACAAACTTTTACACTACACAATTGAAACCTTGACTACTAATCAAGACCTAGATTTCAATTAACATAAGCAGAATTCAAATAGAATCAATACAAGAGTCCCAGTTGGGATTCTACTACAAAGTTCACAACATGGTTATAGAAACTAGTTCTATAACAGGTTGGTTGGCATTCAGCTCTACTGTACAACCAAACAATAAGCAAGAATCCTACAATGCTAATCACTCTGTTCATAATTGGAATAACCAAATGGAAATATATAAGCTAGATCATAATCCCTGGAGAACCTTGCAGTCGGATGAGTTGAACTAGTATTTAGAATATATGACACGTATCAAGAGTTAACAACAATGAAGCAGACTTTGGAGGCTGTTTCAACCCCCTGATGGCTTGTTTATTATGGCAGTGTTGATTTGAGCTAATCTTTTTTTTTCTTTGGTTAACTTTAAAATTAGAGAGTTTGTAAGGTGGTTGGTCTGATTTGGGCCACCTCCAAATTTTGTAACTTTGATGGAGGCTTTGCTGCAATAATTTTCCAGGCATGGGTCTGCACTCCTCTTTTCTTCCTCGGGGGTGGTGGCGGTCGTTAGGATGCTGGTTCTTTGGTGCAGGCTGTTGACAATTATTGCTGCTACCTGGAAAACCTGCTGGGAGGGTACCTGGTCAAAGTCTCAGCACCATTTCTGTTCTGGTTGGCTGCTGTGTTCCCTTGATAGGTTAGTTTTAGGCAGTGCAGATCTGTGCTCGCTATGTGTTAGTCTTTCTTAGTTGGCTTTCCAATTCTGGGCAGGTAGACTGAATGTGGTCCCTGCACATTTGGACTGTTGATTGGGAGACAGAGGCATCTGGAATGGTCTTGACATGGCCTGGCTGCAGGTCGAGAATTTATTATTCAATGGACTTGAGCCTTGGACCTCGCTGCCTGTTGTGGTGGTTGACGCAATGCTGGACTTGTCCACCTATTCAGCTGAAGCATTTGGGTCTTCGCTTCGGGGCCCCAGGGGTGGGATCATTGGGTGATGGATGGCTTCTCAGTAGCTGGGCCATGTAGATTCATGTATAGATACTCATGTTCAAATACACATTAATAACAACATTATAGCAATTCTTTAATGGACATAATTGCCATCAAGCATATTTACTTTATATAATCAATAATTGTTTTACCTTGTTTGTCACATTGAACACTTTGTAATTCTCAATGGGTAAGTGTACCCAAAATTTTTGTAATCCTTTTACTAATAAAGGTTACTTTTGAAAGATAAAAAGAAAATTATTAATGTTTAAATTTCTTATCTGCAAATAAAAATTGTACAGAATACTAGAGTATGATTAGTAGATTTAATTGTTAATTGACTGAAAGTATGGATTTTGTTTATATAACAACCTTAAAATAAGCCAACAAAATTTTTTAAATCACATATTTTTAAGTATATATACTTATATAGCTCACATTGCGTTCTCTCTTATGAAAAAAATTCTTAGCTAATCTAGTAATAACTAAAGGTAAACTACGGCAGTGAACAATATTTTCTCAATAGAAAAGATTATTATTTCAAAATATTAAAATATTTAATTCTATGAAGAGGTGTCGACGTTGTTAACAAGATAATTTAGATATAATTTTGTACTATTTGGTAAATAACTGAATTAAATATATATTATTTTCAACAAGTTTATAACAAACTAACTATATGTGCTATATCATTTTTCGTGCTTTAAGTTAAACAGGGCCACAAATGTATGAATATGCAGAATATGTAGGATACAAAGGTGCCTCATCACAGGAGATGCTAAGATATCAAGATAATTAATAAAATTTATATGTAAATAAAAATGTTTACATTTTTATATCTCTTCACTATTATAAATATTTGTTGATTGCAAATATTTTTTATTTAAATATGAGAGGAACCCTTTTTTACTTAGAATTATTGTAACAATTGCCTGAACCACAAATTTTGAGGCTCAAGATCAAAATGTACTACATATATAGTTTTATCATTGTGCTAAATCGTTTAGGCCAATGCCATTTTGTCAAAATAATAAATAAAATTTATATGTAAATGATTAGATTTTTGAATCACTCTTTATTAGAAACACATTGTGATTGTAAATATTTTTTATTTAAATGTAAAAGAAATACATCTTTACTTAGATTTGTGGCACCTTCAAATATATTGCACATATACTTTATCTGTGTATTAAACCAAACAATCTGATACCATTTTGTTGCTATGATTAATAACATTTATATGTAAATAAAAATATTTAGATATCTTAAAATATCCTAATTCATATAAAAAAATAACACATTACTATTAATAATTTATTTTAAAATAAACTTATTTTAAAAATATTATCTCATAATAATTATAGTAATTCTGTGTGTGTAGTGATTACTCTTATCAAAACAGGCAAAACTCCCCATACAGTAGTGCCACTAAGTGCCATCCAGAGTAATCAATGGATATCAGAGGGTTTGTGTATAAAATCCCTATCTAGTGCCTACTCATCCAATATCCCCAGACCAGTTTCTGGATTGTGGCCTTTGTCAATGAGGAGCTTTGGATCTGAGAGCAATGCACCTAGATCTTAGGATCTAATGCAACCCTCCAGCAGCCACCTTTTATCTCTGCTTAACTACAAAACTATGAGAATAAAATTGAAAACACAATAGTATTTTCAATCTAAGCTCAATAGCTTATATAATCATATGGGTCTGAACCCAGTTCAGTACCTATACATTTTGATATCTTTGGCTCTTTAACAACCATAGCCACCACTATCCTACTATGCAGGATTGGTGTTAAACCACTAAACATCACATGATCACTATTTCTAATGCTAGCACATTATTATTATTATTAAAACAGGAAAAGCTCTCCATATATGCCACTCAGTGCCAACCAGATACCAAAATGTATGGGTACTGAACTGGGTTCAAACCCATAAGACTATATAAGCTATTGAGCTTAGATTGAAAATATTATTGTGTTTTCAATTTTATTCTGAAGGGTTGCATTAGATTCTAAGATCTAGGTGCAGTGCTCTCAGATCCAAAGCTCCTCACTGATGAAGGCCACAAGCCAGAAACTAGTCTGGGGATATTGGATGAGTAGCCACTAGATAGGGTTTTTATGCACAAGCCTTCTGGCATCTGAGTGGCACTCCTATGGAGAGTTTTGCCTATTTTCATTCACAATGATATTAAGGGGTAACTCAGTTAATAGAATTCAATTAACATTTATTTTGATACCTTCATTTGCAATGGAAAATGAAAAATAAAATAAGATTAATTTTTAAACATTTACTAGAATAAATGAAATTAAATCTTAAAACATCACATGATCACTATCTTCCATGCTTGCTCATAACTGTTGTTAAAATAGGCAAAACTCTCTCCATATAGTAGTGACACTCTAAGCAAGACAGAGTAATCAATGGATGCCAGAAGGCTTGTGCATAAAATCCCTATCTAGTGCCTACTCATCCAATATCCCCAAACTAGTTTCTGGCTTATGGCCTTTGTCAGTGAGGAGCCTTGGATTTGAGATCACTGCACATAGAAGATCTAGTGCATACTCATCCAATATCCCCAAACTAGTTTCTGGCGTATGGCCTTCATCAGTGAGGAGCCTTAGATCTGAGAGCACTGCACCACTGCACCGAGAAGATCTAGGCACAGTGCTCTCAGATCTAAGGCTCCTCACTGATGTAGGCCATAAGCCAGAAACTAGTTTGGGGATATTGGATGAGTAGGCACTAGATAGAGATTTTATGCACAAGCCTTCTGGCATTCATTGATTACTCTGTCTTGCTTAGAGTGGCACTACTGTATGGAGAGAGTTTTGCCTATTTTGGAATAAATGAAATTATTAGTTTAAATGAATCGTTTTTCATTATAAACTTGCAAAAAATAAAATGTTAATTAATTTTCCAAAATGATATGATTTATAATACAAATATTAATAAACTATTAAAATCGATTACTTATTAATAACTAATAATGATTATATATAAAATAATAAAACGATAAATATATAAAAATGTCTACAACTGTAAAGCTTATTCTAATATATTAAAACTATAGTTGATATTTTCAAAATTGTCTGTTTTTTTATTACTGAATTCAGATAATATTCTTCTGTTGGCAATTTACTTAACTCAATTCTTGAGTAATTACAGTAATTATAATAAATGGAAAGATATTGGTTTTCTATGTCAATTGATTTATAATTATATAATTGTATGCTTCAGTAATACATTTTATAGCAATAAAAACTAATCATGGGTGGACTTGAGGAGATTTTAAGTTGATAATTGAAGAACAAGTTGAGGTGCATTGAAACTATCTATTTTGCTGCTTATCCATAATTCAGGTCCAAACCAAAATAGGATTAGCAATGCATTATAAAATTCACGTATGCCTATGAAGCTTTTGTTTTAATAAGAATAGAGAGAGAGTGAACCCTATGCTTAGTTTATGCATACTATTTATACTCCAACAGAAAGGTTTCTAGAAAGTTTAAAATTCAGTAATTCAGAAGTAAACTGCCACAAAATTTCAATAAAGGTAATGTATACTGGTCTAAGATTTATAGTTTAGATAAATAACTATAGTTTGTCATTATTAGTTTGGAAATCAATTAATTATATTTATAAAATTACAATAGATTGACCATAAATTCTACATTTAACAAAATTGATCTTTATTTGAGCAAAGGGAACAGAATGTATATAACATTTATATTACAAGACTTTAATTTGAATCAAAGTATAATTATTTGGTTTTATTTGATTTTTTCATGAGAGTTAGCCCTTATTTTATGTTTAAAATTATTTTTCAAACAAAATAATTTATCTTATTGATTTTCAATATTTGAATTTTATGTATTTTACAAAGTTATTTTTTAGAATAAAATTTTAAACTTGTATAGATTTTCACATACACACATAAAATAGGCATTGCATATATTCAGACAGAAAGTCATTTTACTATATATATTTAAAATAATGAATTATAATGGTGATAATGTATTTATAAATATATTATCACCATTATAATTCATTATTTTTATTACAATATTTATTCCATAATGGATATTTTATTATATATGTTGTATACACCCACATCTTCATTTTGTCATTATCTATGGTTTACAAGTTGTTAAATAAAGAGAACAATTCAAGATCAAATGTTTAATAAAAATGTTTGTTTTTGAATAAATATGGACTAAATGAGTCATTTATTTATTAAAATTATAAGAATATTTTGTTAAATTATCAGATGACAACAATGCTTTAGTAAAATTAAAAGAAAAAGATCACATGTTCAAAAAAAACCAGCATTTAAAAATATAGACTGCATTGTTTATGTTAGTATAGAGCCAGAAACAATTTTTATAAGGAAGAAAAACATACTTTCTTTCACTTAAAAGTTTTATGTTTTAATATTATTTTATATTATAAATAGATTCTAGACTTGCAGCAAAGAAAAAGTATTGTGAATAGAGGATTCTGGAAGAAAGAAACAAGGGTTTCTATATAATGTCTACAATTTAAATGGAATGATTAACAACAAAACACTATGATGATGACCACAATTAAATTTAAAGCTACAAAATCTGTCTATATTGTAAATTCAACAAGCAAAAAGTAACTACATTTAAGAATTAAAATGCCTATGGAAATTTATGTATATGTGTGCTAGCATGAATATGCCAAAGGAAATGTTGCAAGTTAAAAAAGTTAAACTGACATTTTATATCTGTAATATATTTATTAACAACAGTTGATATTATAAATGTTTATAATATCTTTCTTTTAAAAATCAATGATATTAATTATAATGCATTCTGGTTTGTCATCTCATAATTTAGATAATAAAAACTAATAATCAAGTAAAAAAGTAAAATGTCAACTAAAATATAAATAATATTTGCATAATTTAATTTAAAATTATAAATAATTTTATAAAATATTACTCAATTGTTATATATATTTTTATAGTATATTTTATTTATTAATTAGGAAACATATGTCACTTTTAATCATATTTTAGCAAGGGTGAGATATAAATGAGTTATAAATGTATGATATTAATTGCTTTTATGAATTATTATTTGTTCTAACCACAATATATAAATTGATGTTCATTTAATAAATTTATGTTGTTATTAACAATAGGTGTTTTGATTTGCTACTGCATTAACCATTATATAAATTCTTTATCTTACCATAATATTCAGTAAAACAGTTAATAAATTTTCTTTTCTTTGCCAGTCAAGAGCATATGAATTCAATGACACTTTTTATAAATTTGTGAGACCATTGTACATATAGATATGAACTACTATAAAACCATTTGTGATTAACTTATTTATTTACTCATTATATTTTAAATTTCTTGAGTGTGACATTTAATCATCATATTTAGATTGTCCAAATATATAATACATAAGTGGAGAACACCACTTGATTCATAATTATATTTGTCATATAGGTAGTTGCCCAAATATGTAATGCATTTAGTTTGCCGGTCAACTATCTATACTCAATTGTGATATTTTCAGTACATTTGAGGTTACCTAATCCGAGGGCATTTACTGATAGTCAGATCCATTGATGATATTAGTTGTCTAGCATGCTAAACAGTATACTATTTTATACTATCATTTATAAATTTTATTCATTATTAGAAGTTTCCCTTTATATTTGGCTCATTCAACAAGGTAATATTACATGGAACAAGGATGATGCAGGTTTTAGCATTAGAGTAAAACAGAAGATATTATATTTACAATATATATATATATAGTACCAGGTTCGAATATGTGACGTTCGAAACACTGGTCTCTTAGGCAGAGAAGAACATACTCGGAGAGTATGTATGCCCAAACAATAGCTATAAAATATATAACTAGTGTTACATTTCCAGGACATAGCTTCTTCTTGGCTGTTGAGTTCAATACCACGTTCAAAGCACTTTTTTTGTTTGTGTATAAACATGGGTGCCAGTTAATTATCCAAGAATGAATAAATAATGTGCTTTGAGCAATGGCCACTAACCCAATGCCTAATATCCATGACTAGCTCAGCTGTTAGTAATCACTAATAGATTATACATAATTAGTGGTGAAAAGAATTGCTAAAGATTTGTAAAAGAATTGATAAAAAGAATTGACCGATAAATAGAGTTTAAATTTTAAGACAATTTATTAACTAACATTAATTTACTAAATTTAAACATCTTTATAATTTTTTTTAACTAATATAACACACGCACATTTTAAATTAACACACTATAATATATATCTTATGAAAAGCATAAATAATGTTTGACATTTATAAAATCATATAGCATTCACAAACACGCACATCAATAGTTCATTTTATGCATAATTATAGAGTTCAAATTACTTGTCTCTGGAGGCTTTATGAATTTTAATGCAATGGCTATTATGGTATAACAAAAATAAGCAAATGTTTATCTAGGATTTTGAACGTAGATTTAGAACTTTGTTTTCTTCTTGTTTGCTGCTTCTTCCAGCTGGCTGGGATGTTTCTTTGATGAGTTTCCTTATTATTCATGATTATTACTATTGGAAACAATTAGATACTGATGGAGATTTTCTAAGATGTTACACTGACGTTATTTCACGGGCAGTTATTGCTGATCTTATTTGACTAAGGCTGGAGAAAGATGTGTGTTCCCAAAAGCTGCTCAGCACTGCATTTTGTTTCTGGATACAATTAACTCAACTGATTGTCCTCTTTTGACTTAACTGACTCAATTAATTTCTGAACTGAACTCATTATCCGATAAAATTTTACTATTTATACCTGCGAAGTGTTTTTCTTTTCGATATCCTCCAGCAATATCTGTTGTCAAAATTTCATTGATAATCATTTGACAACATGTTTTGGAAGATTGTTTAATTAGTAATAGCCATGCAGATGTGTTGTTTTATATTTTTAATTAATAGCCATTGCCGTGTTTTTTAATGATAATCTTCTTTAACTTTCATTTATTTATAATAACATTTATTATGCATACATTTATTCTATTATTGACAATTGCACATATATTACTACTTTTAAGATTACTTTTTCTTTAATTCAAATGAAAAGTGATTTGTATTTTTTTTTTTAAATTTTAAATTATATTTCAACTAATAATAATAGACTCTACTCCCTTTTATAAAACTTTTAGTTTAACTTTTCTAACCAAACTCCCCTTCCCCCTTTTAATCAATTATTTTCTAACTTTTATTTCAAAAACTAATGATAGAAAACTATTTGACTCTTATTTTTTGTCGAAAACAAACTGTAATAAACTCTTCAACATTTAATTTTACGTTTTTCTTTTACAAAAGATTATTTTAATTTTTTTAGATAAAATTATATGTGCCAATATTCAATATCACCATCCCTCCTTTGAGAGTAAAATGCATCATTTTTACATTTTATCTCTGACAACTTTAAGTCTTAATTCAGAACTATTTTTATTTTATTACGGACGTGTTATTTATTTATTTAACTCGATCACTTTAATTAAACCTTTTATTTTATTAATTTATTTAATCCTACAAATGTTACTCTTAAATCATTCATTTGACCTACTTATTTAACTTGATTTTATTGATTTTTTTTTGAACTGTTTATTTACGAGCATTTCTTCTTAATTAATATGTGCATGAGGAAAAAAAATCTTTTATTCAATGAAGCCTCCCTGTCATTATTATTATTTCCAAACATTTCATTTAGTATTATTACTGCCTGTCTGGTGGCTGTTTGTCTCTTTTCACTAACCTCAATGACCGAGCATTATATGTTCCCTTTTCCTCCAACCCCTGTGCTATAACAAACATGTTATTATCATATTGCCACTTGATGATATAGGGGCCATCGTATATTGGCTGGGATTTCTTGTATATATGTTTTTCAGGATGACTCATCAGATGAACTCTCACCATGATCTCATCTCCCCTCATGAATATGGCCTTAGGTCTTCCCTGCCTCTTCTGCCATAGCCTTCCCATTTTTTTAACCAGTTAAGTGTTTGCTTACCATCTCTTCTCTGGTTGATTGGATTTATCCCCACTGGCAATTTAGTCTCAGACGGATACGGAATATTTCTTCCAAAATATAGCTGAACAGGTTCGAATCTTGTAGACTCATTTCTTGACCAGTTTATCATGTTGACTATTCGTGAAATTTCTTTCACTCATTTGCGATGATCATCCTGTATATAAACCCGAAATAAATGCCCCAACTCCCTCATAATCTGTTCACACGGATTAGACTGAGGGTTACAAAACTTATCCCATGCCTGTCTGACCATTTCTTCTATTCGCTAGATATAAAGGGTGTTCCATGATCCGACAGAATTTTGTCTGAAATTCCTACAGTCTTAAAGTATTGTTGCTCCAAAACTCGAATAGTTTGTCTTGAGTTAGCTTGAGCTACTGGATATGCTGCTACCAGCTTCGAAAACACACCATATGTCACCATGAGATACTTTATTTTATTGAATGGAGGCAGAGGTCTGTAGAAGTCTATCGCTAATAAGCTGTTCAGGCATTTGGCATATAGGTTGCAGCGGCCCCACTCCTGATGTGTTAGCAGGCTTGGTTGCTGAACATATGGTGCATCTACCAATCACATCCGCAATATTGGCATTCATTCCTGGCCAGTAAAACCAATGACTCAGCCATCCTTCCACTTTATTTGCCCCATAATGTCCTTAAGTGTTATGCGCATATTTAATTATTTGCTTTCTCATGGCAACCGGAAGAATAATGCATGTTTTTTTGTAATACACACTGTAGGAGTCCTCATTTTAAACAACAGTGATTTCGGTCCCTCCACAGCAGATTATTGGCCGTTTTCATTACAGGCTGATTACGTAAATATTCCATTATTTGTCTGCAGTTGTTATTTTCCTCTTGCTGCTCCTTTAATCTATGCAAATCATCTTTTACCCCATTTCCTTTATATATTTTGGTGGCAGCTATATACACTTTGTTGCAACTCAAGTGTTGTTCTTGAGCTACCGGATATCGGCTTAAAGTGTCTGCCACAATATTCTCTTTGCCACAACAGTAAGCCACTTTGTAATTAAATTCTTGCAGGAACAAGCTCCACCTTATTAGCCTGCTATTATTCAAAAAACTCTGATTAATAAATTTGAGGCTCTTATGGTCAGTGACCACTATCACTTCAGAGCCTACTAAATACTGCCAAAATTTCTTGGAATGCCCACACAATAGCCAGGGCCTCCTTCCCAGTTACAGTGTAGTTCACTTCTGGTCCCTTTAGTAAACAGCTAATGAAACAAAGAACTCTGTGCTGTCCCCTTTCCTGTATCTGAAATAGCGTAGCCCCCAATCCAAACCCACTGCTGTCCGTTTGTACAAAGAATGGTTTGTCAAAATTAGGATATGACAGCATAACTTTATTTAAAAATCCTGCCTTCACACTCTAAAAACTATGCTTCATGCTGTTCATTCCACACCCATGATTTCCTTTTTCTTAGTAACTGCAGTAATGGCTCCATGTCAAGTGAAAATTTTCTATAAAATCGATTATAGAAATTACATAGTCCGAGAAAAGATTTAATATGTTTTTTATTCTGGGGTGTGGGAAATTCCTGTATTGCTCGGATTTTTTCAGGGTTAGGTAATATTCCTCTTTCTGTAATTATATGACTTAAAAATTTGACCTCATCAGTCATTATCTTACTCTTATTTAAATTAATTTGAATCTCCTTTCTCTCAAACTCCCCCAGCAACATTTCTAAATGTGCAAAGTGCTCATCTATACTTTCCGATGCCACCACGATGTCGTCCACATACATTATAACTAAATTCTTAATATCATCTGACAATACCTGATCCATACATTGTATAAGCCCTGCCCACTATTTTTTAGCCCGAAGGGAATCCAGTTAAAATTATATGCACATCCATTATATTTAAATGCCATATATTTCCGATCCTCTGGATGAAGTTTGATTTGCCAGTAGCTGGCAGTTAGGTCGAACTTCGAAAATATTTTTTTATTTTGAAATTTCAATAACAATTCACTCATAGGCAGCAGAGCATTAGTATCAGACATTGTTATCTTATTTAACTGCCATGCATCCAAACACAACCGAATTGATCCATCATTTTTTTTACAGTTACGATGGGGTTATTGAAAGGAGACGAACATTTAGATATAATTCCCCATTTAGGCATTTTGTCTATCTGTTCCTCTACTTCATGTCTATATTGATGAGGTATAGGATATGCACAGGCTTGATATGGTTGGTCTTTCATAAGCCTTATCCTGTGTTCATACCCTTGGATTACCCCAGGAACCTCGGAAAATATGCTTTCATATCTATTGAATAGTTTCTTCAGTTGGTTTTTTTGATTATCATTTATGTATCTTGACTCATCCACCTTTTCCCCTATCTCTATTTCCATTACTGCACTTTGTGCATCACTCTGTTTATTTACCTCATCCTTTTGATGTTTTGTAAATGGAATTATTACATTGTTTATTTCTGCCCGACTTTGTTTATAATCAAATACACAGCCTGTTTTGTACATAAAATTCGAGCCTAATATGACCTCGTGAATCAGACCCTCCAAAATCAACAGCACGTGCATATATTCTCCCTCTGCCATGTGTAATTTCACCCATGCCTGTTTGGATGCCAACTTCGCCTTCTTACCATTAGCCAACAAAACATATACTGATTTTAATGGCAATATTTTAATTTCTGGGTCAATGTCACTTATTTTATTAAACATTTCCTGTGACATTACTGATACCTGACTTCCCAAATTGAACAATGCACTAGTTGCATTCCCCCCTACCTTTATCTCTATCTTTGGATAACTCTAAGGTGCCATTATGGGCATGCTCTCTTCTCCACTACATACCAGATTCGCTACTTGCATACAATCAACTTCTGCATTTTCATCCTCATCCTGACCATCCACCATCCCCCTATTGTTGTCCAATGCCATTAGTATTTCAGCCATCTGCTCTACCACTTGCTTGCCGATCATTATTTGTTGAACATTCCCAGGTAAACCATGCCTAACGATACGCATAATATGCTGCTCCGATAATTTGTATGCTGAGATTGATCTCAATTTCGCTACTTGTCTACAAAAAAATGTAATAAATAACTCACCCATCTGCCACCTGTCCTGCTCTACTTGAAACTGAACCTTTTCCTGTAGCTTCTCCCCCCAATAGTTTGCCAACAATGAACACTTGTATTCACTGAACATTGCCAGTTTTACATGTAATGAATTCCACCAGAGCTGAGCTTCTCCCTGTATGTGACTGTAAGCTAAGGCAATTCTTGCTCCCTTGCTTAAACTATTCAAGATTCAATAACATTCCAAGCTCTCTAAGTGGTCATTTGGATTCTTCCCTCTGTTCCCTGAGAATGCTTTTATTTTTAGCAGCTGATTTACTGCCTCCATTTTATGTATGTGCCACCATGTTTTCATATTCTCATGTTCCCTTTCTAATGCCTCTACTCTTTTTATTACTTCCTCTGGCTCTATATCTTTTCCCATTTTGAGACCATATTTTTTTTTTGTATATATATATTTTTTCACACTAGTGCTTACATTAAACTAAATTTAATATATGACTTATTTATTTTTCTTACTAAGACGGCAACATACACTAACTCCACCCCTTTTGTTCATTTCTCTACCCATTCTTAATGCTTTAACTCTGCCCAAACATATAATTGACTCTGATTTAACAGAATGATTTATTTTAACTAACGTAAATAGCATAAATGTCAAATCTCTTTTCACTAAAAAAAAGAAGTTTTTGGTCAATTCTTTTTAAAATTAAACAACTTTAACATATGTAATTTAGCTTTTCTTTAAGATTTTTATTTTTAAACAAGAAACAAAGTATTTAATTACTATTGTTTTTTAGGTACAGCCCCAAGTTGGGTATAGCCATTTGTACCGGGTTCGAATATGTGACGTTCGAAACACTGGTCTCTTAGGCAGAGAAGAACATACTCGGAGAGTATGTATGCCCAAACGATAGCTATAAAATATATAACTAGCATTACATTTCCAGGACATAGCTTCTTCTTGGCTGTTGAGTTCAACACCACGTTCAAAACAGTTTTTTTGTTTGTGTATAAACATGGGTGCCAGTTAATTATCCAAGAATGAATAAATAATGCACTTTGAGCAATGGCCACTAACTCAATGCCTAAATATCCATGACTAGATCAGTTGTTTGTAATCACTAATAGATTATACATAATTAGTGGTGAAAAGAATTGATAAAGATTTGTAAAAGAATTGATAAAAAGAATTGATTGACAAATAGAGTTTAAATTTTAAGACAATTTATTAACTAACATTAATTTACTAAATTTAAACATCTTTATAATTTTTTAAAACTAATATAACACACACACATTTTAAATTAACACACTATAATATATATCTTATGAAAAGCATAAATAATGTTTGACGTTTATAAAATCATATAGCATTCACAAACATGCACATCAATAGTTCATTTTATGCATGATTATAGAGTTCAAATTACTTGTTTCTGGAGGCTTTACAAATTTTAATGCAATGGCTATTATGGTATAAACGAAAATAAGCAAATGTTTTACCTAGGATTTTGAACGTAGATTTAGAACTTTGTTTTCTTCTTGTTTGCTGCTTCTTCCAGCTGGCTGGGATGTTTCCTTGATGAGTTTCCTTATTATTCACGATTATTACTATTGGAGACAATTAGATACTGATGGAGATTTTTTAAGATGTTACGCTGACATTATTTCACGGGCAGATATTGCTGATCTTATTTGACTAAGGCTGGAGAAAGACGTGTGTTCCCAAAAGCTGCTCAGCACTGCATTTTGTTTCTGGATACAATTAACTCAACTGATTGTCCTCTCTTGACTTAACTGACTCAATTAATTTCTGAACTGAACTCATTATCCGATAAAATTTTACTATTTATACCTGCGAAGTGTTTTTCTTTTCGATATCCTCCAGCAATATCTGTTGTCAAAATTTCATTGATAATCCTTTGACAATGTGTTTTGGAAAATTGTTTAATTAGTAATAGCCATGCAGATGTGTTGTTTTATATTTTTAATTAATAGCCATTGCCGTGTTTTTGTAATGATAATCTTCTTTAACTTTCATTTATTTATAATGACATTTATTACGCATACATTTATTCTATTATTGACAATTGCACATATATATGCACATATATTACTAGTTTTAAGATTACTTTTTCTTTAATTTGAATGAAAAGAGATTTGTATTTTTTTTTAAACTTTAAATTATATTTCAACTAATAATAATAGACTCTACTCCCTTTTATAAAACTTTTAGTTTAACTTTTCTAACCAAACTCCCCCTCCCCCCTTTTAATCAATTATTTCCTAACTTTTATTTCAAAAACTAATGATAGAAAACTATTTGACTTTTTTTTTTTCGAAAACAAACTGTAATAAACTCTTCAACATTTAATTTTACATTTTTTTTTTTTACGAAAGATTATTTTAATAATTTTTTTAGATAAAATTATATGTGCCAATATTCAATATTGGTACAATATATTTGTAATGGAACATATACTTTAACTCCATTATACCAATCATCAGTTAACTGGGCCCCACAGTTTGTGGTGCCAAATGTAATGGAATGTATGTATACAAAAATATTATGCTGATCACATTGTGGCATTAAATGTAATGGAACGTCAATATATGAAAAGAAAATAATGCTCCAAACATTGGATGACAAATGTAATGGAATATATGTAATCTAAATGATCTCAAACAAAAATACACATATGAAAAAAGAAGGCCTCAAACATTGGTGCCAAAATGTAATGGAATGCCTATCCACAATTGAAATGGCCCCAATTATTGGGAAAGCCAAATGTAATGAAATCACGATTGCTTTATCCTTATAAATAAATTGTAATGAATCAAACCTCATGTTTTAGGCATCAAATATAATGGAATGACTATCAACAGTCCTTAATTAATCATGTCCACATGTTGATGATGCCAAATGTAATAGAACATATTTATCATCCAAGTTAAATAATATAAACATAGCACATCATATACATAAAGAAAGACCATAACAATCTAAATGAATCCAATTGTTGAGAAAGCCAAATATAATAGATTGTATAATTTAAATGAAGAAAGATAAAATTATTCCAATTATATTTAAATAAATTGTTTATATGCCCTTTCAACTAGCTATACATGAAATAAATCTAAAATCATACAGAGCAATAATAAGACTTATTATTACAATTTATTCTTAGGTTGATATGACTAACTAACAATATATATATATATATATATCAGAAACAAAGGGAATTCTATTAACACTGATATATATATATATATATCAGAAACAAAGGGAATTCTATTAAAACTAATATACACATCCAATAAATAGAATTATATATATCTAAACATATCAATGAACATTAATGTGTGTAAGTGACCTAAAGACTAAATAATAAGTGAAATACGAAGTTATTCTCCATGAAATTGTGAATTCAATTAATTTCATAATGACATTGGCACTAAAAGAAAAATAAGAATAAAATATTAATACTCTTCAAATAAATTACAAAGGCATTACTTATAAAACAAATAGTACATCCTTTATTTCTATATTATGATTTGATTTTAGGTAGTATCAGTGTTTTAAATAGTTTTCAAATACAAACCCAAATACAAAAAAATATATAAATAGATAAAGACATATTTGTGCTAAACAAGTATGCATTAATATAAACACAAATTTATATCTATATTTTCCAAATATTCAAAATAAAAAAAAATAAAAAGTAAATAAAAGTATATTATATACATCAAATATGTGAATTGTTGTTTAGGTCTGCATAAGAATTACTATATAAAGTAAAAAAAAAATAGATAAATAAATAAGTGAATAATTGATTGGTAAAATATTGTAAATTAATAAAATAGATAATAGACAATAAATATGCTGTTAAGGCAATGTTAATCAATTAAGTATTATTAAATCAAAAGAAATCATCAAAATTTACTACACTACATTATATCTTATATCCACTTTTGTATTTCTACAGGCATTGAATACATTTTGTTATTTACGATGAGGCTCACCCAGGCCTATAAATAAATATAATATATCTTTGACTACTTAGTCATTTAGTGCTACCTTATAACTTAATATGAATATAAAACTTATTTCACCTTATTTTGTTATTTGTTATCTTATATACGTACACACACAAAAATATGAAAATATAATGACGATTTCTAATTGATAAGTATCCCTCAATAAATTAACCCGAACCCCAAGAACATATTCTATTATCCAATAAATAAATAGATAATATGAATATAAAAAAAAATTAAGTTATATAAATGATAAAAAAATTTATAATAAAAATTGCGAATATAAATTTCACTTATTAAAATATATATATAACAACCCGTATGCAACCCAAACTTATACACTAAACTTTAAAGTTTTAAATTACTTAAGTGTTAACTTTGACATTTATTAAACATTTGTTTTTTTAGAAAACAAGACGCTTTCTAATTTAAAAGAAAAGTAAAAAAAAAAAATATCTATCTCAAAAATATATATATTTATTACCTTCTTTTTAAAGTTTAACTTGTTCATTTTTTCTTTTCAAAAGTCAACTTGTTCCGTTGTTGTATTTTCTTATATTTTTTTAATATTAGAATGCATTCTAGCCAAGGATAAATTGAAGAATTAGAGAAAATTATCGGTTTCCAAGCATATATATATATTTCCCTTTTTTAAAAGATTTCTCTCCTTGAAAAACAAATAATAATTGACATGTTGAATCCAATATATTAACTAATTTCAGTTACTTCCAGATTGTTATTAGATTTACCATTATAAATTCCAGATAGCTATATCAAATTTCAGCTTCAGACACGGTGAAATTCATGTGTTGAAATTTGCCTAGTTTTTTTTCTTTTTAAACTGTATTGGGATAAAAGAAAAGAAATAGTGCAGCCCCCTGGCTGCGATAGATATATATATTAGCCAGTCATGGTTTATGTGTTTACTATAGTAATTAATCTTATTTAATTATTCTTAAGAATGGCAACTTCAAAGAAACAAAGTACAACTAATTTTATCCTTCAGTTTTTTTAATAACTATCTCAATAATGATGGCTTCTTTTGTTGCTGCTGTTGTTCTTCCACGTGTCACAGAACGCACAGTTTTTGAAAACCATTGTTACATATGTTTTCTTCTAAAACAATTAACATTAAAAAAAAATAAAAATACCAATCATATAAAATATTAAATCGAAAATTTATTTGACAGCTTTAAAAATATATATATATACATAAATAATAACATTGCATTTTTTTAATAATCACTACAAATAAAATAATCTTTTTTATAATCAACAATTTATATGTCTTTATTTATCTATAATAATTAGAACATATAAGTATTACTATTAAAAATCTCACCATTAAGAATAATAACAATTAAATATTCACAGCGATGTACCTCAACAAATAAATAAAATAATAGATCCAAACAACTATAGGTAATAACCATAAACAAGAATAATATTCTATATATAAACATCAAATCAAAGAAATTTTTTTTAATAACAACAAATGATTTTTAAAATATAGATAGATTTATCGATATTTACAATATATATATATATATTAAAACAAAATAAATGTCCACTAATATTAATAATACAATAACAAAACTTAAATATATTCCAAACAACGGTAAACAATTTATAATATAATATAAATAAAACCTCATAAAGAAATATTTTCGATTATATTCATAATCATTTTCAACTCAACTTTCAAAATGGAATCATCTATTACCAACTCTAAACACATCTTTTTCCATTCTTTAAACAATCATATCTTATTCATATATTTGGTATCCATTAATTATGTAACATTAACACAATAAAACAAAATAAATGTCCGCTAATATTAATAATACAATAATAAAACTTAAATATATTCCAAACAATGGTAAACAATTTATAATATAATATAAATAAAAACTCATAAAGAAATATTTTCGATTATATTCATAATCATTTTCAACTCAACTTTCAAAATGGAATCATCTATTACCAACTCTAAACACATCTTTTCCCATTCTTTAAACAATCATATCTTATTCATATATTTGGTATCCATTAATTATGTAACAGTAACACAATAAAACAAAATAAATGTCCGCTAATATTAATAATACAATAATAAAACTTAAATATATTCCAAACAACGGTAAACAATTTATAATATAATATAAATAAAAACTCATAAAGAAATATTTTCGATTATATTCATAATCATTTTCAACTCAACTTTCAAAATGGAATCATCTATTACCAACCAATAAACACATCTTCCATTCTTTAAACAACCATTTCTTATTCATATATTTGATATCCATTAATCACGTAACATTAACACAATAAAACAAAATAAATGTCCGCTAATATTAATAATACAATAATGAAACTTAAATATATTCCAAACAAAACATAATGATTATATTCGAAAATATTTCTTTATGAGTTTTTATTTATATTATATTATAAATTGTTTACTATTGTTTGGAATATATTTAAGTTTCATTAATATATATATATATATGGCCAGAGGAAAGCACATCTTACTATGGTCAGACTTTGGGTCTTTGGATAGGATGCAAACCATTATGCTATGAAATACATAACCAATGATTGTATCTACTTCCAATAGACTAGCTCTGTATATTTTATTAGCTTAGACACAATTTGGGTTAGTTGATCCAGTTCTCACCTCTTCCTGGCTCCATGATACACAGTATTCAAACTCAAAAAGTAATTGTTTGACTCTCTTAACAGTGAATAAAATCACACTAATAAATGATTGTTACATCTTTATAAAGATGATAATTGATTATCTAAACTCTATAAATATCTTCTAATAGCATTGCACGTAGAATTAGGTGCGTATGTGTGTATATGTATATATTGAAGTTTATCACAGGAATTGGCATGGATATATCTATTTATGATTTTAATGATAAGAATAATGATGATAAAAATATTGGATGTGGATATAAGAATAATGATGAGCTAAAGACCAGATTAAAGTAACAAATTCATTTAATTTTTATTGACAACAAAAACAAAATAAACAAATGCTTAATAATACTGAATTATATAATCTGCCATGTCCAGGATGAGCTTCTGTCACATTGTTATCTAATAATGATAATAATAAAAATCCATATCCCTCAGCTCATGGTGGAAATTCTTGCATGTGACATCAGTTATTTACAAAGGCATATACATAAAATAAGATTTACATAACCATGAATCTAACTGGCTTATCGTTCCTATTTACAGTCATATCATAAATATGCTTATTGTTCAGTTCATATTGACAATGGTAAATCTTTTTGGGAGGCCTCCTCTATTTATAGATGTCTCTAATATTAATAGAAAATAAGCATACATATAAGATTGTTAATCAATTATACAAGAGAAACACATAACAAAAGTTAGTTAATGATAAACAAACATCAATTCTGTCCTGTTTTATAGTGTATGTGCTTAATGTGAGATAAGACTGAAATCTTACACTTTATTTCACATTATGCTATCAATGTAAATTTGGTTGGGAAATCAAGTTGCTCTAGATTTTATTTAATAACAAAAAAAATCTAATTAAACCTAATAACTTTCCCCTTTTTTCTATCATAATACCCCCCCCCCCCCAAAGTGGACTCGTTTGCTTCCAAATGTGGAAATGAAAATAAATAATAATAAATAGAAAATAATAGAAAATTAAAAAAATAAAATTTTCATTCAATCACATTAAAGCTTGATGAGTCTGCTGGAAATGTTCTACATATTATTAGTCCATCATTTTCAAAATAGATCTCTCTGGATAAAAAATAGAATTTTGTTTCCTCAAAGAGTGGCATTCTCCTGCTTGGGATGATAATATAGTGTTCGTGTCCAGACGATTTTCTCTTGATTTATGTGGAGGCATCCTATAAAAGACAATGGATGTTCTTCAGGCTTTACAGCAATAAACAGATGAAGTCATTATGCTTTCATGGCTCTGGTGATGGGGTTCTATTCCTTATATCATTAATTTAACAGGAATGCATTATACAATGATGTATACTATAAACATATTTCAATTTATTCCAATCAGGCATTTGATAATGAAATATGTATATGAAGAACAATGACTTACTTTCTTTCTCTTCAGTTGTTGATAACTATTTACTTTTTTTCTTCTTCTTGCATAAGCAAAGCCAATGTTTCTTAAAAAAAACTTTTTACTACCTCAAATTAACTTGGCTATTTATTAATTCTCAGTTTAATTTGCTGATTTGGCTTTTATTAACTTCAATGCTATTTAAAATCAATTTAATTCCAAATACACCTGGGTCTCGTTTTATGCGGATTATTTTAATGCGATTTTGAAGTTATGCAATTCATGTTTCTTCTTAATATCTTTCATATTTCACTATATTTATTAGATATCAAGAAATTTAAATTATTAATAACTTATTTTCACTTGAAATACTTTTTTTTTCAAAAATGTAATGTTATATTAGTAGCTAACATGAATATGGCCTGAAGCTGTAATTAAAAACTTAGCTTCTATGTAAATAACCTACTTATACTAATGAGTAAATAATAATAATAGATTTATACTTACATATAAAAATATCACAATAAATATTCAAAAAATGTAAACTTTTAAAACATATTTTGTTATATATAACAGAAATGAATAATCTTTTGGATTTTTAAAATAAAAAATGAAGATTTTATAAACTGAAAATAATCTTTCTAATGATAATGTATAATCTTTTTGTTTTGATTGCGATTTCATTTTTTTAAATATAGAAACAGAAAACCATTAACACAACACAAGACTGAAACTGGTGCTAGTTGTACATCACATCATGAATAAAAATAAAATGGCTAACAGGTTTCTCTGGGCATAATTGCTGAGAGATTCTTGACTTCGTTTAAGGAAAAGCCACAATACATCACATTACATCGAATCTGATTTCTTACCAGTATACAAACGAACGCTAGCATTAATGATTAAAATATGTATGAAAAATGTAAAATTTAATACTGTAGTTAATAAAAAATGTAAAATAAGTTTGTCTTGTATTATTTTTTTTCAAATATTTGAAATTTCTTATTAGTCATACTTTATTTGCTTATTTTTTTAATGTGAATTTTAAAGTAATTTTTTGTTGTTGCTCTGCTTTTATGTGAATTCTGAAAATTGTAGACCCTATCCCCCATTTTTCAAGGTAAGTTAAGTCTATTTTTGTGCGATTTTTTTAATGCAAGTTTTCTATGGAACCTATCTACTGCATAAAATGAGACCCAGGTGTACATACATCTGTGTTCACATTCAAATTTTAAAAATAACTAAGTTGACCTTTATTTAGCAAGAGCATTATTTTGAAAGAAAAAGGATGAAGATTCGAACTGTTTTTATGTAATATTCAGTTTGAAAATGAAATTTAGCTCATTTCCGACTCTTAGGGTGTTGAATCTTACATTTCCTTATATATTGACATAACTTACTATTGTTGTAGAGATTTTACTTGCAGTATTGGTATTAAAACAATAATTTATTGAAGTTTTAATTTCATTTCTGCAGTTGGTTGCTATTTGATTAAATTTACATTAGGTCACTATTTTGTGCATCTTATATAAATGTCTTAGTTATTGTTCTAATCTAATTAATAACATACAACATAAGTTTCTAATTTTAGTGTTAACATACATATATATTTGATTGATTTTTCTTTAGAGTGTTTAATCTAATTGTTTAATGAATTTTATAACCTTTTTTTATTACAATAGAAATTTTAAATTGCTGTAGAATTTAGTATTGTATCTTTTAAAAAAATGTTTATTATATAAATATGTGTTTAAATAATAATAATAATAATACTGGTAAATTGCTTAGCGATTTATTGCTTAAGCAAATATTTTTCATGGCTCCAATTGGTAGTATGGGCTGACATAGAATGGTGTGACAAATATCCAGTAACGCCCTCTGTTTAATAGTCTATATCTCAATAATAGCTCTAAACAGAGGGCGTTACTGGATATTTGTAATTGTAAAATAAAGTGGCTAACAGGTTTATCTGGGCATAATTGCTGAGATATTCTTGACTTCGTTTAAGGAGAAACCATAATACATCACATCACATCACATATAATGGTTTATATATTTATATGATTATTTCAGTTAGTGTTAACAGTAACTTTATTTTCATATATATATAATTGCTGCAGTAAAAGTATGAAGTAAAACATACATATATAATACAGGATTAATTAATATACGCTTACTGAAATTAACTGAAATGATATTAAATTTTTGGTGTACATTCATTAATGTTTTTTGTTTTGTCTATAAGTATTCCTTTTTTTATTGCATAGAAATGAATAGAATAAAATAGAGTTGGTGCACCATACATTTAGAATCGGGTAGACATTTAGTATGTGGTTTATCATAAGCGCATGCTTTATCACTAAATGGCTCTATAACAACAAGAAGGATTTAGCAAATAGAGAATGCATTTATTTATTAAATAAAAAATTGCAAGACACTAAAAGTGATTCATATCAAACTAAACGCTGGTAGTAAGTTTTCCAAATTCCTATTACAATTTAATATTAAATTCATCCATAGTGCACAATTTAACAGCAGAGAAGTGTCAAGATAAATATAAATTCTAATTTTTCATCGACATTTTTTAAATGCAAGTGATAAAGCATAATTAAAAAAGTTCTTGAGGTGTGCTTCTCATTTTTTTTAATATTTTAAATTTAATCTTCAGCAAAGAACTTTCAATATCGTTTGTGTGCACTCCTATTTTGAAATCCATGTAGGATTTACAGTAATTTACAGTAAAATGGTAAATCTCTTCATCTTTAAATTTATGTATTGAACACTCACCTGAGTCTAGTAATGAATCCAATGTGCATTCCCTTTTAATAATGATAAATAGAGTGTTTCTGTCTTGGTGTTCAGCTCAGAAATAGTGACAATCTGATTCTCTTTTTAAATTAAACACTTATGACTATCTACTTTTTTTTCCATATGTCATAGCATTGGCCAGGAGGTGAACCCACAACCATCTGCAATCAACTACTTGCTTGCAAGGCAGCTGCGATGACCTCTCAGCTAACAACACTTGACTATAACTATCTACTTTAGTTCTAGATTTTAATTTTTGGTTAACTGATGAAAAAAACATGTCATTTGTTAAAATCCTTTTGCAATTGTACTTCTGACAACTTGAAAACTTGATTTCATATATTTCAATTGGAATTTATTGGAATCAAGGTTATAGCTTTGAAATCATCTCTGCACACATTAAACCAATCCATGGCAGGTTTATAAGACTTTTATGCCCACTTTCTAAGAAATATCAGGACAAAAAATACAATAGTTTCAAACATCATATAAAGTAAAATTGTAAATAATTTTCTGTTTCTTATTGACCAAATTGTTTGGCATCACATGCATGAAAAACTTGAAATTAAAGCATTAAAAATTTCTTCTGTTTTATGATTGTCTAGCAAATTTTCAGTGATCAACTTTTCTAACAGATTATAGTATCACAAAAAACATGCTAATGCATTTGCTATATTCAATATAATCTCAGAATAAATTTTTTGGTTAACATTATCTATCAAACTGTATTAAAATAAGCTGAAGATTTTGAAAAGTAATAAGCATAGTTAATGATAAAACTATTAATAAAATATTTGGATAAAATTAGATAAAAGTAATTCACTGCTGTCACAACTTTTTATGATAAAAGCCATCTAATGGTAGATCACAAAACTTAGAAACATATTAAGCATGATACTTCTGGTAGAGTGAATGTTAAACTAGTACTAATTTAATTTAATAATAAATATTACTAAAAATAAATTTTCATAGTATTTTGTTTATAGTAATTAATGTGAGATTAATAATTTGCATCATGTGACTAGTCATGTGGTGTTGCATTTTCTATGCATATCTCTATGTATATTTGCATTAATATACTATTAATTCATTAAATTGTAGCCCCAATCAATAAAAAAAAAGCTTTTTTTAATCATTCATTTCCTGTTATTTTATACTTCGTGTAATGTATTTATATTATTAAAATTAAATTTCCTATTGCAACTGAATTCTTGGTTCGATGTTTTTCATTGTGACATTTCTATTATTTAATTCTTTTGGGTAAAAGTTTATACTCCTTAAACCTATTTTTTTTAGAGAACTATTCAAATCTGTGGATCTATGATTATTCATGTTTGCAGGCATTTTTTAAACATAATTTTACTTTTCAACATTTTGCTAATTTTATTTTTATTATTTAATAGGTTCAATTTTCAAATTATATATTATGTTAAAACATTCAGAGTTCATTTTACTTAATGTTCAGTTATGTTTCTTACTATATAGGCAGTCAATTCTTTTTATTATTGCCTACTTTTGTAAAATTAGTTTTAAATTTATCTCTATATTTCTGATATTTATAAACTTATAGAATACATACAAAACTTCATATAGATAATTATTTATTGTAATCTTAAGTTATGCATCCAGAACAACGTTTATGTATTTTGCTGGTATATCTAAAAAAGTTATATAGTTTATTTCCTTTCAAATAAATCAGTTGGCATATTAAATGTAGCAAATAATTTAATCTGTTATTATAAGATATTTCTTTATGATAAGTTTAAATTAGATGAGCTTAATTATTTTTAAAGTATAAGTTTAGCTAATTTTGTAATTCTAAATATTTTAAAACCATGAAAATTTAATATTTAATATTTTTATTAATGTTTAGCTTATTCTTAACGTAAAAATGCATTATCACAAGGTGTAGTTTTAAAGAATGCTTATTAAATATTTTACTTTAAAAACAAATATTTTAAAAGATTTACAGTCTAAAAAAAGTTAGTTTTAGAATATTTTTTGGTAATTGATTAGAGGTCAAATTGTTGTTAGTTGAATAATACTCTAAATGTATAAATCATTGATTTCTTTGAATCACATGACATTATATAAAAGCAACTGACCACATGTTTTAGCTTCTTCTTCAGTTACCTTTTAATATATTAATTCACGAATCTTCTAATTTGTTAATTTAAAACCATGAGCAGCTAAGGTAATTCTGCTTAAGTTTCCTGCTTTAGCTTCACTGTCTCACTATAGTTTCTTCTACATGTATACATCATAAGGAAGTTTTAAACAACTCATTGTAATCGAAGGAAATAATAAGCTATGAGATAGCTTTATAGTGGTAGGAATTCTTACAGAAGTATAAGAAATTATATTGCTAGAACTATAATTAACTTTCAATTTATTGTCTATCCAGGATTGCACTTAAATGAAAATAAGTATGCTAATACCCTGAATATCTATCTGAACTATTCTTAATTTTATAAATAATTTACTCAATTTTATTTTACAGAGTTATGAACTGTGCAGTTTTTCTGTTATAAATATTTACAAGTATCTTCACTGTGCTTAATTTTGATTATAACAAGATTAGAACTTTGCTAGCTTAACCTATTCTAAAATAATAATAACAGCTGTAAATAATAATAAATCCATTTACTTCTGTTTCTAATCATGACTCAATCCTTTTTTCTTTTCAAAAATATACAGAAGTGGTTTTAATTATAGAATTATATGGATATAAATAATAATAGTGAAAGTTTTGAATTGCATTTGCTTTATGGTAAAAGTGAATTATTTTCACAGTGCTATGTTTTCATAATTAAAATGTCATTCTGTGAAAAGTAGCATTGTGCTAATTTTAAAATAAATGAAATGTTTATAATGTATGGAAACCACTAATCAACTTTGCTCTGAGGAAAAAGTGAAGAAATCAGGAGGAACCTCATAGATAAGTATATGAAATTACTACATACTGTTGCCTTTGGCAGGATGGCTCAGTTGGTTAGAGTGTTATCTTAAAATTCAATTATCAAGATTCTAAGGACCCAGGTTCGAATCCCATGCTAGTACTGTCACTGGTCAGGCCAGCAACACCCGAAGAAGAGAGAAGAAAAATACCTCTTAAATGTTGTGCATATACTAACCTGTTTGCTGTGATATTACTAACATTTGTTTGCTGTGATATTACTAATAGTTGGTGCATATATTAACCTGTTTGCTGTGATATTACTAACATTTGTTTGCTGTGATATTACTAACAGTTGGTGCATATATTAACCTGTTTGCTGTGATATTACTAACAGTTGAATGCATTTGGAATATTTAACTAAAATTAAACTTTTCTAAAGACATTCAATACACAAATTAGATGATGGAAATAGTCCAATATAAAAATACAGATTAACTTTCTGTTTGTGTGTGTTTTATTATCAGATAGAATATGTGTGCTGAAATATATAGTATATTATTGGGATATTTGTGCTGAATTATACTTCATTTTATCTAAATATTTTTACTTGCATTAAAGATAAATTAATATCAATGTTTTCTACAATCTACTTAGTTTTATAAATTTCATATTCATATTACTTGAAATAATGCTATGTTCTCTTTAATTTTCATATTGCTTCAAAGGAAATTACATTGTGCTCTTTATAAAATTTGTCTTTGCTTTAAACTTCATATTGCTTTGAAGGAAATGATATATTAATTCTGTATTGCTTTAAATAATACTGTGCTATGTTTAGTTTGAATGACTTAATTTGTGTTAACATTCTTTCGTCTCTAGTGCATTAGATTTTGACTATTTATTTTGACAAATGTGATATTTAAATATTCATATATTTTAATAAAATATCTTAAATTTCTATGAAATCATTATTCAAACTATAATGTGATGGAAAATTGCATCGGAATCAATGATTTCAATATGAAAAATTTTGTAAGGTGTAAAAAGAAAAATATATAATATTTTAGATATAAGTTTGTTTATATGTTTTATTATGCTTATAATATTGTTTGCTTATAATTTATGTATAATTTATGCGATACAAGTATTAGAGTTCTCAGAATATTTTTGCACTGTAATATCATCAAAGGGAATATGTTCATTTAATATGGAATTATTTAGAGTGTGGAAATGACTGAATAAATTATTGGAGTTGATGTATATTTTTCTTCTTAATTAAAATTGCAAAGCCATAATTTATATGCCTAATAATTATTTTATTATAATATCATATATATTTATCAGTATTTCTCATGTTTTTATTATTATTATTATTATTATTATTATTATTATTATTATTATTATTATTATTATTATTATTATTATTATTATTATTATTATTATTATTATTATTATTATTATTATTATTATTATTATTATTATTATTATTATTATTATTATTATTATTATTATTATTATTATTATTATTATTATTATTATTATTATTATTATTATTATTATTATTATTATTATTATTATTATTATTATACTATTATTATTATTATTATTATTATTATTATTATTATTATTATTATTATTATTATTATTATATGAGATTGTCTGTGTCTTGCAGCTGTTTTCGTATTTTGTTTTAGTTGGTTTTAAAGTGTAGTGTATCCTAGGTGCCATGCAGTTAAAGATGCTATGTTTTGGCAAATTTTTATAATGGTTTACTCTTATTAAGTTTATTAAGATTAGCAATATTATCCTAATTTCTTATTTGCATTTATGGACAAGTATGTACTTTTGGATAATTCCAGCATTTTGACTATTGTATTCCTTGATATTTTGGAAGAAAATGTTAAATTCATGCATAATGCCAAACATGTTTTTATTTTGCTTTTTATATTATCAGAGTTGTTTAAGGATTTTAATGCTGTTGATATGCATTACCTGCATACGAGATGTGCAAAATCCATGATAAAATATTATATGTTTAAAAGTATATAATTGTTTTATATTGTTTTGTGAAATTGTGCATCCTCTCCAAATTCAAGGTTATAATTCTGTTGACAATATTTATTTTCAATACTTTGAATATTATCCATACCTATGTTATATTGGAAAAGACCCCAAATTAATCAAATACACGTGTGAGCTTTGTGTATTTATAGCTAATAATATGTTTTATTTATGTATTTAAATTTATTATTTAAACATTGTAATAATGATATAATCAAATATAATTATGTTTTCTAGTATTAATACAATCTTTGTTTCATTATTAAATTTAGACTTTGTATCTGTATCATCATCTTCATTATCAGGGTTTAAGATATAAGAGTGCAATAATACTCAAAGGCCACTTCATCCTTTGCTGTAAAATATGAGTATGAACAAAATCCCTTTCTTCTCATAGTATCATGAGTGTTATTCTAGATTGTTGAATATAAGAGTCTAATTATTAATTAAAATTAAAATTATTTATTGTATTAGAATATTATCAGAAAATTGTTTATCTTATTGTTCACTATGATATATTCACTTATATGATAAGAACCTGAGATGAAGAATACAATTAGATTTGTTTGTGAATTTTTAGCAAAAACCTAAGATTTGTGCAACTTTGCCGAGTCAGATTTGTTTAGAGCTAGCAATTGTAAGGTTACAGGCAGTTTATGTTTTTGGTGACCAATTGGTTGTTTGTTTGACTGCTACTTTAGTTTACAATATATAAACAAAAAAAAAGACACACAATATAGTACGACTCTGCTTTTTTTTTTCAAATTGTTTTCCACATGCAAAATAAAAATATTATCAAAGCAAAAATCTCCATTACAAATAACTGAATGTTCAGCAAACTTTAAAAAGATTATTTTGTTGTTATTTAAATTTAACTCTTTAATGCTACTCAAGGATGGCATGCATTACCATAAGTTGGGTATATATAACAATAAAAATAATAAATATCAAATTTAAATAACTATTATATATAGTCTTTCAATCTGCAGAAGTACTTTTGGTTAATTCCTTAACCTGTCTCAACTGCAGTTAAATTTTAAAAAAACAAAACAAAATGGAAGCAAATATCATTAATTCAAATCCTGAATTTTAATGTTAGCAGTTTATCTATTAATTATATTTATTTTATTTCTATTTATTAAAATTGCCTCCTTAATTTTTTTTTATGATTTCTTTCTTCATGAAAAATCTTAACACTTTCAATATCAAACTTAAATTTATATTTACATGTCTTTTCATAATCCAAGAAAACTGAAGTGGTCATTAAATTAGTATTATTTTCACTTTTTACATGCTTGTATAACATTTCATGCTCCTTTAATCTTTTTCCAATACTTCACCTTGATTCACCAATAATACTGATTTAATAACTGCTTAAGTTTTCTTGGACCATGAAAAGACATGTAAATATAAATTTAAAATTGATATTGAGAGTATTAAGATTCTTTCATGAAAAGAGAAATCATAATAAAAGAAAGATTAAGAAGCAATTTTAATAAATAGAAATAAAATGAATATAGTTAATAGACCCTCTGCTAACATTAAAATTTGGGATTCATGGGATTTGAGTTAATGACATTTGTTTCCATTTTGTTTTTTTAATTTAACTGCAGTTGAGACAGGTTAAGGATTTTAATTGCTTTCTGCCAATGAAAAACTGTATATAATAGTTAATTACAAATATATTTATTATTCTTATTGTTATTACAATAGTTTTTTAATTATCAGACATTTTATTTGTGTGTGTATATATATATATATATATATTGGGTAACCTAAATTAATTATCAGACATTTTATTTGTGTGTATATATATATATATATATATTGGGTAACCTAGCCAGAGGATAACCCACCCATTAACTACTATTATGGTGTATGGAAGATATAAACAACAAGCTTCTAGCCCAGTGTAATCAAATTTCTTTCTTTTTACATAAAATTTTAGTAAGACCAATCTTATTCATTTTATGTCTAATATATTATATCAGTATTAAAAAATTGTTTAATAATAAAACAATAATAATCATCAGACTTGTTATCTAACCATCCAGCAAGCTACCCTTTTTTAACAATGAGTATATACCAAAAGCATACCTTTAATGG
The DNA here is from genome assembly GCA_028023455.1 of Epiperipatus broadwayi. NCBI lineage: Eukaryota > Metazoa > Onychophora > Udeonychophora > Euonychophora > Peripatidae > Epiperipatus > Epiperipatus broadwayi. The sequence goes on from JAQFVV010006747.1 coordinate 220,160, forward strand.
CATAGGAATATCACAAAACACTACTCTACTAAAATATCAATGATAGTCTTATGATTCATAATAAGTAAATTATATTCAATATTAAAATTTCTTTTGGTTAAATATAATTATAATACAATATAATATTCCTTTACTTATTAAAGTTATTGTATGTCATTCCTTTACTAACATTGTTACTTAAAATGAATAAATTAATTTACATAACCAAATGTAGAGAGGGATTTTACTTACATCCAGCTACATTTAAGAAATAATAATTAAGAAACAAATATATAATTAATTCCTCACTTTCAAAATAATTAACCCTAATTTTCTTATAAATTGACTATCACTATTAATTATCATGAAGAAATTTAAAATAATTTCTTATCACTATGTATTATAATCCAATCATTTTTATTTTATATGGCATGCTAGTTATTTAGTCTTTATTTATGATCATCGAGAATGAAAATAATAATAATAATATTTTGGATATAACAGCAAATGTTTTGAACAATCACAATAATTTTCTTATTTGTTATTTTGTAATATATGCAATACTACTAAAAATATTTAATTGTTACAATGTATGTATGGTGAGGATTATGAATAATGACTTGAAAAACAAGAAAAGAGACTCTCAACACATTATTAATTTAAAAAACCAACATTAACATTTATTATAGTATTGTACAAAATTTAAAATAATTTATACATTTTTTATATTTAATTTATAAAAAAAAATTTAACATATTATACAAAACTTTATAAACTAACATTGACAAAATACTTATAATAAATTAAAATACAGTAATTCATACTTCATTTTAAAATTATTTCCAAACCAGATATAGTATATTCCATACTTTACTCCATTAATATTAAGATACTTCTTAATATTTTTGTATTAAAAATATATCAACAAAATATACAATTTGTATTTTCATTACATTATAAACATTTCACAAACATATTCTTTTATATTTTCATTTCTTTATCTTTAGTCTTCATATAATATTATCTAATTATAATTTTATGACTTATTCTAAGCCTTCTATGCTAGTTATTTAGTCTTCAGTTACGATAATCACACAGATGAAATTGAAAAATATGATGGTATAAGATTTTCATTATCAGTGTCAAGACAATAGTCATGTGTTTCGAGTTCTAAATTTTTGCATACTTTTTTATCACTAAGATGTGTCAAATGACATTTTGAAATTCAAAATGGTGGAGATTATGTACTAAAATAGCACCCAATATTCTTTGTTAGCTGTCCCAAGCCCTTAAAAAACATTAACTACCAATAAGAATTATTTAGAATTTTATTTGATATAAAAGTGTTTTGTTTGCATTATCTGAAAGAATGAAAGATTTTATAGATATATTATTAAATATGATTCTTGATGATTCTGAATTTTAATTGCTATATGCAAAGTTATTTAATGTTATATTTATAAAAATAAAATAAAAATCAAGTTCCTATTATGTAAAAATACATTTATATGTGTGTTCATTTACTATGTAAAATCAATTCATAAATTTTATCTGTGATTTTCACATAAAATGTATAATTCTTTTTTATACATGTGTGCATGTGCAGATGCCATGAAGGTCTAAATTATATCTAATAATCGAGACTACTTCTGCTTTACTCAATAAATAATTTATTTCAATATATATATACATATAATCAAACAATTTATTGAAATAAAAATATATAAATAAAAAAAATCAATAAATTAATAGTAATAATACATATTCAGAAAATAAAAAAGAAATCGTATTGGCTATATAATTATAATTTTTATTAATTTTTGATTTCTTGAAGATTTGGAATGGAGATATCTAAAACAAACAGATCTTATAAACATATAAATGAAACATAGAATGGGGGAGGGGGGATATCCGTATAAAATGTCAATTTGGATTTTGAAATTTTAACTTAGGGAACATTTGCAATTTTTATCTCTTTTTAATGTAATAAATTAAATAAGTACTATCAGAACTGTTCATTGTGAAAAAAAGTCACAGCTCCTAATAAATAATTTGGGTTAACAAACTTATTTATAAAATAATATATTTTTACATAAGATCTTAAAATAGAAATCACAATATCTGCAATAAACCTTAAAGTATATATTTTTTCTGCAGAAATGCCTAAAAGTTTAAGTAATTTTTTTATTTGGAAAGCAATTAATGTTATGACTGATTATGAAGAGTATACTATGATGAATCACGACTAAATTATAAAAAAAAAAAAAAAAATTATTTTTTAGAACCAGGAAAGGGGAGGGGGGGTCAAAATCCTGAAATCATTTCCCCTCTTTTAGTCCTTTTTTTTTTTTTTTTTTTTTAGAAAAAGAGATTTCGCAACATTTTCAGACAAAAAGTATAATCATCTGCCCATATTTCTTTCAGCTTATTATGATAAAACACCTCATAAACTAATGATGGGGAAAAAGTAAAGATTTTAATCTTAAAAGAAAACAATAAATAAAAGACAGAGCGTTGAACAAACAATGCTGATATAAAATAAAAAGGAATTTAAAACACAGATGCAATAATAAGCAAGATACTCATCCTTTTTATTATTTTTAATTTCAGATAATCCTGTTCATTTTAGGAATTTCAAATAAATTAAAATATATATACACTTGCCCAATAGAAACAAATAATTATATATATATATTTTAATTTCTCTTCAAATGATAAAATATAATTTTAATATAACATGTGTGTGATCAAGTGGGTCAGCAATATGAGATGGCACTGAGAGTAGTGGGTCGTGTGAAAGTCTGAGTTCGAACCCCGCCTATATTACATATATAAATGCCGGTTTAAGCCTGTTCAATGTATTAATTTTAATATATATAATATTGCTATTAATATATACAAAAATAAATCAAACATACCAATTCAAAATTATTATATATATATTAGCAAAAAGGGTTTAATCATATATATATCATATCAATTTAGTATACAATTAACCAGAAATGCTATCCAGAACTATAGAATCTAAATTACAAGCAGATGAAAAAATGAATCCACGTTCCGTCTTTCTGACTAAGCTTTTAAATAGATGACAAACCAAACATTATAAACAATAGCAGCAAATATTTAAATAAATCAATAATTATTATCTTATTTAAATATTCACTTCTATATGATTGGTCGTCTATTCATAAGCTGGGAGAAAGCAGGCATATTTTTTCATTGTTTGTAATTTAGATTCTATAATACTAGGTGAAGCTGTGTGATATTTATTTATAATAATTACCAGTTTAGTGTTATGCATTATATATATTAATTCTAATATTTTCTCGGATAAATGATGGTTTCATATTATTATTATTTTCGGGATATTCCGTGGGATAAAATTACTAAATAGCTGACGTTTAGTACAATAACAAGTACCTCCCTCAAAGCGTTCTCTTTCTCAAATCATAGGAATGCATGTGAGATTTAAAATCGTTTTTATCTTTTTGTTTCTCCTCATACTTATATTCTATTGGTAGAGAAGTTTTAAATTTTATTTTGTCTTCCAATAGCTTTTTCCAAAGGTTAATCTTCTTTAATTCACACCTTTCATTTATGCTCTTGGGTCTTTTAAAAAATCTCTATAGCTTCTCTTAGCCATCTCTGGTCATATTGTTCAATTTTTGCTGAAATATTTGTTTTATCAAAATAGATATCATGATTAGTTAATTTTATATGAGAATAAATAGCTGATGAATTGGATTTTCTCTGACTGCCAAAATGTGTTCTTCCTTTTTAATATTTATTCTATGATTACTCTGTCCAATATATGTATGTGAACAGACTCTCCATGGAATTTCATATACACCATGACACTCCAAAGAAATTTTGTCTTTAGGAAGTGGATATATTTCATACACACACACACACACACATATATATATATATATTATAATAAGTTAAGTTTGATGTCTGTATAAGTTCCACAATATATGTAATATTCAAATCAATATATCAAAATACAGTAAAATTCACATAAATTATATTATTTTAGAAGTACTTTCGACTATACATCTTGTAGTCTTTATCAACTATGTAACAGTGAATAATCAGAATGAGACAACCTTTCACAATACCCATAGTTCAATTTAGATTTCCCACAATTCTGTTATTTTAACATTTGATGATTGATGATTCATTAACATTTGACGATTTCTTGAAATCAACATAGCTTCTTTTATTTTACATTTATTGTGGCAACGTTCAATTTGCACAATTTTTATATTTTGATAATCAAATTTAAATCCGTATTGACAAGACTTATTATGATCAAATATAACAGATGATGAAAATAAATAAACCTTCATCATCTGTTATGTTTGATCATAATAAATCTGATCATAATAAATCTTGTCAATATGGATTTAAATTTGATTATCAAAATATAAAAATAGTGCAAATTGAATGTCCACAATAAATGTAAAATAAAAGAAACTATGTTGATTTCAAGAAATCATCAAATTTTAATGAATCATCAATCATCAAATGTTAAAATAACAGAATTGTGGAAAATCTAAATTGAACTACGGGTATTGTAAAAGGTTATCTCATTTTGATTATTTACTGTTACATAGTTGATAAAGACTACAAGATGTATAGTTGAAAGTACTTCTAAAATAATATAATTTATGTGAATTTTATTGTATTTTAATATATATATATATATTGATTTGAATATCATATATATATATATATATATTACAATGGAATCCATTTACCCCAAAGTTGATGGTGCCAGATATACCAGAACCACGGGGTACACCATACGATGATGTGAATATGGCTAAGTAGTTGGATGATTTGAATGAAATGTGTCAACTAACCTACAACAAGCTTATCCAAAATTTCTGATTCAATGGCACATTTGGGTGCATCAGATGTTACTGAATCAGCAATGGCATATAATAAAGGAGTGCATCTCACTACTGTCAGACCTAGGCCTTCAAATAAGATGCTAAAGATGACACAATGAAATGACCAGCTTTACTAACAATATTTCAATGTAACTTAGACCAGTGCATATTCATTTCATCTCCTTTTTTAGGCCCTATTACACCACAAAATTCAAACTCAGGGAGTTCTTGCAGTCAGCTCACTTCAGGGATGGACCTACTCAATTATAAACCAAATATGCCTATATATAAGCATAGATATAAAAATACTGATGATGATCAATTATTTATAATAGCAATACATAATGATGATGATGATCACCAAATCTCTAATGTTGTAAATGCACAATGATGATGGTAATGATCAAATGTCTAGTGAAATCAATGCACAGTGATGATGATGATGATCAAACAAAGATCAGATTGATTTAAACAACTTAATTTATTAACAACATATAAAATAAATATTTACAAACAAAAAATAATAAAATAGATAAATATTCGGTTATCAAGAATGGTTTTTCTATCATCTTGATGGCTTCATATAACAAAAACAAAATAATCTGAAGTATATTATATACAAAATTATATCATATGATTTTATTAAATATATACATAAAACAACAAAAAAGAACAGCAAAATGAGAGTTTACTAATTCTAAAACTACTCCTTTAATGCAATTATTAGAATGATATTTTTAGGCTAGGGTAAATATATCATAATTATAACTAATTTTTTTTTACTAAAAAATTTATATATATATGGTCCCATTCCCATTTATTGGTGTGTGTAAGTCATAGTAAAAATTAATAATAGATACGATAAAGACCATTTACTCAGTGGGTTAATTGTGCATTTAGAAATAAAACAAAATTACAAGTAAATATTATTGAAACTGATTAGTAACAGAAAAAAGTTTTGTTGTTCTAAAGTTTTGCCCGCAATGTTAAATATATAAAAACCTTTCTTGAGGTGAGGTCACCTTGATGGATTAATGTTGAATTCAAGCGGAATCTGAAAATTTACTTTTATTAAAAAAAATACATATTAATTGAAAGAGGATTCCTTTTTTAATTTACATCAATATGACATCTTAAATACACAATAAAAAAATTACAATATATAAACTTTCAAATAAAAATGACAAAAGCAAAAAAATATAATCACATGAATCAAAATAACATATATTTATCTTGAATAAAGCAAGCATTTTATTTCCACAGCTAAGAGTTTATAAATATAAATGTCAATCTTCATGTATAGCATTCCTGTTGATCGTTATATCTTTCATGCTGCTTGGTTAAAACAAACACATCCAAATTATCTCTCCTGAATGTATATAAATCCATGGAAGATTGCTGTACACCAGTGTTCTAAAAGACAGACATCTTGATGGAAAATTTTATAATTTCATAATTTCATAATGACATTGAAGCCAGCTTTGGAGATGCTACAGCATTGGCATTTTACCCAAATACATCATAATGATTCCTTTATTATAAATTATTATTTATAACTTGGTTTAAATATATATAAACATAGCTTTTAAAGACAACAGTTAATTTTTAGTAGTTTCAGATTTTCTTTGCATTATTTTTATTATAATGAATTTTAGCTTGCAGAATAACTTAAGTCACTAGTTCATTCCAGCTAATTATAAATTAAAGTTTAACTTCTTGAAACTATAAATATTAAAATTTTACTCTATTTTTTTATATGCCAAATAGTTTTTTTTTCTTTTTTTAAAAAAAATAAAAACTCAACTTTTTTTGCTGTCAGTTCGATTGTAGATTTTTCCAAGTCAAGAATGCTACTCTGTCGATTTGTCAATTTTTACAGTCAAGAGAGAGGCTCTCTTTTTACGTGCTTGCTAAAAAACCTATTGTTACAACTTGATAAAAAAGAAATCAAATTATAAAATATTATATTTATTTAATTTTCATTATTCCAAACTTGATCATTTAACAACAATTTTGACCTCATATAAATTTTAATCTTTAATTATGTCCATTCTATAAGTCAATCAATTAGTATTTTTAGTTAACGAAATTAAATGAATAAAAAAAACAATTTCTACCAATAGATGAACAGATTAATTTATATGCATATATATTTCATGTGTATAGAAAATTTGTTTGCTTTCTCACAATAGACAAAAAAAATAATTAATTTCTCAAACATATCAGTTTGTCTGTTTGGATATAAGATATTTTATTTGCCTACCACTTGGTCTGAATTCATAACATTGTAAAAGAAATTGGAACAGGTGTGAAGGTTAGCTGTAAGCCATCTCTTACAACATATATATATATATATATCATATTATTATTATTTGCGGGACATTTCATGTAGTTAAATAGCTAAATGCTGACATTTCAGTGCAATATCAAGTACCTTCCTCAGAGCGTCCTTTCTCAAATCATAAGAATGCATGGTGAGAAAGAGGGCGCTCTGAGGAAGATACTTGATATTGTACTGAAACATCAGCATTTAGCTATTTCACTACATGGAAGTCCCACAAATAATAATATGACATCTTTTATCTGTGAAAATATTAGAATTAATAGATCGGAAGAGCACATATATATATATAATATATATTATATATATATATATATATATATATATATATATATATATATAATATGGTTACTAATAAATTTTCTGTAAAGAACAAGTGTTGATCATCCTAGATCAACAGAGAAATTATTGATATTGACTAGCAAGACAGATTTATTTATACAGCAGCATTTATTCTAAGGAATAGCATTTGATAAAAGCTCTTCTAACTTTTTTTTTTTTGCTATTAAGAAGACACTGGAATTAATTTTAAGAATTTTCAATATACCAATAAATTAATAAAAGCTATAAGTATCTTACAATATGACTGCTGTTCTGAACAGCCTAGCTAACTTACAACATGATGATATTCTGAATTACATTTAATAATCAAAATTTATAAAAATCAATTTTAATTTTTTAAAATTCTAATTGTTAAAATGCTACTTAGATAGCAGTTGTAGAGTAAGCTAGTTATAGCATTTACTTAATAAATTGTAGAATTGATTCCAGAATTTTGTTCTCATATATATTCTTTATTTTCTTTTTCTGTTATTGTTCATTTCATTTCAAAAGCAAACTTTATTCACAGTAAAAGGCATAACACAATGGATACAAAATGTGGAGCATCATTGGAAACATATATATATATATAAAATACATATTTTGCGGGTTCATCCGTGTTAAAAACTTTTAATATCAATATACTGACATTTCGACTTGGTCACACAAGCCATCCACAGAGTTATAAATCTTCGTTTTAACATATATATATATATATAGTACTCTGTTGGTAATAAGGTTACATATAAAAACTCAGAAATATGTACAAAGAAAAATGTATAATTATAATAACATAATTAGGGTGAAATAAATTATATGGTGAGTGTTTTGGACAACCTCACCAAAGATTGATCAATAAATACAATAGAATTACATTATTTGCATTATAGTGTTATTGTTTGTAATAAATTAGCAAAATGTTTTTATGTCTGCAGCTGAAAATATTTTATTTACTTTTTTTTTTTTAGAAACAGCAAATCACCAGAATCATAGGCTAGATGTGCTGCCATATTTATTGCTGACTAATTATGATAATTATTTAAATAAATTTTAAATATTCTACTTATTCTAAAGTTCACTACTATTTTTTTTTCTTATTAGTGAAGTGATTGTGGTTGGCAATAAACCATGCCTCCTTAACTTTTTCTTGTCCTGTTATCTTGTTCCATACAGATTAGATTGACATTCTTTTTTCCCCATATGTCATAGCATAGGCCAGGAGATGAACCCACAACAACTGTCTGCAACCAAATGCTTGCTTGTAAGCCAGCTGTGCTGACCTCTTGACTAAAAATCAATGGGATAATCAAATTGTTGTTCATGTTCCAATAGAAACAAGCAACAATACAAATTAAATGTAACCATGGTTTACCTAAAATTACAATCTAATAATATAAGTAAATAATCTTCAATGTATATGGTAAACCTAATAAGATTAATTTAAAACTAATATAAGTAATAATTTATTTATAGGTTTAATGGTGATATTTGGTTACCTGGATAATCAAGTTATTCTGGTAATTGATCACCACATTATAGTCAGTTATTGGTGGTGTTTACATTGTAGTTATTACATAGTAGACTAGTTATGATTGTAAATGTATTGTCAATGTTGGTTACCAAGAAAGAATTGAGTTTATTTAGTTATTGACCTTATTACCATTGTTGGTGATGATTATTCAGACCTTGTGTTTCCATTTAAGCCACAAACACTGATACAATAAAAAAATGTATTTAAGATGGTTGGTTAAAAATGTTATTTGTGGCTGCAAATTTTGAAGATTATTGACTTCAAATGTTATTGATTGGAATTATATTATTCAAACTTTGGTTATGATATTTATTATCCTTCAGTAAAATTAATCAAATTGTGTTGTCTGGTTCCAACTTTTGGAGTTCTTCTAATATTCTCCACTAATGTTATGATTGGTTTCTTTAGTAATTTCTGTAATAGCATCATATGGTTGATTTCTGTGTTTCTAGTGTAAAAGATTTTCATTAGTTTATATTATGTAATAAATCTCTTGCTTTCTTTCTTGATAATAGTAGAAACCCATTTAATTTCAATTAGACATTTTAATCTTATGCCATTCGACATGTGGGACAGAATTTTAGAGCACATTTGAAATTTGTTATACAAAGCCTTATCTGAGATTTTATTTTAAACTTTTTTTTTTATTTTCTTGGAGAACAGACAGCTTTGTTCTCAAAAAATTTATTCATTAATTTAGCTGAAATTTCTCATGCAAAAATCAGAATTTGTTTTGGGCTAACATTATTCTGAATAAGCATATATTCCAAAAAAGAAGTATTTTTTTGTAAGTATCCTATTTATTTTCTGCACTATCATTTTAGTTTTCTCTTTTTTTCTGGGTATAAAGGTAATAATGTAAATATCTGCCCAATATTATTCACTGGACAAATGTCTACATTTGTTTCATTATCTGTAAATGTTGATTTATTATCTGCTATGGCAAGGAGTAATGGTATATCAATCATCATAGCAATAATCAGTAATTATTAAAAATTGTTTAATATGCTAAGAACCAACACAATCAATGCAAAACCTAAATCAGGAGTTATCTATTTTAGAGCAATTCTTGAGTTTGCTTTCAATTAGTGAGTTTTATGTTACAAAGGTAATATATAGAATAATGTACCTTAGTTTTAATTAAAACTATACATAATATTTTATAATTTAAAATAATCAATCTTACACAAAATTGAAATATATTAGTAAAAATAAATAAAAAATTAGACTTTCATTCTTTATTGGAACCTTATCAAGGTTTTTTCTCTTTTATAATCACATGACCAACTACTCTATAGTGACTTCATCCAATGTACATTATTTGCATTATATTATAATAAATGTAAATAATAAAATATATAATATTTAAACAAAGATATATTATATATACTGAGCTTAATGTAATTAGAAGTGATTTGAACTCAGACTTTAAAGATTCCTACAGCTATCCATTTTATTTTATACAACCATTACACATGACCACATACACATAAAAAAGATAGATGATCTCTAATATACATATCTCCCATATATATAATCAGTGCTCAGTTTTCATTATGTTAAAAAATCTTCAAACTTTAATAAACGGGCTTTAATCTTCTTCATCCTCAAAATCTTCTAATCTTCTTCATCCTCAAACTTTTCAGCCATCCATGTTATTGAAAATCTGATGATGGACCACTCAAAGTCTTTGTTGATGCTAATATTATTGTCACAACCAAGTTGACTTTAAGTTACTCTGACCCTTCCTAATACAGGTCGAATATATAATATTTAAATACAAGTATATTGTCTATACTGAACTTAATGTAATTAGAAAGAATTTGAAGTCAGACATTCAAGCACTCTACAGTTGTCCATTCCATCTTATATGACCAATATACATGGCCACATACATGTGAAAAAATAAATGATCTCCAATATATGTATTTCATGCTGAACCAGCACTCATCAGTGGATCCAGATCATCATCTAATCAGTGCTCAATTTATATTAAGATAGCAAATCTTTAAACTTTAATGGGCAGGCTTCAATATTGTCCACCCTCCTATCTTTATTTATTGTTATGTGTGTGTGTATATATACACCAACACATAAAAACAATTAAAGTTAGAAACTTATTACAATCTTGTTTTTTTTCAGTTTTACAAAACAATCTACAAAAATAATATTTTTAATTATAATTCTAAGTTTATTTATTTTTAGTATATATATATAAAAGAAATTTATAAAGCATTACAATTCTACTCAAAAAACAAAATTTTATTAAAATTCGAAAATAATAAATAATAATAATTTTATTCTAAATTATAGTTGTAATCAGAGGAGTCAGTTTGCTTCTAATCATCTTGAGTTGGATTATAATCAGGAGTTAATTATTAATATTATATTTAATGTAAGTTTTCTGCATTTAAAAGAAAAAAATATTTATAATATACTGCAATGCTAAGCATGCTTTCAATTATTTATAGTCATATTCATAGTGTAAGTAATCTACTGAAGATGATCTTATTTATACTCAAGTGTTTGAGGTGATATTTAAATAAGGTATATATGTAATGGGCATAATTTAAATAGACCAGTTTTTTGATAGGGGAATACAAAATTCTTTTTTATTAATAGGGAGGGTATTATTAGAAATGTGCCATGTTTTTTTAAGCTTGCACTTCTTGTCATTTCATTCAGAACATATGGTCCTAACTTTTGTTGGAGTGGTCTGTTTGATTTCATGCTCTAAAAAGATTGATATAACATTGGAGTTGGTTTTAGCATGGTTATGTTGAAATGTAGGATGTGATACTCTAATTCCAATATTTGACCATGGCTCCTCAAAGTAAACTGCATTGCAAATCAAATTTCTGCAATCAATCCTATGTACAATCTGTAAGGTCTGTTCTGATAGTAGCTTGTTTTTGATGTTATTTATGAGTCAATTTAAAAAAGGAGGGGTCCTGAAACTAATGTACATTTCTGAAAAAATCATGGTAATCCAGGGTCTTGTATTAGGCTTGGTGGTCTATGTCTAATATTATAATAAAACTTTACTTTGGTGAGTCATGGATAAATATCAGAACTAGAGTATCCCAGCATACATATGAATATAACTAAACCAACTCTGATGCTAAATCAACTTTTTAGAGCATGAAATTAAGTATGGCTACTCCTTTGATTCAACTAAAGTTAGAACTGTATGTTCCAAATGAAATGACAAAAAGCACAAGTTTAAAAAGCATGACACATCTCTAACAATACCCACACTATTAATAAAAAAGATTTTCACATTCCCCTATCAAAAAAAATAGTGTATTCAAATTATATCATTTATATATATACATTATTTAAATATCAACCCAGACACTTGAGGATAAATAAGACCATCTTCAATAGACTACATATACTATAAATATAAATAGTCAAAAGTTTGCTTAGCATTGCAAGATGTTATAAATAATAATCTGTGAAACACAGAAAACAGGTTTTATATTATATTATATTAAAAAGAAAAAAGGAAAATTGAAAAGAACATAAGTAAAATTATTGAATACTATTGAGAATAAAGAGTTTATTTCTTTAACATATAAGATTATCAATATGTAAATTGATTTATAAGAATAGCTTTTTTTATTGGGTGGTATGAAACTAGCTTGAAAAAAGGCCTAAATTTAAATTCATTATTAAATAACTAAACATCACATGATCACCATTTCTTATGCTTACACAAACTGTTTACACAGATAGTAGTGCCATGAGTGCAAACCAGAGTAACCAATGGAATGCAAGGTTTTTGCATAAAATCTTTATCTAGTACCTACTTGTCTAATATACCCAGATTAGTTTCCAGCTTGTAGCTTTTATCAATAAGAAGCTTTGGATCTGAGAGCCCTGCACCTAGATCTTAAAATCTAATGCAAGCCTCCATCAGCCACCTTTTACCTTATTAGCTAACTATAAGACTTTGAGGCAAAAATGAAAACACAGTAATGTTTTAAATTTATGTTCATTAGCTTGTATAGTTGTACAGATCTGAACTCAGTTCAGCATCCATATTTTTGGTGTTTTTGGTTTTTTAATAACTACAGTCTCTTAATCTGTTTGGGCAGAATTGCTTTTAAACCACTAAACATCACACCACTTCTTATTGTTACACAATGTAAGAATAAGAAGTGGTGATCATGTGGTGTTTCTGCCCAAAAGAATTATGGTGACTGTGATTATTAAAAAACCAAAGACACCAAAAGCATGGATGCTAAACTGAGTTCAGTATACAAACTAATGAGCATGAATTGAAAACATTATTGTGTTTTCATTTTGGACTTAAAGTTTTATAGTTAGCTAATAAGGTAAAAGGTGGATGCTAGATGGTTGCATTATATCCTAAGATCTAGGTGCAGTACTTTCAGATCCAGGGCTTCTCACTGATGAAAGCCACAAGCTAGAAACTAGTTTGGGGATATTGGATAAGTAGGCACTAGATATATTTTATTCAAAAACCTTCTTGCATCCATTGATTACTCTAGCTTGCACTGATGGCACTACTGTATGGAGAGTTTAGCCTCTATGTCATTATTAAATAGTTCAATAGCACATATATTCCTGTGGAAGTTTATAAGATACATTGCAGTTATCATACAATTTATATAAGTTAAAGTAAATTAAGTCTTGATGAAAGTATTAATGTTCATAAAAGTAGAGTTAAAAATAGTTTTGCATGTTACAAACTGAATATAAATCATAAAATATTATTTGACAATGCAGAGGTTATCTTTTATGAAAAAAAAGTGAATTGAAAAAAAAGAGTAAAAAAAAACATTGATGATAAAACTTTTTGAATATGAAGCCATCAATCTCATGAAGACATTGTTTGATGTTAAAGGAAGTTGATTTTGAAGTGAATGATGGGAAGGCTATTTCATATATTAGATGTTGTATGTGTTTTTGTTGAATTTCACTTGCAAAAGTCTATTTGTTAATAGATAAAACCATGGCTGTGAAAGAATTTTAGTAAAATTTTATTTGTTAGCTAGTATTGTAATGTTATATGAATTTTTATTTTATTAGCCTTAGGCAGTTTTTAATATATATATATATGTGTGTGTGTGTGTATGTGTCTGTGTGTATATTTTACTAATTATGTTTATTGTAGTATGGAGTAGTTGGACATGTGATTATAAAAGAGAAAGCATTGATAAGGTTCAACAAAGAATGAAAGCCTAGTTTAATGCATGGAATAAATTTTTATTTATTTTTAATTGTCTATTTCAATTTTGCTTAAGAATGATTATTTTAAATTTTATAGACAACATTATGGGGAAAAAATTTAGATTGAAATTTGTCCATTTGAAGTAAACACTTTACAGATGAACAGACCAACATTTTTATTCCATCTCTTAATAATCAATTGGCAGTTAGCATTTAATGATGGCATACAGAACAAATAATCATATAAAACCATGTAGCACACATTCACCTTACATTGATTGGTTGTTTCTGTATGCCTAGTAGAATTAATGAAGTTCATTAGGTTTTCTTATTAAGTCAAGTTGAGATTCATATTAACAATTTTGAAAATATTTGATTAGTAGTTCTCTGATTCATTTTACTTGGTGCTTTTGTTTGTTTCACCATTGCATATCTTAAGTAGTTGAACGAGCTATAATTTATTAAGTTTTTATGGTTGCTCCGATGTGCCATTATTTTTGACTAGAGAGTACACTTAGTGAATCAAAAGCTATTGGACCTAATTCACTCTCTCAAAACCAGAGATACCAAACTAGCCCCACCTCCATTTCTCACAGACACTTGGGAAATCCTCCAACTCCCATCCTCTCAGCCTCTATCATAGGACTCAAACATTCAAATGATTGTGACCCATGCGGAGCTTGCTCAACAAAGACATGCATCTTGGACTGGCCTGAACTACACACCATTTCCCCTTTCCACTTCCCATTCCTTTTTCACATGTATCCTTCTTCTCTTACCATGTTGCTTCTGAAATTTCAATTTATCATATAATCACTCCTTTGTAAACTTTTTTCTAACTGTATTTGTATCTGTTTTTTTTTATGAATAAACTTTCATCACTGAGAGAAAAAAAGATTTTTATCATTCTTTGTAACTTTTATTATAGTTTTTGCAAAAAAAAAAAAAAGAATTTGAATAAGAGTTTTTGCAAAAGGATGAATTAGATTTAACTTGATAATTCTTGATTACCTTTAAGTCTTTTTTTCAGTTTGTAGTTTGTTTATTATCACTTATTTTTTAATCAGTGTGGCTATTTCTGCTTAAAAGTCTAATGATTGCATTTAAAATTAGTTAGACCAATGTATTTTTTTGTGAAACAGGCTGACTCAATGTGATCAACATAGTGACAAGATTGTCAAAGAAACAAGGTGTTTTTTGTTATAGTTATTAAAAAATTTTCCAAGCCTTGCCCGTTCAGATTTTGACTTAATCTAATATAAAGGATTTGATGTGTTAGAAAGATTTACTAGCATGCCTGGGTACATTAATTTCAAAAATGTATATAATACAATTTAATCAATAGTTGACTGCAGATTCAAAAATATTATTAGGCTCCATTAAATCATTTAAATCATAAGATAATATATATTAAGGCTATAACCATAAGACCATGCACCTGAAAAATGACAGTAGTGACCTCTACAAATCTTAACACATATTTCGTGTTAAGATTTGTAGAGGTCCCTACCACCATTTTTCAGGTGCATGGTCTTAATGTTATAGCCTTAATATATATTACTTTATGTAATGACTATGCTTATGTGCTTAACAAACTTAATTATTAAATCATAAGATAAACAACATTTTTTTAAAATCACAGATTAATGCTTACTTAATTATGTCATCTTCCATCGACATTTACTTACCTTTCTGTTTAATCAGCTTGTAAAAATACACAAGGTTTGTAAGAATCTGTAAAAAAGAATAGTTTGTGAATAAATAAGCTATTTACTGATTTGTTTACAGCTTCGATAATTTCTAGAAGTTTCTTGAGTTTATTAAATCTTAATAAAACATTGATTCAGGCATACAGTTACATAAAAATACTACAATCCTTAAATAAGATTTTTTAATTTCACATGCCTTTAAGAAGATTAAATAATTCAATTTTCAGGACAATTGACTAAATTCTTTTAATGATTTTATTATAGCCACTGTGGTATTTTCATCCTTAAAATTTTTATTTGACAGAATAAAATGGTTCTGATTAAAATTTTGAATGAATTGAGATATTATTTTATTTCCCTTTCTGCAGTTAGTAAATAATATTTATCATAACTTTCACTTGTTCTGTTTTCCTTTAAGAAAATGCAGAGGTAATATAGTCAAAATTGTAAATATTTACTTTTATTAAATGTTAAATTATTGCATAGAATAGTAAATTATTAACACCACACACTGATATTTAATTAAACAGCTGTTTAGTAAATTATACCTGTGATTAACTATTGCATAGCTAACAATGAATGATAGTTTCTAAAAGCTACTTACTAACGAGTTTGTTATCATGTTAATAACATATTTGTGGTATGGTATCATCCTGTAATCATGAATACTAAAGCTTTATTTATTATAAAACAATGAGGATTGCCAATTCCTCTACAAGCTTTGTGTTAAATGCTTAGCCAGAGCCAGCAATTAAAATATAAACCTCTGACCATGGTTTCATGCTTTGGCACTCCTCAGAGAGGTGTCAGGGTAGGTTCAGACACTAGATCTAAAAATACCAACCCAAGGCCAGCATTTAACTAAAAGTTATCTATTGAGTGGAAAATCTGAAATTTTCAGACATCTACATGTCTTCAAACCAAGTTGTCCATCTCAAATAGCTATATGGGGCTGATAGATCTTCAGCCATACCATATAGTAGTTGTCTTAGCAATATAAAAATTGCATAAGACTTATGGCAGAGACTATAAATAGTCAAAATAAGAGTCATAGATCACATGACCCTATCTCTTAAGCTTGTAAGTTATAAAACAATGAGGATTGCCAATTCCTCTACAAGCTTTGTGTTAAATGCTTAGCCAGAGCCAGCACTTAAAATATCTCTGTCAGGAACCCCTCCCCAAACCCCTGACCATGGTTTCGTGCTTTGGCACTGCTCAGAGAGGTGTCAGGATAGGTTCAGACACTAGATCTAAAATAACTCAATAGATAACTTTTAGTTAAATGCTGGCTTTGGGTTGGTATTTTTAGATCTAGTGTCTGAATTATTTAGGGGTTTGGGGAGGGGTTCCTGACAAAGATATTTTAAGTGCTGGCTCTGGCTAAGCATTTAACACAAAGCTTGTAGAGGAATTGGCAATCCTCATTGTTTTATAACTTACAAGCTTAAGAGATAGGGTCTTGTGATCTATGACTCTTATTTTGACTATTTATAGTCTCTGCCATAAGTCTTGCAATTTTTATATTGCTAAGACAACTACTATATGATATGGCTGAAGATCTATCAGCACCATATAGATATTTGAGATGGACAGCTGGGTTTGAAGACATGTAGATGTCTGAAAATTTCAGATTTTCCACTCAATAGATAATTTTTAGTTAAATGCTTGCTTTGGGTTAGTATTTTTAGATCTAATGTCTGAACCTACCCTGACACCTCTCTGAGGAGTGCCAAAGCATGAAACAGTGGTCAGGGGTTTGGTGAGGGGTTCCTGACAGAGATATTTTGTGCTGGCTCTGGCTAAGCATTTAACACAAAGCTTGTAGAGGAATTGGCAATCCTCATTGTTTTATAACTTACAAGAATAAGAGATAGGGTCATGTGATCTATGACTCTTATTTTGACTTTATTTATTATATTGCAATCATTTATTGCAGAATTTATTAATAATGATTACCAATATCTTATGTCATTGTATTTTATAGTGATTGTCTTAAGAATATGATTGATTTCTATAATTTTAGTTAATAACATTAATTTTCATTCAAGTTCTATGAATGCTTAGTAATATTTTGCTCAAAGTTAGATTATTTCAATATTTAATTTTTAAATAATCAATATAGTCTTTTTTCTGTAACAAACCTTAATCCAATTTTAATTGATAATTTTAAAGTAAAATTTTACAGTGTTAAATCTTTTGCAGAACATATACAAACTTGAAGATGAATTTTGTGATACTCTGACACTCAAGAACATTCCACAATCAAGTTACCTATCAATTAAATGCTTATTAGAATTAAATATTTTTTTTAATAAATTTCATTTTTCTAGTGATTCTCTTTCTGATATAAATTAGAAATATTGTCAAAAAAGAATTTTTCATGGCAAATATACTTATAAACATTAAATATAGGGGATTTGAACTCAGACTTTCAAGCACCTTTCAACTATCCACACTGACAGTTAAAAGATGCTTGAAAATCTGAGTTCAAATCCCCTATATTTACAATTAAGCTCCATGTATATGAAGAGTGCCTGTATTTCAAATATTATAAACATTAAATAAAAATAATCCATGCAATACATAATATACTAAGAAAAGTTTGTATAAGCTTTTTTTTAGCATAGTGTTGTATGTACTATTTGTATTAAATTACATTTTTTTTGAGAAAAATTTAAAACTCTTGGAATTGCAGTATGAACATTAAATGCAGATTAAAAAAAAAATCTCTCCATTTATTAACTTTATTATATAAGGATTTTTGCTTATTAATTAATAATCTTTTTTAAAGATAAATGATAGTTGGGAAAGGGAATACAATTTTATAAACAGTATTATTATTAAATTATTATTGAAATAATATTTTTTATTGTTGAAAAATCTCTGAACATCAGGTATGCAGACTTCATTAAAAATTATAAATGACTGCAGAGATAGCTTTAATAGAATTGCTTTGACTAAATGATATAGATATCCACATATTTTGAATAGTCATTATCATCATCATCATTATTAATCATTATTGTTATTGTTATAACGGTTAGGAAATGTTCTTATGTTATCATCCAACAATAGATTTTAAATGATTTCTAACGATGGCCGAGTGGTTAGCACATCTGCCTTACAAGTAGTTGTCCCAGGTTCACTTCTGGGCCAATGCTTTGACACATGAAAAAAAATATATTGTGAGCAAAAGATATAATGGGATGAAATTAATATATCATCTGACAAAAAAATATTTAATATTTACTTTTATAGTTATACTGACCAAAAAAGCAAATAAAAGCTTTTATTTTCAAAATCTTTAGTTTACTTAAGTTACTGGATATTGCTAACTTGCATAAGCAAACATCAACACAAATATAAAAATAACTTTATGTACACAAATTCTAATCTGATTATGCTCCAATTTATTATTAGTACTGTTCTTAAACTATGATAAAATAAAATTACAACTAGATAATAAAATCTATTCAGCTTTCCTTGATTTATTTTTGTCCTGACATGTAACCAAATCTTTATCCGTAAAATTTTTGGCAATATATCAGCAACAATTTTTACTTTTTTATTTTTGAGAGTAGTTTGCCCAATAATTTGGATAAATAAGCTTGCTCTATTGGTCCATATAGTTCAATGACATCAAAATTATCCATAAAGTCATCAATAGAATACATTTAATTTTATAAATCAAATCAAATGATGAAGCAACAATATGGTGGTTAAATATTTATAATGTAATTCTAATAGTCAATAAACATCACATGACCACCACTTCTTGTGCTTGTGTATAACTGTTGTTAAAACAGGCATAACTCACTATACGTATTGCCACGCACAACACGCTAGAGTAATCAATGGATTCCAGAAAGCTTGTGCATAAAATCCCCATCTAGTGTCTACTCATCCAATATCCCCAGACTAGTTTCTGGCTTGTGGCCTTTATCAGACCCATATGACTATATAAGCTAATGGGCTTGGATTGAAAACATTAAGGTGTTTTCAGTTTAAGACTCATAGTTTTGTTATTAAATGGAGATAAAATGTGGCTGCTGGAGGGTTGCATTAGATTCTAGGATCTAGGTGCAGTGCTCTCAGATCCAAGGCTTCTCACTGATGAAGACCACAAGCCAAAAACTAGTCTGGGGATATTGGATGAGTAGGCATTAGATGGGGATTTTATGCACAAGCCTTCTGTCATCCATTGATTACTCTAGCTTGCTGGGTGTGGCAATATGTATAGTGAGTTTTACCTGTTTTAATTCCAATAGTGTTAAACTTTTCTCTAAAAAAATATAATTCAATATTTTAAAAATAAAAATATTAAATACATCAACATAATATGCTAAACATGCTTTTGACTAACTAGTAGTAATACTTATAGTTATTATAAAATAGATGTATTAGCATGAAATATATTAATATTAACTGGAAACTGTATAAAAGTATTGTTCTCACAAATATATATACATATTATGAGTTAAACTTATCATTTACTGGTGAAATGTTACACACGTTTAAAAAAAATATTTTCTCATTTGTAATTTGATTTTGGTGAGTCTACATTTGCTGAAGAAAGTTTTAGGATTTGGACAATATATTCACTTACATGTATATAAGTTTTAATAATAAAGTTCAATGTGTTTACATTGCTGATGGTGATTTTAAGTATATTTTTGATAAGGGATGATACTAATTATCCATTAAAATTATTGGTCAATCTTTCAGATGATAAAAATATTTAAAAATTAAATTTTCGTTTTTGCATTTTATTATTAATAATTAGTCGTATTTTGTATTAATAAAATATTTTAGTTGTTTTGTTGAATTTTAAAAATAATATAAATAAATTTATATATTTTTTGTTGCAAATAAAAAAGTTTATTTCAATGATATGAAGGTGTGGCTACAAATTACAATTGTTAGTAGCTGATGGTCCTTCGGGTGAGATGTAAATTTATTACTTTGTCATGCATATTTGAAGCGTTGTGGCTGGCTAAAGTTCAGCCACCCTCACATGATACTATAGTGAACTTTGAACTGTGAGCATCCGATAAACTGCATAACACAAAGCAGGTCATAACTTGAGTGAGCGCGCAAGTAAACAGCATATTTCTGTGCTTTTGCATAGAAATAACACCATCAAGTGGTCGGAGCCTGGCTAATAGAACAGTACCTAATGATATATTCATGCATATAAACAATATGCATAACTATAAATGGAACAGAAATATTGAAATGAGTCATTAGATTTAATTTTATCTAAAATAAGTCTATGTATAAGCTATAGTGTCAAATCCCTTTTTATCAGAGAATATATTGATCCTCTTTTTTATGCTTTTGTTTATAAAATGGCAGTCTTGGGAAAATGTTAAGATCTTTTAATTGTTGAATATTGTAATAAGGTCTATTATTAATCTTTATAATAGATTCAGTACTATTTCAAAGCCTAATTATAACCACCTCTTAATTCAAATAATTTTACTAAATCCATCTTTTCTTCAGGTTTTTAATTTTTTTTTCATTAGGCTTATAAAATATTTCCAACATTATTAAGTTCTGAGATGATCTTTAGATAATACTTTAACATTAATGTAATCAGCATCTATACAAATTGGGTTATAATATTTTGATGAATTGTGACATTGTTTTTTAAAAAATGATTAATGAGAAAGTTTTTACACAACAAAATCATTAAAAGAAAAAATAATATATTGTATGTACTAATCATGGTGATTTATTTCTTGGATAGCATTTTTATTTAATATATAGGGTATATGATGAGCACATACTTTCACACAACGCACCACTCTATCTCATAACACTGATACACTTGAACACATATATGTCGAAAAGATAAATAATCACCAATATACGTATTTCATGCTAAACCAGCAATCATCAGTTGGTCCAGATTATCATCTCCACATATATGCAATAAGTGCTCAGATATATATTTTCATTTAAGAAAGACATTAAGAAGGAGAAAAAAAATTGTAATAGTAATATTTACTAACTCTGATAAACGTTTAACTAAGAGAGAGTTTATTTCCGCAAAAAATCCACCAAATTTGGGATATCCATGATTTATTCACAATTCTATGAGATGGCACTGAGAGTAGTGAGTCGTGTGAAAGTCTGAGTTCGAATCCCGCATATATTACATATATAAATGCAGGTTTCAGCCTGTACAATTTATTAATTCTTTATTAGGTAAATTATTTAGCTTTATGACATTTTTAGTAAATTAATAATTGAAAATGATTTAATGTTTATTAATAAAAACTGACTTGATTATTTGTCAATTTATTTTTATGTTTACTTTTTAATTTACCATATAGGTATGATTTTTGTCTAAACAGTCTTTAAAATATCCCGTTTGCAGATTAAAGTTTTCTCCCGTTTTTTTTCACAGAGAAACAATAATGGAGAAGGCAATATTCATTAGACTAGTTAATGAGAGGATGGTAAAGGTTTATAATTTTTTTCTGGGGCTACATTAAAAAACAAATACAGTTTGCTTAAAATCTTAAAAATTATTCAAAATTTTTATGGATTCAAACCCATTATTTTAGACATGTCAAATGGATGTTTTTCTAAGTTTTTATTATATATTTCATCAAATATAATTATTAAAATATTTATTGTTTTTAAGACATTTCAGTTTCACTGTGCATCAGAATTTATTATGTATTTAAAGATTGATATTTTGCAATTTATTGGGCGGATTCATTAAAATTCAAAATTACATCCGAAAGTAGGATTTCAAGTAGTCTCCATATGGTGAATTAACAATTAACATTTCCTATTTATTAATATTTATTTATTCTTTTAGTTGAAATTATAAATTTTATTAAACGCTCACTATTATTTCAGTAATAGTTTTAACAAGGTTGTAAACCTTAGCAATGAGCGTCTGAAAAAATCGTCACTAGGGACCTCTGTAGGTCTTTAAAACACATGCTTACGCTATGAAGAAAAGAGAGAAGAAAATTTTATAATTGTATAAATGTCTACATATTTATTTATTTATTTTTTCCATGTGTCATAGCATCGGCCGGGAAGCGAACCCGCTAACCCGGGACAACCGTTTGTAAGGCAGCTATGCTGATCTCTCGACCACCAACGCTTGACAATGTCTACAGATTTGAATGCTTTTAGCTTATAAATATGAAAAAATAATATATAGAAAAACAATTATTAATATTCGAAATACAGGCATTCTTCATATACCTGAACTATTATTATAAATTAATACATATTCATATTCAGAGAAATACATTTATAGATAGATGAAATGATAACTTACTATGGGAAGAAGAAATAAATAACTAAGTGGCAAATAAATGTAAATGGGTATTTAGTGAGGCTAATTAATATGTATTTTATGAAATTATTAAAATAAGATTATATATATAAGAAAGTAAAAGATAAGAAAATATGAGAGATATAACATGTACGTAGTGGAATATATTATTAGATTTGAATTAGTGAGAAAAGTAAATTTGTATAAGGATAAGCAATGATATAATTGAACAAAATTGTCCAAATTTGGGTTATCCATTACAGCATTACCAAATTAATAGTTTGCTTCTACACAACGGGTGAGTTTAAAAATCGTCTATAAAAATTTGTACACAATTTTTAAGTGTTGTCATATTATTTCGTTAATACTACTCTTAAATAGTAAAACAGGTAAATGACCAATAAACTGCCCAGAGCACTCTCCCCACCGATCACCTTATCAACACACTTACCCGCAGTTTGCTGTGATGCTGTTCAGCTAATAAGTATCGACAGAAGCAAGTTATGTCTGAAACGTATCCATTGTGGGCAAATGCTCCGGGCATCTAAAAAATGGCGAACAAAGACTGTTTCTGAAATTTGACACTCTTCTTTTTGTTATATCTAATCAAAGGTACGAGGTCAATGTCGGAGGAGTTCGAAAAATATTTTGTTGCAAATTTATTCAAGCTCTTGCGTTTTACTCAGCGATGCGGGCGCTTAGAATTCGTTCTGCAATGGAGTTTAGAGACAGATTGGCTGCGATTATCGTTGTACGCTGAACAATCGAGCTCCTCAGTTGATCTGCAAATTATCTTGATTCTCTTATCTTTCTTTCTTCTCTCTCTTTTTTTTTTTTATTTAAAATTTTTTTTTCCATCATTACAGACATTTTCAAGGCCATTATGTTGTTTAGAATGCTGGTAAAGATTAAAGAAATGTCACTAAAAAAAAGTGGATTAGGATGTCTTGATATTGGAGCTATAAAAATGTAATTGTAATGTATAGATAAATACATTCATATTTTATGATTGGCTGAAAGCGCGCCAAATTTTGTCTCCTTACTTACAAATGCGAAGAGAACAAAATTAACTGAGTCACGGCGGTTAATCATGTCCCAAGTAGTTGTGAGTCAAAGGTAAGCTCTCAAATGCTACTGAAGCATTAAAAATAAAAAGCGAAAATAAAACCAAATAATATTAGACTTATAATTTGAGCGGAATAATTCTCTTCAATTTAGAATCATAACCCAATAAAAACTTATGTAGAAGCAAAGCAAATGACCAAAGTTATTATTTTATTACGCGCATGCTCAGAAAATAAAAATCATTAGAAAAGATTAAATCAATAACACTAGCAAAAAAAAAAAAAAGAGTCTACAAACGTAAATTGTTCTATAAATTTCGTAAATAACAATGAGCATTTATTTACATACGTATATTATTAAAATAAAGATCACATGATTTTAAAAATTTAGTAATAGTTAAACCTAGTCATTGTTATTGATGAATCGTTTTTATTTACTATGTGACATCTAGTTTAATGTAAATATATTGTATTGAAAAAGATATTTGTAACCTTCAAAAGAATCTCCAGGCAATAAATACTGCGATTAAATAGCAAAGTACGGAGTGTACTTGAGTGTTAACTAACAACTTTAATAGAAGAATGGTCTAAACTTTAAAGTTAAAATTTATTAAAACAAAAATAATAAATATAACATCAGAAAATGGTATCGTTTAAACTAGAATAAACCAGCTCTTTTTAATAAAGAACAAATTACGCACGCGCACACACACATATATATGTAATATAAAGTAGCGTAATTAAAACTCGAGGCTCCGCCTGAAAGTTTTTTATATACAGCATGAAACCTTTCACTTTAAAGACCCTCTTCACCGCAGAGGTCTGCATCTCCAGGTTGAGTCGCTGATTGTCTATAGTAGGTTTAATTTTAATAATAATTCTAGAAAGTGTCTGTACACGTGTGATCTATTCTTTTATACAGCTTGCAAGAGGCAAGTAAAATTTAATCACTTTAATACGCTTTCTGAAAGTTATTAATTTTTACGAATCTTTTATACCGTGTGTGTGTGTATCTCTATCTAAGCTATATTTTCGGGAATATATATTATAAAAGCGGTTGCCATCTTTATGAAGATGTAAAATAATAATAAATCTAAAAATAAGTAATTGAGATATTATATAAAAAGCAGTTTTAATTGGCTATGTAAAATACATGTAAATTATAGAATGTACGTTTGTATATACACATACACAAATGCATGTTATTAGAAGTAAAGGAAATTTAAAATTACAATGAAAATGTTTGCATTTCTTTGTATGAAAAATGAACTTTATAGACTAACTATAATTTGTAATATAGGATTTAGCTTGAAGCAATATTAAAATTTTCATTCTCATCGATGTATTTTTTATGTTATTTAAACATTGATTTCAAAATCGACCAATTTCCACAAGACATATTTCAGACTTCCACCATCTTTATCAAACACATTTGAAGAGGAAACAATCACATCAACACAACAATGTCATTTTTATTTAAACATCACTCATATGATCAATTTGGCGTTAAAGTTCGAACATATATATATATTTATTTAATAAAGACTATTAAAAATGATTTATTAATACAATACATAGTCACTTAGCCCTCATTTTTTATAAGGATCCTTGCACAAATAAATATCCAGATGTATAAATAAACAATTTTTATTTGCAAATATGGAACCTGAAATGATATTAAAACTTTTACAGATCGTCCATAATTTCAATCTTATTCATTGTATTACACTACACAATGTAAAATTTGACCAATTTCTGCACAATATTTGTTTCGGATTTTAACCATTCTCATCAAATTCATTTGAAGAGATCAACAGCAACAACAGCACAACAAGACCATTCCAATACCACTAATATAATCTATTTGACATTAAAACTTAAAAATTTAACTTAAAGATTATTATTTAATAAAATTATTTATAAGTTATTAATGTTTATTTATTTATATAATATAGAATTTAATAAATAAATGCACTAACATTCAAAATCATATATATATATAACCATTAGAAACCACCAGTAACCACATAAACATTCACAATAAAGATAGTAATCAATATTTCCCACTTAGCTTTAAGAATTATTTAACTTATTATTTAAATAATACATGAACAATTTAAAAGTATTGCAGTTTGTAATGTTATAATTGACTATTTATTAGTCTGCATTACAGTGACATGTTTATTTCATGTTTAATGAGGTTTATTTAAACTTCATAGTATCAATATTTTATACTCTGTAGTCAAATTGCAATCTTTAAGTGTCCATATATATTCAATGGACCATTAGTAAGAATAGATTTCCATTCTTGCTATTAAAAGATGAGAAGGTTGCCTTGACAGCAGTGAGAAATATTGATTACTATCTTTATTGTGAATGTTTATGTGGTTACTGGTGGTTTCTAATGGTTACTAATTATCCCAATTAGCTTTAAGCATTATTTCACTTATTATTTAAGTATATATAAGTATAATGCTTTAGAGCTGCAGGAAATATTGCAGGAGTTATCAGATGAAAGTAGGATTAAAGATAAATGCTAAAAAGACTAAAGTAATGTTCATGGATTTTCTCAAAATATAAAATTAAAGATTGATTATGATGAGTTAGAAGAAGTTAACAGCTACAAATACCTTGGTCAGATTATTAATACAGATGAAAACATAATGGATGAAATTAATCATAGAATTAAACTTGGTTGGGGTGCTTTTGGTAGAAATAACTCGATACTAAAAGGAAATATGCCTATGTGTTTGAAAAAAAAAGGTTTTTAATAAATGTGTTTTATCAAACCTTACTTATGGATCTGAGACTTGGATACTTAATAGAAGAGCAATACAGAGACTTCAGACCACTCAAAGAAGTATGGAGAGATGCATATTAGGAGTAACAAGAATAGATCAAAAACACAATATAAGAGAACAAACGGGTGTTACTGACCTCACTGAAAAAATTAAAAGACTGAAGTGGAGTTGGACTGGACATACTGTTAGAAGATATGATAATAGATGGACGATTGAAATCTTAAACCGGAGTCCAAGAGATTGTAAAAAACCCAGAAAGAGACCACATGTGAGATGGATGAATGAAATAAGAAAGTGTGCAGTGGTGATATGGAGAAGAGAAACTAAAGATCAGAAGATGGATTGAACTTGGAGAGACCTTTATCCTGCAGTGGATTGATAATGGTTGATGATGATGATGATGATGATACCATCAAAGCAGATACCAATTGATGATAGAAGAATGCAATAGTGTACATTAAACTAGTGTCTTTTGTATAAAAGCATGGAGAAAATAAATCTGTTGTTGAAAAAAAAGCTAATACTTGACATTAATAATATGTTTATTATTTAAAATATTAATTACAATGTTAAAGAAAATACAAAAAAATATGTTTATTGTTCTAAAAGAAAGAATATTTCATTTACAATAATTCACTTTAAAAGAACAGGTAAACATTTTTGACTAAATTAACAAAAACAGACAGGATGACAAAATTTCTATAAAAAAAAATTCCAAGTTTATCACAGAAAATAAAATGATTTTATTTTCTAAAGTTCAAAAAAAAAATTGAAAGGTAACTAAAGTTTATTTTAGAGTTTATTCTATAAAATTTTGTTTTGTTCATGGGATTGATTATTATTTTATATTTAGAAAAGTGTAAAGATGGTAAAATATTTTAATGGTTAAAGATATTTTAATTTAGATTATAAATGAAAATTAAAATTTTAAATATAGGCAATATGTTCTTATATGTTCTACAGGCAAGCATAATTATTATTAAATTGTGAAAATAATTTAATTTATAAGGTTTAAATAGATGAAAATTAATAATTGAAGTAAGAGCTATGAACTGTTATATTTTGTTTTATATACAAAATATTTATGTAATAGCTCACATTTTATTGATGAACATTGATTAGAATCTAATATATGTTATTTATAAAACTATAAGTGTATGCTATTTTTCAACAAGTACATACATACATATATTGAAGCAGTCGATGTTTAATCATCATCGAGCTTCATGCTTCACCATCTACACTAACCTCCTGTGGGGCCTGCAATTCAGACCTCACCATAAATATATGCCATTCACCCACACACTGTACGCATAAGGATCAGTAGTTTGCATGAGGCATATATATATATATATGAACGAAGCAATAATTTTATTAATATTTATTTCTGAAAATTAAACATTTCCTTATATAATTGTAAATATCTTTTATATATGTATATTTAATTAAGGTATTGGAATGTAACAATGAAGAAAAATGGGGAAAATACTGAAATAATCTTTATCTAGATTCAGACTGTTTTCATTAATTAAAAATTAGAAATCTTAATTAAAATAATAAGCAATTCTTTTGTTAGTTGTTTTCAAATCTTTAAAAATATATCAAATGGTATTTCGAGCCTTATCTGTTTTAAAAATATTTTGCTAATTAAATGTTGTTTTTTATTTAATCAAGAGATTACAGAGATAGCTGTGGGCAACTGAGATTGCATTCTTGGTGGGATTAAAGGGTGTATAAAAGGGCCATAGAACAAAAGAAGTCAGTTCAGTGGAGTTTTTAGTCAGTTGAGTTTAGTTATTTTTCAGTGGAGTTAGTTTAGTTACTTTCAGTAAAATAAATGTTAAGAAGCCAACACAAGTTCTGTGCTATGAAGTTTGAGTAGTGGAATCTTTCACCTTTCTCTCTTTTTCTCAGAGAACTGTCTATCTGCCTTCCTGCTGCTGCCATGTTCCACCCATCTGACTGGCTGTATGCGATGACCCAAATGATTGACTGCTTATTTTACATCTACTTGCTACACGGAGGTAACCTCATGTAATATAGAGCTGCCATAATACATAAATTCCTTTTGTAGTTTCTAATAAGATGTAGTTAAACCTTTGTATTTTAATTCAGATATTAATTTATGTTTCTGCTAATTTTGCTCTTAAATTCTCTCTCTGTGATTCTTACTAATATAATGTATTTTTAACTTACCTTAATGCTTGAACTCATATATATAACTTTGTGCGGCCGCATTAAGATTTTATGTATTTTGTTTAATGTATAGATATAATTTATTTTCTTTAATATTCCAAAAATCCCCAAATTCATGAGTTTGAAAAAGGGGGGAAATAATTGTTTAATTTGGAAAGAAGCAGGGCTTCATTTAAAACCTATCAATAAAGTTTTGTTTATATTAAATAGAAATTGCCCATGAGTTTGGTTTCATGTTAAATTCGTTATTCTTAAAGTAAATTAAAAACTTTTACTGTGGATGAATTCTGCTAAATTTACTGCTTTGAATTTGTTTTTAAAATTTCATTTTAAGAGATCGTGAACCTTGAATAATATAATTAGTCCATTCTTTCCTGCTGTTGCCTAAAGGGCTAATGTAATCCATAATACATATATGGGAATTGAATTTAAATATAAATTTTATTAGCTTAATATTATAAATAAAAGTTATTATTCATTATGATTTGTTAAATGACTCAGAATTGAAAACAAATTATTGTGCAAGAGGTTAAACCATTTCCAAGCTTTAAAATAATATTATATAAAAATTATATTATAAAAATTATATTGATGTTCAATAACATTGCTGGCCTATATTTTCATTTATCCTGATATTTTATCTTTTCCATGTCTTTGTCATTGGGGATGTCAGAAATTCTGAAGCTCCTGTCCTACTTTTCAAAATCGTTCATAATCAGGGATGCTACTCCCTGTGGAATGTGAGGTTTATGAAGTTGATGGGCTGTGAATGACTGTACAGCCAGCTCTGGACCTTTGAACCCAGCCTCTCTAGCAGTATCATTCACCAGAATGCACGGATCTACCACACCTAAGTTTGAATTGAGTATTGCCTTTTTAAATAAAATATCCACAATTGCCATGAATACCGTATTTCTTTATTGTATGCTAGTACCGTTACTCTGCTCCTTAAGTTGATCACTGTCTGCCTAACCTTAGTAGGTAGCAATGATGTGTTAAAGATAATGATTCATTTCATAAAAATACATTCAGTTCATTGAGTTAAACTGCTTTTGTTTAAAGCCGTCATCAATTCCCATAGACATAAATCTAATTTGTATTAATGATTGTATAATTTATTCTCATAAATATAGCATATTGTTTGTTTCTTATGTATAAGTTTCAAAGACGTCTTTTTCAAACAATGCCAATAAAAATATATATAATGATTTTCATAAGATAGGTAAATGATTAAAATTGTATATTTTGCCTGTTTATCAAATAAATCATTTACTACTAAACCTATCATGATCTTTTATATTTGTTTTATACATCCACAGCATTTTATTTGTAAACATTTGTAAATTGGCATATTAATTCCGTACAAGTTACAATACATTCTATAAAATTATATTCATGAAATAATTAATAAAGAGGATTTTATAAGAACAAATCCCAACTTTGTAAATGTATAATATCATTCCAAGCGTGAAATCTGTTGTAATATATATATAATTATAATTGAAATAATATTTTTATTTATTTTATATATATATATATATATGCATTTTCTCAATATTTTATTAAATATATATTTCATGTAAATCCTGGTTTGTTTTGAATTATTATTTTCTAATTAGTATTTAAAACTATTTTCTTTAGCTAATAACTTAGCATTAATGAAGATAACTTTAATAAATGTAATTCCTGGGCTACTCTTATCTTGATCATCATCATCAGTCTGATCTTATGCTCTACCGCTTTGCTTCTGGGCCCAGAATTAAAATAATTGTATTGTATCATTAGGATTGTTGTTCATTTGGTCAGAGACTCAAAAAACAGGCAAATAGGTTAGAATTCAGGATTGCTCCAGACCTGTGTATTTCGAGCATGATCGGATTTGAGGTACTTTTGCTTAAGATTTTAATCTTGTTAAGTGAGCATACTATTTTGACCGGTACAATATATATATATTATTTCTAATATATACATGCATAACATGCATTTTTATATGTATAGTATGCATATATAAATTAAGTTTATGGTATAAATAAAAGTTTTAAAAAATAATAATATAGTTATTAATGCTAAATTGAGGTGACACATTAACATATATTTTACAGAGTGTGTGTTCATTCATGCATTTTCTTTTTTTAAAATAGCAAAATACCTGACTTTTATAGATATTAAATATACTCTAGGTAATATTTTTTTCAATAATGTTTTTTTCTTATAGAAACATAATTGTCGGCATGTCATCAAGAAATTAGGATCTCTATAATTAGTGGGTTTGAAATTCAGTATCGACTTTTAGTATGTTCTAAAATTTTATAAAACTTTTAGCATTATGCTCAGAAATATTTTATTTTTTAATATAGTGCTTATCAAATTTGTGAAATGCAACAAATGTAGAATAAAATGTATATACTGTCAAGCGTTGGTGGTCTAGTGGTTAGCATAGCTGCCTTCCAAGCAGCTGGCCTGGGCTCACTTCCCAGTCAATGCATTTGACATAAA
Source organism: Epiperipatus broadwayi (assembly GCA_028023455.1). NCBI lineage: Eukaryota > Metazoa > Onychophora > Udeonychophora > Euonychophora > Peripatidae > Epiperipatus > Epiperipatus broadwayi. The sequence goes on from JAQFVV010006747.1 coordinate 252,001, forward strand.
AAATGTATATGCTTTCAACATAAACAGAAGAAATTTTATTAATATATATAATCCGACACAATGCGCTGAGATGTAAAAGTGGTTACTGGTTTATTGTAAAATTTATTTACAAGTGTTACTTTGATTTTAAATGAAATAGCTTATGGCAATGAGAGAAAAATATAACTGCTTGAATATCACAACATTTGCAGAGTTTAATAGAGTATTTTGTTTACTAGTTTACATTTTTCTTTGGGTAGCATATAATTGAAGTCATAAATATATATATATGTTCACTAGAGGGTGCTTACCAATAGCTCCAATCAAACTTTAATTTATAAGTGCCAAAAGAGAAATAATTCAAAATCTCTATCACAATTTGTGACTTGTTTTATTAATTATATATATATAAACTTATAAATAAATATTAGAAAGTACAGTAATTAAAATTTGTTAAAAAGAACAAAAAATATAAACATCACTTAGGAGCGCTTTCAACTATCCTTGTATATACATATGAATAGACAGCATTACCTTTTGATGTTACCAGGAAATCAATTACTAATTGATAATCCTAAGGCTAAATAAGTTTTCTCTATTTTGTTAAACTGTGATAGATTTAGTGTTCTCCCTAGTGAGAGATTTGTAAGATTTCAATATTTTATTTTAATATTAAACAATTATTCTATATTAGAATATAATAGATTGAACATTTTTCAGTAGCAATATAAATTTAGAAATAAAAATAAATTCTAAAAAAGTTTACTTGATTTTTTTCAGATATTGAAAATATAAGATTGTACAAAAAATAAAGTTTTGTCAATCAATGTTCATAGGGAGAAGATGGATTTCTAAAACAAACTAAAACTTTTTATATACACTTTTTTAAAAATCTGAATGAGCAAATGTCAATATCTGATAAATCTATTATTTTTAAATCATTTTTACAATATTGCAGTATATGCTAACAGATAGTCAGTGATTTGAAAAGGCATGTTTGATTTTCTTTGTTAATGTTTTGCTACTTCTTATAACTTTCTATTTTCAAAAATAACAAATAAGTGTATAAAATAAATGTATAAAAATGTATACTTTTGATTTTTAATCATTATTACATAATTACTGTGCAAATATAATTATCAATTTTAGTAAATTTTGCAAAAAACTCAAAAATTTTTGTCATTCAAATTTTTTTCTTGAAGTAATCTTGCAAAGCACATGAAAATTGATAATAAAGAGGGCATTTATTAAATATAATGGTCAGGTAGGATCAGAAATTTCTTTAGTCTTATTGTATCTTCTGTACAGGGTGCCACTAGGCCATTCGAACCTAGAAAATTTATATAGTAGACAGATACATGCTGTTAAGGATCCTACTTTTACATATATATTTTATCACGACTGCCAGCCCTAGTCACTAGATCACGGAGTAGCAGAGGTTTAAACATATTTATTAAAATATATTTTAATAAAGAATAATAAAAAAAACTATATCATTGCCAGTACTAATAATACAAAAGATATTTTATTTACATATATCTGAGTAATAACACACAAACTTAAAAAAATAATTACTATAAAAAAAAATATAAATGTTGTCTCATTATTATTATTTTATTTATTTTTAACATTAATTTTTAATCTTAGAATGTCAAGCATAGGTAAGCCACCCAGACAACACCTTTTAAAAGATCTTCAAGACATTTGACTCTAGGCTAAAGGTCCACAACCATGCCAATGCTCGCTTCCAGATATATATCCGCAGCCAATGCAATGTGAACATGTTATCATCAAACCACACTGACAGGAATGTGCATCTGATAGTGTGATATTATTTGAAGGAACATGACCTTTGTCCAGTACAGGAATGTACGTCTGTCTGGTGAAGGAATTATGCATGTAATATAATAAAGAGAATAACACTATGAATGGATGGGAGAGTGGTCTATCTTGCCAGCTTATCATCCCAATCCATAGATCTGGAAGGAGTAAATGGCCCAGGAAATGCATCTGCATCCATTGCAACAATATGACTGCCTCTTTGGGGTCATACATTCAGTTGGGCTCATTGCCCTTATGTGCTAACACACTTCACATTACATCAATGTAAACATCCATATATCTCTCCACCAGCATTGACACAACTACGAAACAAATAGTCCGAAACCAAAACCCATATATTTAAATGAGGCCAAGTGGCTACCCACACACAACTTACATTAAATTTAATAATTTAATAACAAAAATCTTTATTTAAGGTTTTAAATCATTTTAAAATGACACATCATGTTTAACTTATTTTTGCCACAAATACTATTTTAACCTATTTTAAAATTTAATAATGCACAAATAATGATGTGTATATCTTTAAATTTTATGTTTGCAATCGCAAACCCCTACCCTATTACAAACAGATCTTATTAAGCATGAAAAATAAAAAAAACAATACATATTTTAAGAGATTACATTTTAACTTTAGATCAGAGTTTAAAATTGCAAAGTTTATAAAAGATAAAAAGGAAAGAAAGTTTATAGTTCATTTTTAGAAACAAATAAAGTTCGAAGATTTTAAATTTAAGAGAATTTAGATTTCATTTTATCATTTATAAATCTATACTTTCCTTTGTCCATGCTTGTTCCTTCACAATGAAGATCTAATTTACGCAAGGACCCTTTTCTTGCAGACGATGATGATTTTAGGAAGCTTGACAAGTATTTCTGCATATGGCACCAGTAGTTCAATCCTGGGATCTGTGAAGATGAAAGCTGTCTTCAGCTGGCCGAACCGAAGGAAGCACGATGAAGCTGATTGATTACATTCTTAGTGATGGCAACAATAGCTTTTTAAAATTTTTCTACTTTCAGCAAAGGCAATTGAATTTAAAATTTTAATTTTCTAATTCTCAAACTAATTATTTCTTTGGGATTTTCTTTTTATAGTCTTGAAGCATCTTATCTCTGGAATGCACAGATCTATCTAACATATTTCATATCTGTATTTCATTGGTTCATTGGTTGGGA
>JAQFVV010006747.1:260000-388323 GCA_028023455.1 Epiperipatus broadwayi
CATCAAATAAATTCAGATATAATTTCTATCTTAATGTAATTGTTACTTATAACTAACAATATAATCACAATAAGCTTCTAATTGTTTATTAAATATTTAAGAATGCTGAATCTCTTAATTTATTGCTGTATAAAAAATCTATGCCTGGTTACATAATAAACATTAACCTCAATACAAAAAAATGATATGTAATTATATTCTCTTGCCCATCCTGTGGTTTGACTTCTGAACTATTTTGTAACTGTTTCTAATGAATTATGTGATATAATCAATTCATGAATAGTATCATATCCCAGTATCATTAACCAATAAATTTGCATTGTAGAATTTAATGACAACCAATCAAGTTTATTATTTTAAATTATTCATCATTTATTAACAAATGTATAAAAATTAAATTAAAACATGTATATATGGCAAACACCATAAACATTTAAAATATATATATATATATTATAACGGTCAGGGAAAATTTCGGTATTGGAAACTTCTCGTATCTGCCATACAAGGATGCCACCAGGACATTTGAACCTGAAAATGTATATAGTAGGCAGATACTTACTATTAAAATCCAATTTTATTTTATATTGACCATTAGCCCTTGCCACTAGCTCAAGGAGATGCAGAGATTTATAATAAGTACTTATTCAACACTTCATTCAAGAGAGATTTGAACTCAAAAATAAATTTTTAATATTAAAAAAATAAAATAAGCCATTGCCAGTAATAACACATAAAAAACATTTATTAATGCACATATATAAATATTTAAAATTGAGTAATAATTTAGATATTATTAATTTTAAATTTAAATTATTATTTAGAAAGTCCGCACAGATGGACCATTTATAGAAGTTGGTTTTATAATGTTGAGTATAGATTGCTACATAGATTACTCGTTTAAAAACTTTTCAAAACAATCATTCAATCTCAGACTAAAAATTCACAGCCAACCCAATGCCTGCTTCCAGATATACAGATGCAACCAATGCAATATGAAGATGCTAACATAATACCACACTGTCAGGAATGTGCATCTGCAGCGTGATATTATTTGAAGGACATGATCCTCATCTAGTACAGGAATGTGCATCTTTCTGGTGAAGAAATCATGTGTATAATGTTTGAAATGCTACATATGGGGGAGAGTGATCTATCTGCTGACTTATAGTCCTTATCCATAGACCTAAGGAAGTCAATGTCATAAGAAATACATCTACGTATATTGCAATACAATGACTACACCTTTGGGTCATGCATTCAGTTGGGATTTGCCCTATATGCTAAACACGCTTCACATTATATTGATATAAACATCCATATATCCCTCCACCAGCATCAACCTAACTACGAAACAAAAAGCCTGAAATTAAAACCCTTTAAAATAAACATAAATGAATATAATATAAAGTTATTAATTGAACAATTGCTAAGGGAAATTTACAATAAAGTAAACACAATAGCACTCATCATAAGGTGCTGCATTGAAAACAACTTAAAATATATATGAGTAAATATGTTTAGATGCTCAGCATGAGGTGTTGTATTTACCGATATATGTACATTTTCATATATAAAAAATATTAAAACATAATCAACATAATGAATCCATGCAGCTATCTACACCCAACTTAAAATTTAATACAATTTTTTGATTTCATGGTGCTTGTATTATAGATAAAGACGCTGTAGGATGGCATCGTTTTCACGCTAAAACTATAAAATATGAACATTCACGAGCCATTGATTTTAATAATTTTTCTGTGCTTTTTTTGTAATGCGAAAATAAAAACAAAACAAAATCGTCTTTTTTAAATATTATTTTTTATTAACGTATACAATTTAAATGATAAATAATAAATGTAAAATAAAATCAAATTACAATTTGATTCGTGTTTTTTATATCGTATACTTTTTAAATTGTGTTACGGCTTTTTTTTATTAATTTTCTATCGGCTATTTTTTTACTCATGTTGCGGCTTTTTTTTATCGATTTTCTATCGGTTATTTTTTTTACTTGTGTTACGACTTTTTTTGTTGTTGTTTAACTAAAAAATTATAATCGTAATAAAAGTAAAACTTGTTTTGGTTAGATTTAGGGTTAGTTTAGGGTTAGGTTTAGGGTTAGTTTTAGGGTTAGTGTTCTGTTTGTTTGTAATGCTAAAATAAAAAAATTCAAAATCATAAGCGTACTTGGACAGAAGAAAGAAACTCAAAATTTTTTAAACAACAAACAAATGTCTTCTTTACTTATTAAACATGTTTATAATATTTGCTTTTTATTAAATTTACAAAAAAAAACTACATTTGGACTTTTCTTACTGGATATTTTTCTCGTTTGGCTCTTTTTTACTTCAAAAATATACAGACGGTAGAATCTTCTTTGTCTCGTGAATGTTACTAACTGTACATTACTTGACATGTTACCTAATTGCAACTCAATAAAAACATAGATATTTAACATTTATCCAAATAAAAGTTCAATACAGTACGTTGTAAAAAGTCTTATAATTATTGTTTTAAAACATCTGAACATTTCAATAGTTTAAAATAAAAAAAAATCCAATGAAAACAACATTTCAATACAATTCAAATACAAACTCTCTCATCAAGCTGTAATTATTTTATAAATTGTGCAAATTCATAAAATGTAATTGCTGCTTAGCGACATACATGCTGTACTGTGACGTGACATAGCGGCCTGCATTCTGTAGCACAACAAAAAAGTTGTATTATAGAAAACGTGGGTTCGAACATGTCGGTCACGGAAACAGCATTTTAATGTGTTTTGGTGTGAAAACCATGCCATAGAATGGCGTCTTTAGCTATAAGATGAGTACCGATTTCATTAATAAATATTAATAAAGAAAATGGAAATAATTGAATTGGCAAACATATATAAAAAATATATAAAAATAAATATTAATAACTGATTTAATCTTCCGTGTTGGTCAGATAAGAGTTTATAGTTTAAACTTATTTAGGCTTTAATTATTTAAGAAATTATTCAAAGTTCATTTAGCAAAAGTTTATAATGACTTGAGTTCATAATTATACTTTACATTAGAGGAGCTCCCAGTTCCTTGTGCCAATTCCTGCAAAGTCTTTATTATTTAAAATTTCAGAAAAAAACTGGTCTGTTGTTCATACCATAGTTATCAATCTGGAGGCTGCCTTAAACTGGATTGATCTTGGAACTATTTTATTGTAGGACCCATATGATTTGGGGTCTACAATAGTGCCATTCATATTTCAACAGTCACTTCATTTGAAATTAGTAAGAGGGTGAAAAGTACATCTTTTCACTCTCCTCCTCAAAAAAATCAAGCTGGAACTGTTCTTAATTTGAATTTTCTCTTTTTATATTCCTTTGGATTCACTGAGCATGGTTTCCTGTTCTGATGGTTTTTATTAGGCTCCAAGTGTTGGTTGCCCTTCCACAAGTTGGTAACACAAAATGTTTCTATCTCTTATTTGACCTTTAATTATAAATTTTCCCCAAGGGCTCATTTACTTTAGATTAATTAAAACCAACAATCATTTCCATCTTGAGTTTTAATACAATAGACAGTAATTTAATTATTGTACATTCTTAAAGAAATATATTTTTATCTTTATATCTTTAAGTTTTTGCTTAAAATAATTTTCCATCTATATATATATACGTTTTTGCAAACTTTTAGTTTTCAATTTTTAATTCTAACTTTTATTTAATAACTTTTATTTATGAACATTTGTGCTTTAACTTTTTTTAAAAAAATAATGTAACAGCATGTGTGCCGTTACAATATGTATATGGTCAGATTATGCCTTATGCAATAGGTTCTCAATTAACACTAATTCTTTTAAATTAAATAGGTGACTCTATGTCAAACTTCACTTATCAAATGCTAATATTAGAATGTATATTTATGTAACACAAATGTGTTGTAATACATATGCACTTTTCAAAATAAAAGAGAGTTCAGGACATAATTAACCTTTATATAAAAAAATTAATTGAAAAAATATATATACTAAAGATGAATCTGCCTATTTGTTTATTTTATTCTAAGAAAATAAAACAAAAATAAATACTTGAAATTAATTTATAGTATACAAATAAAGAAATAAATATTTTAAAATTGTAATTATAATTATGAAGCTATACAATATAAATGGGAATTTAGAAAAACATAATTCCCTTATATTTTATATATGTGTGAAATTAATCCCTACTTAAATTATACTACCATTTATAACCTATACAATTATAGATATAACAAAGACAATATATATATATATATATATATATATATATTGTCTTTGCTTATATATATATATATATATATATATATAAGCAAATGACCTGATTAAATGTTCACAAATACAACATTTTCGAAACAGTACTCTAGTTTTAAGGTCTATTTCTTGAACTACTATATATTCCAAAAAAATAGAAATATCCCATAAAGTTGTTAGTTCTGATACTTTTTTAAGATATCTAAAATACCCTTTCATGTAGCAGGTATTTGGTTTATGTGACATTATAAGTAAACAAACACTGGTTTATATCCATGATTATGCAATATAAATATCCTTTCCTTTAACAAAAATTTGATTCATAAAACATTACAAGTTAACAGATGATGTTTTCATCCATGACAATGTGATGGACATTGACCAATTCATATTTTGGATGTAAATAATTCATTGGTCTAATAAAATTGTATCAGCAGGCAAACATAATCTATCTGATAATATTTATTTTTGACAGCTAAGAAATATTCTGATCTCTTCACAAATCTATGCATTTAATTTTCATTTTTTCAATAAATTGTTGCTCTTCACAAATCTTTTTAGTTAATGGACAAATACTATTTCTTTCACCTCATCCTTCTATCCATTTAATAATTATATACTTTTAAAAGTAAATAAAAAAATCATATGAATGAACTTTAGGTTCATATCTATTGAAACCAAGATATGAGAGAGTGAGTCTAAACTGTTTAGTTCTATTTAAGTAATATTTACTAAGGCTGTAACCTCAAGAATGTGCACATAAAAATGTGATAGTAGAGACCTCTACAGGTCTTAACCACAAGCTTACATTTGGGAAGAAACTTTTCACTTGACATCAGAGAAACTATAGCAATGCTCCACATTAACTCTTTGGACAATTTTGCTGGCAAAAGCATAAATAAAAATTTTATTACACAATAATAACAATGAATAAAAATAAATATTTTATAATTATTACATGTATAATATACAATACTTATATCTTAAAATATCAATAATACTCTTTCACACTAACATAAACTAAACAATTTAGACTGTATTCTTTCATATTACACTGGACATGTACTTTTACACATATATTCTAACAAAATATTATAGAAATAAAATAGATATACTGAAAACAAAAAATATTTTGGTGTATTATTTGTAATATACTATTGTGAATGCAGTAACAAAAATATACATAATAAAGAAAAAATAATTTTATCAGGACTATAAACTTTAATACTTAAACATTCATTTTTAAAATGAATGAAGTCAATTAATAGCTTTTTATACATTACAATTAATGATAAACATTTCTTCCTCTCATTAGTATATGTTGTTATAACAACATATTCCAATGTTTTCCAGATTAATGTATTCACTATTAAAATCAAACAAGAAGAAAAATAAATAAGTTTACAATTGACATTTCACAACATATTGAAATTGATTTCAAATTTCAGTAGGTACAACATATCCTCTCTACCAACAAATTAAAAAAAAAAAAAAACAATTAACAAAAGTAACTCTACTATTACTTTGAATGTACACAATGAATGATTTCACTCAAATATATGCCAATGTCTTTTCCTTTTCTTATTTTTTTATATATTGTTTAACAATTTAATCATGATGAATCTTGAATATTGAGTATTCCCTCTAAAACAAGACATAAACTTGTTCACTGTTTTATTCCCATTTTCTCTATCTATTTCTATTATCTTATTACATACCTCTAATAAATAATATTCCAAAGATACCTTTACTAATAAAGAATTGGCTCAACCAGTGTTTTATCAATAATGTACTATAAAATACATATATATATATATATATATATTCCTTTTATCTTTCATAAAATTTACCAATCATAGTTGCTAAAATTTTACCATAAATTTGAAAATAACTCTTTATACTTTTATCTCTTTCAATAACTTCTTATCAGTAATATGACCTGAAATTTATTATAAACAAACAATATGACCTATTATGCACAAAGTTTCTTATATCTAAATCAACTAATTCATCATTCTTATCACGATTCTTTCATATAATGCATTTTCAATTTGTTTTCCAATATAGTATTCATATTTAGGATGACATCCACTATTCAACTTTGAAGATAAACTTATGTTTTAGAAGTTTTATTAATAAAGTAAATTATTCAGTACTTCTATTAAAAATTATTCAAGACCAAGTATTATTAACTAATACTTAATAGTTATTGATTTTCATCATTTATCATATTTACACTATTATGCAAACATCTATAAACCTCACTTCTTTAAGTGATTTAAAAACATTCACATCTTTAGAATTATATAATACTTCAAAATAATACAAGGAGCTATGAACATAAATATTTAAGAAATCATTTCCTTTTCTTACCATACCCCATGCTATTTATCTTGTATAATACTATATTTTTATCATTAATTTAGTTCTTGTATCAAGTATTTCACAACAATAAAAAAATACTAAAATACTACGTTCTATAATTATCTTTTGTTTAGCAGGTTATATCTTAATTTTGTCAAAATATCAAATAAAGATCTCAATCTTATTTCAAATATGTACAGTCATGTTATCATTAACTTATATAGGATTCAAATTCAAACACTAAAGCAATGTTTCTTAATTCTATAATACTATATGGCATATTATGCTTTAATTCTTAATTAAGTTATATTTATTTAGGTTTTAATTCAAGACACCAACAATAATACTCATTAATTTGTTAATCTGATCATGGGCCTTCAAGGATCTGAAACCATCCAAACTTATAATGGCATTAAACTGAGATTAAGCTTTCCCCTTTTCTATGTAATCTTCATCTATTCTCAACATATCTGAATAAAACAATAAAGAAATTTCACAATCCATATTACCATCTACCATACAGGCACTATTATCATAGTTTTTCTCATGAAATGAAGACTCAATTCATTTTTTTAGAGGGTCTATTTCTTTTTCCTTTGCTATTATATTACGATAAATTTTTCCTTGAGTAATTGCTTAATTTGTCACCTATAGGGTAAATTCCATTTTTTCTTCATTATTATAGTCATGGCTCTTTCAATAATTATTTTCCATCCCTTACTCTATAATATATGTTTTTATAAACTTGTGTTACATGTTTATTTTCTATATTATGATACAAATCATTCTCTAAATTCTCAATTTTTTTTGGAAATAATTATATTTTCCAGCCATGCTTTATTTATAGTTCTTTGACTATCTTTAGTCTTTAGTTCTTCATTTTGTTATAACAATTCAATATTTAGAAGCTTCTTATTTAAGCTATTCTGCTCTCCCTTATACTTTATTTTTATTACATCATCAGAACAATTTATCTTTACCTTTTCAAAATTTTCAACCATAGTTATTGTTTATAAAGACACCTGTTCTGATATCTTATAATCTTTTATTTTTATTTAATTAGATTCCATTTTCATATGACTTTGAATATCATTTAATTCCCTTCTAATATCATTTATCTCTAATCTCGATGCTTTCTGAGCATCCTCATGAGATTGCTCAATTTTTATATCACACTTCTCCAATTTTTGTTACCCAATTTTACATATCTTAATTTCATTATCTAATTCACTAGATCTAGCTTCTAATCTCTCCTGGGGTTTATATAACTGGTCTTTACTGACAATCATATTTATTATCAACTTCCTTTAATTTAATTAACACCTAGACAGTATTTGAATTTTTTAAATCGTGCATTCATAGCATTTAATTCAACTTAAGTCTAATTTATTATTCATATCTTCTCTTAGTTCTTTATTTTCTCTACATTGAATCTCAAACTTATTATTTACTTCTCCAGACTTATTAATTATATTCTGTACTATGTCTTCTTGATTGTTTATTTCTTCCCTCATTTTTCTAAACATTCCCTGAATAACATCTTCAGGTTCTGATAACATTTCAACAATATTGGTCTCCATATTTTCTTATTTTTTTAATAGCAAAAATAATATCATCTCTTTAATCAAAACAAATTATGACAACACTTTAAAATATTTTACTATTAGATATAACATATTCATCCACTCAACCTTCCAGTTTCCGATAAAAACCTAAAGAAAACGAGAATAATAACGTATTTTTTTTCTCTTTCTTTAAGTGAACAAAATTTTTCATTGCCTATTATTCATAGAGTTTTTTTTTAAATTTCAAATAAATTATAACGAATAAGCAAAATAATTTATTTGAAGCTAAGTACTTTTGATACAATATAGTATCATAATCACAGCTTCAATAAAAGGGGAGGTATTAGCCATCAATAAATAATGCAAATTGAATTGACATCAGAATGAATATTTAAAGGTGAATTTGCATACTAATGAGAAGTGGTTAACTATAAGTGCCATTTTTTTTTAGAAAGAGGGCTGCTGGAGTCTTTTTTATTGATGGCATGGATATCTTTGGAAATTGAAAAAGTTTCTTTCGATGTTTGTGCTCTGAACAAACAATGTCAGCTGTGGAAAAATCTAAGTAATGACCAGACAGCAACGCATGATTGAGGAAAATGGAAGACTATTCAGTGCTTTTCTGTGCAGTTATACAGATAATTATCCCTATAATATACCTTTAAACAAATAGGGTTAGAGCAGTTGATCTTATAAAAGATTTGATGTGAGGCATTTTTTGGGAGTTGAATTATTTAAAAGTTGGTTAAGTGATGGAACTGAATGAAAAAGTAATGTTGTATTTATCAATACAAATAATTTTTAGCTTACTCACGACTTTCGAGACATAGAGAAGACTAGACAATTTTTTATCATTGGGAGGAGTGATTGTAGGGTAAGAGATTTTATTATAAAAGTTAGTAATGATAGTGTGAATATTTTTAAAATTGTATCCTATGCTGATAAAGTCTAATAAATAATTTGATGTTTTGTCTTTGATCAGTCTCAAATTTGTAGAGCTAAGGTTTCTATGAAAAAAGTTTTTAGTTTTTGAACATGGGGAGAATTGGAATTTGGGTGTATAGTACTGCTAATACTTAAAGGTTTCAAAATCATTCTCTAACCAAAGGTGTTAATTTGTATTTTTATATTCATGTAGAGAAATTTTAAATAGTAGAGGGTATTATCTTTGGACTCGATGGTCAATGTAAGAGAGTTTGAAGATGTCAACTCGATGTGTATTTGGCAAATAGTTTCTTCATTAACACATATGAAAGTGTCATCAACATATTTAAAGTATAAGCAAGTATTAAGAAAATGTTCATATTTAAAGATGATTAAACATTCAAATTTGGAAAGCTAGAGACTACATATGACTCCACTGAAAGGAAGCCCCGTAGGCCAGCTATGGTTCATTTAATGTTTTGTGGTTAATAGATGCAATGATTTCTCATTGTTCCAATTCAAAGTCTCAATAATGAAGTTCTTTTGCAGATATTGTAATTGATTTGTTGCAATAGTCCATCTATAATATTAATACATTGAATATGAAGTTCAGAGCTGTGATATTGAGTGAAGCAATTTTATAGCTGTGATTAATTGGTATGTTTTGTATTTTTTTCAATGAAGTCATATAAGAATTTCAAGCCCTATGCACTGAAGCTGAATGCATGAATTAGCCATGAAGTAATGAATTTAATGGCATGGTAACAATAAGAGCCACTGAAATCAAGGAGAAGATGAAGTGGAAGATTATTCTTGTGTAATTTGATGTTTGAAAAGATTCGAGGGATGACTTTGGCAGAAGAATATATTTTAAAGTAATCATGGTCAGAAAATATTTTGTTGTGATCTAACTATCTATAACATATCATCACTGTATACAAGAAATCATTTTATATTCCTCTATAGATATTTATGAGACCTTGATCTCTGATTTTTATTTTTGATCAAGCCTATAGTTGGTTGCACATTTTATAACAGAATAAAATATAATACTAAGCTCTTATTTAATAGCTCCACAGATTTGGGTGGCATTTGTAACAGAATAAAAATAATGGTCATGAAAGAATGGTTCTGGTTTAATAATGTTCATGAATGAGAATCACTTGTAACAGAATAAAAATATGCCCTGAGGTTGGATGCCATTTATAACAGAATAGAAATTTGGGTCATACTGAATTCTTAATTACAGCCTAATTATTTATCACTCTTTATAACAGACTTAAAAAATATGGACCAAGGAAGAATATCACTGACTTAATAATGTCTGTGAATTATAGTGTCATTTCTAATAGAATGAAAATAATAAACTAAACTAAAGTGAATATCAATCAGTGAATAACAATCTAACACTTAATTCAATAAAACAATGCTAACAATCTTTGTTGTAACTTTATAATTCCCAAACATCATTTAGAATGGATAAAAAACAAGGAAATCATTATTTCAAGCTATCCTAAAATATGAAAGTTATTTGCAATAGATTAAAGATAAAGCAATAAAACCTAATATCACTTTTATAAACAATGATCTATGTCTATTATATAAAAAACTTTCTAATAGAATGAAAATAATGACAAAGAATTATACAAGTGAACTTTTATATTTGTTATGAATCCAAACACTTTTTTTATAACAATACAAACTTATTAAAACATGCAAAACTCTCCATACAGTAATGCCACTCAGTGCAAGCCAGAGTAATCAATGGATGCCAGATGGTTTGTGCACAAAATCCCTATCTAGTGCCTACTCATCCAATATCCCTAGACTAGTTTCTAGCTTGTGGCTTTCATCAGTGAGGAGCCTTGGATCTGAGAGCACTGTACCTAGATCTTAGAATCTAATGCAACCCTCCAGCAGCCACCTTTATCTCTACTTAACTACAAAATTATGAGTCCAAAATTGAAAACACAATAATATTTTCAATCCAAGCTCATTAGCTTGTATAATGATATAGGTCTGAACTCAGTTCAGTACCCATATATTTTGATGTCTTTGGTTCTTTAATAACCATAGCCACCACTATCCTATTAGACAAGAAATTGTGATCATGTGATGTTTAGTCATTTAATACAAACCTATAGTAGAAGTTAAACATTATTTATATTTAAATAAAATGATCCATGTATAGATGCAATAATAATTTAATCTGCCATACAAATCTAAAATATCAATAATATCTAAATAAATATATATAACTCAATAATTGATTTCCAGTTACTAATTAAGCCATGCTATTCCAAATAATATTAATATACACTTATTAATTAAGCTAATTATAATAAGATTAAATACTTAATAATAGTACAAAATCAATTAATCTAACACATCTCTCCACATTTACCAACTTATAATACTATAAAATACTATTATTTTATTAGATAACATTAAAATTTATAATATCCAATCACATCAATATATAAAATAAATGATAGATTCCTATTTGATGCTTATTCAAATGCTATGGACAAATCATATCCAATTACTCTTCAGTTTAATAAAGCTAAATTGTTAAAACTTCAGATCACAATTTTCAAGAGATATGAAAGATTTATTAATGTTTCATTATAATCAAATACTAATATTAATTACGATCTACATCAATGAAATTTGAATATAATTAAAGCAAATCACTCTAATTTGTAACAGAATAAAATTTATTATTATTACCAACTTTCTATAATCAAATAAGATGATGATCTTTATGGATGAATATTGATTTAACGTAATATACACCTTAATCAATATTAGTTTAAAATAAAATATGTGAATATCTATCTTTACTCATCTTCAATAATTATTATATTTGTACCTTTATCAATCATTGAATCAATTCAGATATAATTTTTATTTTAATATAATTGTTACTTGTAACTAACAATATAATTTTAATAAGCTTCTAATTGTTTATTAAACATTTAATAATGTCAAATCTCTTACTTTTTTGTTGTATAAAAATATATAGCTAGTTAAATAATAACTTTAACTCTGATACAAAAAATGATATGTAATTATATTCTCTTGCCCATTCTGTGGTTTGATCTCCAAACTATTTTGTAATTACTTCTAATAAACTATATGGTATAATCAATTCATGAATAATATTATATTCAAGTACATTAACCAATAAATTTGCATAGAAAAATTAAATAAAAATTATATATGTATATAACTATTAAAAACCATTCAACACTTAGACAATCCCAATATAGATAGTGATCAAGAATTTCAAACTGTTGTCAAGGTAACATCCTTATAATGTTGTCTTGACAACAGTTTGAAACTCTTAATTATTATCTATATTGGGATTGTCTAAGTGTTGACAGGGTTTAAACCCATTTAGCCTTGATCATTATTACACTTAAATATATATATATATATATCATATATATAATAATATATATATATATATATATATATATATATATAATATTATTATTTGATATCTGTATTTTTTTCAAAGCAATATACGTAATTATATAATTGAATATTTGTAAATACAGTAATTAAATAATTAAAAATTTTATCCACTTAGGAGTGCTTTTGATTATGCTAGTAATCTTTGTCAACTAAAACTTTGAAAGGCTAATCTTCCCATAATTCCATGATTTTAATGTTTGCTGCTTGCTTGTTAATTAAGTCATGTTTATATTTGTATATTAGCATAGCTTCTTTTATTTTTATTTTATTGTTATTTTTTACAATTTGCAATATTTTTACATTAAGATTTAAGTCAAAACCATAATTACATGACTTATTATGGTTGTAAAAAACAGATGCTGAAATATTATTATCTACTATACAATTTTGTTTCAATTTCTGAACCCATTTTAATAATAGCAAGTGCTCTTTAGTTCTTTTTTCCAATATACATCTAGATTTACCTATGCATCCACTGCCACACCTACATATCCATTGCTGAATATACATTTTATTAAATAAACCTGACATCATCAGCAGAATTCAAGATCCCATCAAATATAGAGACACAATTTTTATTTGAATTTATTTACAACATTCAATATGAACTTAAAGTTTGATTGCAATTCTAGCTATAATTTAACTAAAGACTTTTTTGCATCAGCTAATGTCAATAAGCAAAATAGAGTTTTTAATAAAACTCATCTTTAAATAACTTTACCTTCAAATAACACATTTAAACATGTAAATCATTATATAATTAAACACCATACAAATATTCATATTAATGTTAGTTTTATTAACGATCTCTATAGAAATTTTAGCATATTTAGGCAAGTATATTTGAGGGTTCTGTTAATAATATGACATCATTAGCAATATAGAAACCAACTGAGAGTCATCCAACTTACCATTACAATTTCTACTTAAGTTTACTTCCAACATTTAATATGATTTTACAATGAGAGGATATTTAATTAAAAACCTTTTTTGCTCTGGGATTTGGCTAATGTTAATAAATAAGACAAAGCTTTTAATCAAACTTATTCTTAAAAAGCTTTGCTTTCAAATAAACATTAAAATTTGTAAACAATTATTTTAATTAAACATCACATAAATATATAATAATATTAATGTTATATTTACTTATGGCATCAAAAGAAATTTAAGATATTTAAGCAGTCATGTTTTTGAAGAAATCAGCTAATTTCTGGGTGGATACATATCTCTGTTAATAAATCTGATACCAGCTTCTGCATAAGAAACTAATGGATATCCCATCAACCATAGCAATATAATTTCCATATACAATGTTCAATATAATCTTAAAGCTTGAAAGCATTTCTAAAAATTATTTAAAGCCTCCTTTGTGTTAATTAATGTTAATAAACAATAGATAGCTTTTAATCAAATCCAACAATTTATATGCCAAGAAATTACTTTTTCTCATCAAATATGGCTGCCTAAATATTCTAAAATTTTTATAGATGCTTAAGGAAATGTAACATTAATATTATTACATATTTATACTGCATTAAATTAAATAATAGTTTACATATTTAAATGCTTATTTGAAAGCAAAGTAATTAAACATGAATTTAATTAAAAGCTCTATCTTGTTGTTATTAACATCAGCTAATTTAAAGAAATTACTCGTAAAACTGTTTTCAAGTTTTAAGATCATATTAAACACTGTGAATAAACTTAAATAGAAATTGTATTTCTGTGAATGATGGGATCTAGACTAACTTTTTATGATATAGATAATGTCATGTTTATTGATGGAACATATATCTAGGGAAAAAAAAAGTTGATTTTTTCATCAAATGCAACAGTTTAAATTTTCTAAAAGTTAGAAGATATAAGTAAATGTAATATTAGTATTATTACATAAATATGTAGTTCTTAATTAAATAATTATATATATATATATTGTGACCTAATTTAAAGGAGCTCAAAAGATCTATTGTAACATATTAAAGAGAACAATAAGATCCAAGTGTATTAAATAATTAAGAAACAGTTCAAATATAAATCTTTAGCTTAATAAATGAAAAGCATTGTAGCTTAAATTAAATTATGAGAAGAATACCTGAGTAGTGGCTATTAAACAAAAAGATCAGACTGAGTTATCAATCCTATTAAGGATCATTGGATTAAATAAAACATACTTCTATAATTAGATTCCTCAAGATATCACCATATCAATAATTATAAACAAATTATTAATAACAACTATTATAACTCAGGTATATGGAAACCACGTGAGGTGAGTACACTAGTAACTCAATAAAATATCTGCTCAGGTATACAGACAGTAGATTTTATTCACTTTCATTTCTTGGTTTGATGTTAAGTGCATATCCAAACAAATACCAAGTGAATATGGTCTAGCAGGGCGCCACTAGATTATTTGAATCTAGACACAGTTATATCTAATAACCTTTCACAGGTACCAGGTTTGAATCCCTTTTTGGTACTTTATTTCTAATAAACATGGAAGATTTTGCTTTTTAGAGCCATATCACTGTATGCACTATCTAAGTAAACATAAAACATCTTTAAACTAAAGTGGAATTCATTAGACACAAATCATTTCTCAGATCTTAGCATAACGAATGTGTTTCAATATTTTGTTATAAGTTTTACTAGCTCAGATTACTATTAATTTAGTATGGCAATTCACTCATCCTCGCATGAAATAGATGATGGAATGGTGGTTATAATATTACTAAGAAATCACTAAGTATTATGAAATCAATATTTATTTGTGGCCTTTGAACATTTAAACAGCTCATTAATTAAAATGTGATGATGACGATGATGATAATGATAACGATAATGACAATGGTTTCAACCACGCTTTAAGACTAAGCCTAAACATAAAACCTAATTTTTATAAAGAAATTCATAATTATTGTTAATCTTAGCATATTTAATCATATCTTAAACAACTAATATTCAACCATTGATGATGAATGATCACACTTGATAAAGACTACTCTTAAGGAACTATATATGCCTCGATTAATAACATAAAGTAATATTTATTACTGCATTTCTAACATATACATAAAAATTTCTATATTTACATGAAAATTTATATTAACAATAACAACAATAATCATAATCAACTGTTTTAAAATCATAACATTAAATTTTAAATTCCTCCCCCTTTCCCGTAAATGTATTTCAAAAGTATATTGTATCTACAAAAAAAGTATTTCATATAAAAAAAAAAATTCACTCATTGGCACACATACCTTATAATCTAACAGGTAAGCAGAATGTTAAAAAAAATGTTAGTAGAATTGAAAAAGCAAGTTTTAAATTATTTTCTCCCCTTCTCTTCTACCTCTGAAATGCTATACTTTAACTTGAAACAAAATAATCTAATATTTTAATACTACTTATTACTTCACATTCACTCGCAATTATACACATATAAAAATATTATTATGTATGTGCGTGTTTTATCCCATAATAACAAAATACTATTTAAAACCAAAATAATAATACAAAAATTATTTTACACATTAATATTTCATAACTGTAAATTAATAAACAAATAATTTTGATACATTCAAGATCATTTATGGAGCTCAAGGCTATTATTAGTAAGAAATTATTGTTTTAATCGATCTGAATTGTCTTTAAAAGTTCTTTAAATAAAATATACCACTTTATTGCTAAAATTTTTATTAAGACTCTGCTATCATAAAGAAAATATATCAAAAAAAGAATTTTATACTACCAGTTCTTTGTAGCGACTTCTAATGAGTCAAATTTCTCTTGTTTAATGTCTATCTTTGACAGCAACAATTTCCATGTTTCTTTGGAACAATCGCTTTCTTAAAGTGTATAATTATTTGATGATGATGATCCTATTGAGGTTATTTGCTTTAGTGGACAATTTGGAAATCTTTATATTAATTTTTCTTCTCTTCCTGTCAAGCATGATTCTTTGAGTGGATGAAATACAGCAGTTGTTTTCATGTTTATAAATTTCCTGGGTTCTAAACTCAGTTGCTGGAACAATTAATTGGACTTGATGATTAATATTTATCAGTAGATTAATTCATCTTTCTGATCTTCGAATGCAGGTGAATGTTTTCTTCTTTCTATTTAAAAACATCTTATTTCTCTGGTCAGTTGAAAGGTGTAGAGTATTATTTTCAGACAAGACATCTTTTCTTTCCTATATGATCTGCAGCTCCACGATGGTCAGGTCTTGATGGGACACATATATAATTTTTCTACCCTGTCATTTCTTATATTTTCAACATTCAAAACTTCATAAAAAAATGATTTAAAAAAAAAAACCTATCTAGCAGAACTAAAAATGTTTGTCTGCTTTAGTTTCAATAATTTTTAAAAAGTCTCTCTCTCCCAATAATAATATAATAATAGTCTAATCGAATAGCTCAACTGATTTTCCAGACTGCTTTTATATCCAATTTTTGAGTCAACTCACCCAATTAGAGTGATAGTGCGAATTGCTATTTTTGACCAACCCAAAAAAAATCACACACCTGGTTTTCAGACACTTTTGTCTTAAAAAAAAATAGACTTAATCCTTTTTCACGTATATCTGTAATATCTAAAATTGGAGTTTCTTTTCTCTAATATTAAGATAAGACAATTTCAAAATTAGTGTTCCCACCCAGCTTAAGCTCCCAAAGTGACAATCATTTACAAAAACAAAATTGCTACAAAAATAGATATCTGATTCAACAGATTTCCTCTTTTAATATAAAATTGTAAAAAAAAATAATTTGACAGATTTAACCCTTCTTTTTCTTTCAATATTTAATAAATGTAAATTTCTGTATGTAATGTACACACATACTTTATCATTTCACATCATTCATAAACTAACATTAAATAATATAATTGCTAGCTTAGTAATTATAACCCTAATATTTAAAATTAAATCTGTGACTTTTTCAATTCCCACTTACAATTATAGAAAAGCAAAATAGAAGTATAGAATAAAATATTAGAATTGATCAAGCATAGGTTAGTTTTAAAGAAAGTTAAATATCTGAAATATAAAACAATCAATAGCTTACACATACACTGCCTATACGTATGCGTTATAACTTTGCTTTTTAAAGAAAAATTAAAAATTGAATAGTTTAATTGTGTGTATTACCTTTCTATCAACACACAAACAAATAAAGAATATAATTGTTGACCCACTCTCTTTCTGTCTAAAGCTTTTAGAACTGGATCTTGTAGGGTTTAAACTTGGATGCCCTACAGCTTCTTTTTTTTTATATATAAAAAAAATGTGATGATGATTTTGTTTTACATTTTCCTACATGCACATTACTATAAATTTAGCTAGTGACTAAATTGTAATGGCACAATATATATATATATATATATATATATATATTATATATATATATATATATATAAAATTAAGAGCGTGCTAATAACTCTAAACAAGCTTTTTTTTTTTTTATTTATGATAAATGCTACTACAAGAGAAGGCATTCAAATCATTTTTATCTTGGATTGTCCCCATCCCCAGACCGGTTTCAACCTATGGGTCTCTTCAGTGAGGAATTGGGACATTATATATATATAATGATATGGAAGTAGGAATATACTTGGGGGAGTAAAAAATCATCATCATACCCTACATCATTAACAATGAGTGTGAATCAAAAATCAGCATTGGAAATCAATATTAAGCAGCATATATAAGCTATAAACATATCATCATAAGCATTGGTCATTATTCAATTAGTATCCTTTGTGACTGGAATTTAAAAAGGTTCACTATAAAACTGAAACTAATCATCATTTAGCCAAGGCCGAACTTAGAACATATTATTAAAACAATTATCAATATTTCAATTTCACAAATATACTTAAGTGCTAAAATAATTATTATTAAGTATATAAAAAATTCTGGGATTAGTATATCAATGTTAATCATCATTAGTACTCTGGGTTATCAGTTATTGTGAATAAATTGTATATCAATAAAATAATATTTATCATCTATAAATTTAAATATGTGATTTTAAGGATGAACTTTTGTCTTTGGGTGATCCAAATAATCCCTTAAAGAACTATCTTAATGTCCAAACATAACATACCCACATGTATACATAGCAAAATACATTGTGTTCAATACTAGTTTGGGATTGCAAGGATCCTAGGAATTGTTACTATGAACAAAAATAAATAGATATATCAAACCTAATCTGTTTCACATTAAATAATTTCAGACAAATAACTTAAAATAATGCTTAATAAATTCATTAATTAAAAATAATAATAAAAAGCAAAGATCTGTAAAGTAATTTACACACTCTGATTTTGACTTACAAAGATATATAAATAAATGGTTTACCTAATGACTATATATATATATATATATAATATTTGGCGGTGGCTCCTCGATGCCGAGAGGGGAGTGCTGAATTCTTCTTAATAACCGGTGCGAGATTTTAAATGGGACGCCGTAATTTTTCGGAAAATTATATAGTATATGTTTTGTATTAAAGAAAGTTTAGTTTAAATTTTGTGTAAAAAGGTCTGCCAGTATTTTTAAAAGTCGAAAAAAAGGGGGTGTGTGGGGGTTGGGTTGTGTGGGTGGCTGTTTTTTTTTGTTTTTTTTGGGTTTGGGGAATTATTAAATATTTTTTTTTATTTTTATTATATATATATATATATATATATATATATATATATATATATATATATATATATATATTACTTTTTTTTTTTTGTGGGTTTACAAAGGGGGTTTCTTCTGTGGTCTGTTCGGTTTTGCTTCAACTTGAGTATTTTTTTAAATATAAAAACAGGGTCGATCGGGAGAAAGCACAAGTACACCAAAACCATCCCATTTCCCTCCCTTCAAAAAAAAAATAAATAAAAATAATAGTGCTATATTTAATAACTGTTGCTGTTTTCGGTTTTTTTTTTTGGGTTTCGTCCTCTTCGCAATAACCTATGCGTTTAATTCTGTTTAGGTTTTTCTTTTGACAAAAAATAGTATATCAAATGTTTCTAAATATTAGATATAAAATTAATCTATTAAAATATATAAAAATCTACTTTATATTTTTTTTTTTTTTTTTTTTTTTTTACCAGCGTTTAATAGTTAGATTTGGAAATATATTTTTTGATAAGTAGTATATGGAAAAGAAAAAGGAAGGAAAATATAATATTATATATTTTTTTAAAGAATGTAAAAAAAGGGGAGAGGGTAGGTTATTTTTTGATTTTAAATTTGTATAATTTATTTTTTTTATTTGAGAGACGTATTATATAATAGTACATAAAAAAAAAGATAAAAAAATAAAAAAAAAAAAAAAAATGTATTATAGTTTTTGTAAAAGTTTGTTTTAAAAAAGTAAAGAAAAAAAAAAATTGATAAGAGTGAGTTAAAAAAAAGGGAAGGAGAAAGCAGGACAAGGAAAAGGTTTGTCAGTGAACGGGGAATATAAAGAGAAAAATGGCAAAGTCCAACGGGGGCGGACACCTCCCTCACATTTAAAACAAACGCAACACCTCAAACCCCCCAGAAAGCGAGCCAACACAGAGAAAAATGTTGAAAAATTAAGATTAAAGTTGTAATATTTATAAACGATGTCAAAATTATAAGTGATTTATATTTTGAAATTCGTGTTTTGTATTATGTTAATTTTAAGTAATTAAGGGTAGGCGGTTATTTGGTTTTTTTTGTCAAAAGTGTAATATTTACGTATTTATTCGCTTTGTTTGGTGCGTCTTGATTGGGTTCTTTAGTTTCTCTGCTTGTCATATGTTTGGTTATGTTTATTTGAGTTTTGCCGGAGGACATGTGTTAAATAACGTGAATAAAGTTAAATTAGTGGGGAGGCAATGGTTTGAAAGTTATTAAGGGAGGGTTAATAGGGATAGAATTATTTTTTTGTTCGGGGATGCAAAATTTAAAAAAAAAAAAAATTTTTTTTTTTTGACTTACGTATCTGCCTACTTTATAAATTTTTCTAGGTTCAAATGCCTAGATGGCGCCCTGTAGTGCGTTTACGTAGTTCTTCCCGATCGTTAAAATGGACCCAACGTGGACGATCTTTAATAAACACGAGTGCCTGAGAATGTTAAAAATAAATTATGCCAGTAAGATTTTTCTTTAAAAATGAGTATATACATTGAAAATGAAGGTAATATTTTTTCTGAAATCAGAATATATTGTTTGTATTATATAAAGTTATGAAGTTTGTGTAAAAGTACTGCCAGTAAGAAAATTGCGTATATGTAGAAATAAATGGGAGGAATAAAATGTAACAATTAATATAAATCATAATTTAATTAAAAAAAAAAAAAAAAGTCTAAAATCACGTAACTTCTTTGACTTGCCTAAGTTAATAATGAAATGTAGGGAAAAGGGAACATGAGGGAGGAGGTGTAATTCAGTGGGGTGAAAAGGAAAGAATAGTCAGATTTTTTTGTAATTATAACAAAGTTATGTCTTTTCATTTAACCAAAGTTTTGTCTTTTAAAAAAAAAAAAAATTAGTATAATCAATTTGTGTATCATTATAACTATAAATTCTTTTTTTAAATGTTTTTGTTTTTGAGGAAGTTTATGATATGTAAGGATATATGCGTTACATTATTTTAAAATAAAATAAAAAGATTAAATAAAATTTGATTTATTAAAAAGAAAAAAAAACTTAAAAAACTGAAAATTAAAAAAATATATATATATATATAAGCCCACAGGTGTTCATACATAATAAAACAAAATATCTAAATAATTATTAATCTAAAAAAGATTATTCTATTTTAATAATACATCATGAATAAATTTAGATATACATATATATGTCTAAACATGCACACACATTACATATTATAATATCTCAATAATATTTCATTAGGCATAATAAATTTATCTATGTTAACAATATATCAAGAAATAAATGATAAACATATACACCTGGGTCTCATTTTACGTGATAGATAGGTTCCTCAGAAAACACACGCAAACAAAATTGTGCAAAAATAGACATAACTTACCTTGAAAAAGGGGGAATATGGACTGTGATTTTTCAAAAAGCGCGTAAAAGCAAAGCACCAACATAAAATTACTTTAAAATTCGTGCAAAAAAAAAATAAGGAAATAAAATATGACTAATAAAAAATTTCAAATTTGAAAAAAATTGATACAAGACAAACTTTTTTTTAACTATAATATTTAATTTTATTCAAAACAATATATTTTTATGCATAATTTATAGTAATTTACATTTTTTATACACGTTTTAATTATTATCACTATTTGCCGATGAACAGGTTCGTTTGCAAACTGGTAAAAAATCAGATTCTTCGCAAGAGAAAATACAACTAGTGCCAACATCACTCTCATGTTGTGTTAATGTGTAATTAGTAATTAATCTAACAACTAAAAATTAAATTCTTATTTTTGTCTTTAATTTTTTAATTTTCAATTTTAATTGTGCCCACTGCTATTACTCACCTTTTAAAAATAAACTTGTGGACACTAAATGATTAATAATTGATTACGTTCTTTTTTAAAAAGCAAAAACAGAATGTGATTTAAAGTGCAAAATTAACACGCACAATGTTTGAACAAATTTACATTATAATCTTGTAAAATTTAATGTGTGTATACATAAAATGTGGAAATCATGATTTTAATTTCATTATTGCATAAAATCTTACTATTATAAAGCACTGAAAATATTGAAATTACTAAGATGAAAGTCGAATTCCAATAATGTGCTATTACTTTTAATATATGCAAAATTTATTATTTAAAGTAATAGCGCATTATCGGAATTCGACTTCCAGAGAAACATGAATCGTGTAACTTCAAAATCGCGTTAAATAAATCCACGTAAAAAGAGACCCAGGTGTATACAGTATATGCGTACACATATTTGTTTGTATATAAAAATAAAATATTTTCAATTATTAATTTTTAATTCATATCTAGAAATCATTTTAACAAGTTATAGAGAAGAAAAATAGTACTAATTTAATCTTGCTTTTTTAAACATTAGTTTTTTAATTAATAACTTTATATTTTGAAATATGATAGAAAATTTGTGGATTGATTTAGTAATTACATAGAAAACAAATAATTCAGAGATATATAAATTATTATAGTTTGAAATAGACATGTTTTGTATCAAATGAAGCAATATAATGTGAAGTTTTAAAATTAGACCATTTTCAAAAATTTGCAATTGAATGCATTTTACAAAGACATAATCACATTTTTATACACATTATTTAATCAAATTACTTGTGTTCTTATTCAATAGATAAACCACTATTAGTTCTCATGTCATGTCTTATGATATGCGGAATGATTGTTGTAGAAAATCACTGGGAGATTGTTGTCTTAAAGTAGATATAGATTTAATGGATTGGCATATTATTTCTAGAAACACTAAATATCATATGATTACCATTCTTTATGTTTACACAAGCTGTTAGCACAGAAGGAAAACTCTTCCCACAGTAGCACTATACCACAGTGCATGTCAGAATAATCAATGAATGCAGAAAGGTTTGTGAATAAAATCCCTATCTAGTGCCTACTCATTCAGTATCCTCAGACTAGTTTCTAGCTTTTGGCTTTTATCAGTGAGGATTGCCAAATACACCAAAATGTATAGATGCTGAACTGAGTTCAGATTTATATGACTGACTATATAAGCAAATGAGATTGAATTGAAAAGAATTATTATGTTTTGATTTGAACTCAAAACTTTATAGTTAATTAAAAAGTTTCATTAGATCTTAATATCTAAATGCAGTGCTCTCAGATCGAAGGTTCCTCGCTGATGAAAGCCACAAGCTAGAAACTAGCTGAAAATTTCGGATGAGTAGGCACTAAATAGGAATTTTATGCACAAACCTTTCTGCATCAATTAATTATTCTGGCTTACACTGTGAGACCACTGAATGGAGAGTTTACCTCTGTGTTAAGTTCTTCCAGAGAGGATTTTATGAACATTTATGATGACAATGCACATTCCAAATATGAATTGCTTTCATGAACTAATTTGACAAGAACAAAAGTAAACCATAAAAATCTTTCCAATGATTCACCTTAACTGAAGTATATCAGAATGATGGATGCTAACGTAGTTGCATAGTCATCACAATAGATTAAAAACATGATGTTCAGCATTTAACCATGATTTTATATAAAATGGACAATTGTACAATTTGCATTTGGAAATGCCATAGTTGAAGGAATGAATTAATTTATTGTGTGCATTGCTCTCTTAACAAATATTATAGTACTGGATACCATCATTTACAATAACATAATCAATGCAAACTATATTCCTTTTTCACTAATATAATGCAAATTATTTATTTCTAACAGATATTGTGGAATCTGGAGATTTTCTTTGACATCTTGATTTTTCAATTCTCATTAATCAAGAATCTGCATGGATCTTTTGATGTTATCTAGAATTATTTTGCTAATATTTAGTTATGATAAATCATGCCTAAACTTCATGTTATTAATATAAGTCTGACATTACTTGTCTGATAGCATTGTATTAATATTCACATAAGGTAGTTTCTATTAATTCAGCATTAAATGTGTTTATTACATGCATCTGCTGGTTCATATCTTTTTTCATTTGGCAAATTCTTTTTCATGTATTTCTTTATAGATAGTGGCATACACATATACACATGCATTAACTCTGATATTAACGATATCAGCAGCTAATTATTAAATCTTGAAGAAATACACATTAAAACATAATGATGTTATAATAATAGCTTTATATATTAACTATCGGATATTAGTCAAGCGTTGTTAGCCGAGAGGTCAGCGCAGCCGTCTTGCAAGCAAGCAGTTGGTTGCAGACGGTTGTTGTGGGTTCCCTCCCCCCCGGGCCGATGCTATGACATATGGAAAAAAAAAACTATCGGATATTAAGCTCTATAATGTAGCGGGAAGTCTTAGGTAAGCTAATTAATATTCAATTAAACATATATATATAGACAAATCAAATATAATCAAAATGCTGAAAATAATCATTCTTCTGATATCAGAAACAAAGAAGCAGTACTAAAAAATATAAGAAAGTTAAAATTTCTTTTTTCTTTAGAATATAACAAATTCAAATTAGACGGGGAATTTTTTTTTTTTGATATTGGCTTTCATCTTTTTTTTTTTTACAGTAGAAAAAATATAAAAGTTAATGTAAAAAGGTTTTTTTTTTTTTTATATATATACAATAAAAGATTCAATAGTCATTTAATAACAAATCTATTAAAAGAGATTATTTCTGCAGTAATTCAAAAAAAAAATTCCACTTAAGTAGGATTGCTCAGATTATCAGCTAAATTTCCTGATAAGCAGAATCTAAAATGCAGAATGTAAAGAAATTTAAACAATATTATACATCATTTTATTGTCCACATTTCAACATTTTTATATAATAATCACAGTTGTGCTGTTCACATTATTATTATTATTTCCTGTTTTTTATTTGTTTCAGATTTCAAGTGTATTATATTTACTTAATTCCATTATGTATAAATATTAATCACAAGTAAAGTGAAAGGCATTTTCAGGAGGAGCATTTTAACATCTCTACACAAATGTAATTAATAAAGAAATGTTAATAAAATAGATTATATAAATACCATATATATATATGTGCAGTTTTTAAAGTTCTTTTAATCACTATTTAGTTTTTAAATAATTTTGGTGCTTTTACATTTTGTTTTCACGGTTTATTTCTTAGTGGAAACGAATACATATACCTTCCACACACACGCGCGCGCGCAGCGCACACACACATTATATACCATCTGTTTTTTGCTTCTGAATGAATAATGTATACTCTTTCGTTTTAAACAAAGATTGAACATTTTGAAAATTCAATAATACGGCATTTATAAAAAATGTTTGTCTTTTTTTTTTAAGATCTGTATTATTGATTTTTCTTTAACAATAATTTATATTATTTTTTAAATAATTTGCATTCCATTAAGCTTATTCTATCACTTACTGCTATCAAAATCCTGAACAACGTAATATTTATACTTAATAGGCTGAAACATATTGATAAAATTATAAATCATAGCTCTTCTGTTTCTGTATATGATTTTCTTATTAAGATTGTTATCATCTTTTTAGAAAACAAAATATTTTTATTTTTTTAAAATGATATTAATAATTTTTTATTTCCTATTCCTAATTACTGGTCGTCAAGTGTATATTTGTATGAACATACACTATGATGTAATAAAAGTTGTTAAACTTTTTTATTGCCTAGTCATAAGGTTATTATTTCTATATTTAATTTTAGTCAATGAATTCAGATTGATACAATAAAATATGTCTGCTTTTGTTTTAGCATTTTATGAATTTGATATTAAAGCTTTTCTCTATTTCAGGATATTATCAGTCGTTTTCCTTAAAATAAATTTTGCAAATCGCTCCAGTATCCAGATCACGTTTTTGAAGATTTTTAATTTTTTTTTTTAAAGTTATGCTAATTACTTTTAAAATAGAGAAATTTAAAATATTAATAGTCATTTTAAAATGTACTTAAAAGAGAACTATAAGAAACTAACATTAAAGAATGTGATTATTGTTCAGTATTATATAAAAAATTAGAAATAACAGAAGTGGAATCAATCACCCCACTACTGCCATAAATCCTATAGGACTAATTAGGATAATAATACAGGCATGGAGATTCAAATGTTTTATATCCATAAATCACATGATCAGTGAAAGTTGTTTACAAAATACATGGCTAAATATGGAAGACTGGTGTTTGTTTTTATGCTGGTGATGGTTGCAATATGATGGGGTTGAGATGAGAACTTATAAAAACCAAAAACAGTGCAATGACGTTCGCCACAAGATGTTAAAAATACTTGAAACCCAGACTTTACCTTGAGTAATAGTGGTGTAATGAAAAATTTTAAACTATCAATTTGATCATGGAGATTTAAGTGTTGGGCACCTTTAGCTCATCTGATTACTGAAGATTATTTACAAAACACATGTAAACTGAGAGAGGGTGATCTGAGTTTCTGTGCTAGGGGTTGGTTGTGATATGTTGGAATTAAGATAAGGGATGCATTAACAAAAACTTGAAAGGCTAGAGAATGACTGCTTATCTTCTATAGTGGATAAAGCACTTTCTAACATTGGGTGAGAGTGAGTCAATAAAAAATATTGAGTTGCAAACATTGGCACAGAGAGTCATATGTTTGATATTTCTAGTTTATCTGATGAAAGAAGATTGTTTATGAAGTCCATATATAGTGAGAAAGAATAGTCTGAGTTTTGTGCCACTGGATATTTGTGATTTGGGGGAGTTGGGGTAAAGAATGCAGTGACAGAAACAAAGAAACTTAAAAAATCTCAGCTGAAAATTTTTGAGGACTTTTCTTTTGCTCTTAACTTATAAAACACTGATTTTTTTAACATTAATTTATAAATCATTGACTTTTATAAATTTAGATATTAAAAATGTTTTGCAGTTTAATCTTTGAAATGCTAAAAATATGACAATCATTACTTTATAAATCTAAAAAGTCAAAAAGGAGTTTTCATTTTTGGTTTTAATAGGTTCATTTTTTTTTCATGTGTCAAAGCATTGACAGGGAAGCAAACCCGGGCCAACTGCTTGGAAGGCAGCTATGCTAACCACAAGGCCACCAACGCTTGACTAATAGGTTCATTTTAAAATTTCCACATCATGATTATATCATATCTTAAATCTGCTTTATAAAGATTCACACACACATACATTTATATATATTGTTTCAAAGAGCTTCTCATAAAAATTAAACAGTGTTTGAAGTAGTAGTTTTCATCAAATTAGGTCAGAGTTTTTACCCCAAGTAATAATTATGTAGAAACTATTTATCTTTTTTATATGTATGTGGTCATATGTATCGGTTGTGTAAGATGGAGTTCATAATTGGAAGGAGCTTGAAAGTCTTAGTTCAAGTCCCTTTTAATTACATTAAGTTTAGTATCAATGGATAACCAGTTAATTTCCAATATTAACGCAAACTTTTTGAATTAATAGAATCAAATATTTTGACCAAGCTCATAAAAGTAGGACATAAAGCTTGCCTTTTTAAACTATAATTTTGTCTTTTTCTAGCAACACAAAGATTTGTAATTTATTTTAAAAAAATTACATTGATTTAAGCAATTATTTTTTTTTCTGAAAGTAATATCTATTTAATGAACTTTTTTTTTATAAAATAAATTTTATTAATTGCAAATTATGTACAAGTATTAACATATATATATACAGGGAAAAAAAATTACATGACATATATTTGTAGCTTATAAAAAAATATAATCATTATAATTCGTATTTTTTTCTCACGTGTCATAGCATCAGCCGGGAAGCGAACCCGCCAACCTGGGACAACTTCTTGTAAAGCAGCTGTTGCTGACCTCTCGACTCGTATTTGAGGGCAGATAAAATGATTCATTAAAATTCTTAGAACTATTTTTAATGATAACTTTAACAATGATATTCCCTAATAATGACGGCTGCTTCTTCTTTCTCTTTTATTTTTAGAAAATAAAAATAAAAAGAGAAGTGTCGTAAGATCAGGAAGTACAACTTTATTATATCATATTATTAAGATATTTTAGTATTTTTGAAACTAACGTACCTAGCAACTTAATTAATAAAATTCTTGGTGTTATTTGATATAATTTATAGCTATGATATTCCCCAATAGTAACTCCACTTTCTGTCTTATTTTTTATAAAATAAAAAGAAAGCAAGATCGGGTGATACAACTTTATAGTTTCAAATATAATTTTAAAAAACACACTAATTTATCATCAACATATTTTGAAGCTTTTTTACGTGTTGCAACAACAGTTATAGCTCTTTTAATTATAATCTAAAGGATTGTTTATTAAACTGAATGTATTAATGAGTATATTCAAAGATAATTAAAATTTTTCCATTGTTTAAACTATAATAACTTTTAAGGTCTATATATTTCTCATTTATTGCATTAAAAAGGAATATAAAATGATGATGATCAACAATTTTAATCCATTGACCATTTTACAAACATTCTATCAGCCATTAAAATTTTTGATTTTAAATCTTTATAACAGCTTGTAATGCACTACATTTCTGTTTCACGAAGTTGCTAAGAATACAAATCATGTTAGAAAACTACTCAGCATTCTCCTTTGTAATGAATGTAAGAGTTGATTTATTAAGAAGTTTCAATGTATATTCTCTTATTCTTATCTTTTACTTTTTTTGCATATCTTCATATCTTTATATATATATTTCTTATAATACTTCTTCCATATACACTTCAATGCAAACAAATTTTCTTAAAAATCTTCTTTATTTTCCTTACAGTTTCGACTCTCCAGCAGTCTTTATCAGAGCTTTATCAAACATCCTAGAGTTAATATCCAATTTCTTATAAAAAAATTTTAATATAATTATTATTTAAGTCTAGAATATATTAAACTATGATTTGTCTAACAATTTGAGTCAATAACTGCTAATATAATATTAATTTTTTTTACATTCTGAGTCTTAATAATAACATAATCGATTATGTTCCATTGCTTTCAGAATAAGTGTATTGATATTATCTTTATAATGATTTAGCTCTATAAAGAAAGTGATGTGATTGAGAGTTTAATGGTGATGCATATTGAAAGCAGGTAATATGAACAGTGCTAATATTTTATTTCTAATAAATTTGGACTGGTGTTTACTGCTCATTCCAAAATATGAAGCAAAATCTCCAAAAAATGTTTTTAAAGCTAAAATGCATTGTCAGAGAACAAATTTCTTTAAATTTTCTAGATCTAAAGTTACATATATTAACGCAATGTGAAAATAGATATACTACCATTATGAAATTTTTTTAATGCCATCAGTGTTTAATTTAGTCAAGAAATACAAATACAGTAAATATCTAATTAGATCTCAAAGTTAATTCAGCAACAACAATCTTATTTTACTCAGCAATTTGCCTCCCCTAAAAAAGGAACATTGTAGCTTTTTATCTGTTCATTTAAATTTTCTTTTAAAACAGGCAAAACTCAATATACATATCATGTGATCATGTGATGTTTATTGGCTTAAAATTTCTTTTATTGGAAGATGAGCTTCACTAAGAGCAACTATGTGATTATTAAACCTTAAAAGTTGTTTAGCAACAGTATTTCCAAACTACAAGTATTCTCCTATGTTTAAGTTATGGTTGTTCATACCAAGCTCATATATAAAATGGTGAAAATTTTATTCTTTACTATTATTACTACCACTTGTTTTATTTTTTCTATTACATCAATGAATTATACATAAACAGAACAAAATAGGCAGACTTTACAAAAAAGACCATTTTAGATGATTTTCTAGATGCTTCTATCATGGAATCTCTAAATTAGAATTGCCCTGAGTGACACCTCCAAATGGAATTACCCAAACTCTTATTCCAAATTCAATTAGAAATTTATCACATGAAGACGATTACATAAAAATCTTATAATAATTGTCACTAACCTAGATAGATGATGACAATAAGGTAAATATAAAAAAAAGAAAATAGGAAGAAAAAGTAAGATAAAGCAAATATAAATAATAGAAAATTTGACTAGTGTTGGAAATTGGGCATAGTTTCTGGTGATTTGAGAATTTATTCTACAAATCAGGAAAAAAGTACTCTTAATTACCTACTTAATTGTTAATCAAAATTAACCTTCATGCACAAAAACCATGTTCTCTTAATTGCCTTAACCATGTATAGAAACTATTTCAAACATTTTAGCATAAAAGCAAAAGTTATAGCTGTCATAAAACATAATGATCTAAGAATAATCCAAAAAATTATAGTTCAATATCATTATTACTTATTCCTACTCTTATTCTTACTCCTTACACTTTTTCTAAAAGAATTATATAAGCAAAAGTTTTTCCTCTAGTTGAGAGCTTTCTATCTCTAGAGAAAGCTGTATTAATGCCAGAAATAAGATGTTTTGAACAAGTTTTGTCATTAATAAAGGTGGAGCATTATACTAAACAAATGGAAGAGATATTTGACAGTATGATAGAAAATATGAAATGATTTGGTAAGTGTCCTGAGAATGAGAGGTGCCACATAAAGACCAAAATGATCTTAGACAAGGCAACTCCAGAGAAAGTGATGGAGAATGTGACTGAGATGCACAGTCAGGTCACCCAAATGGATGCAAACAAATAAAAACTAGTATTGCCCTTTAATTATATGTAGATTCATTTTCATCATCTAATTGAAATTGTTAAAAATTGGAATTCTGCAAAACATTTATTTATTAATGATAATGCTCTGATTCATATGAAACATAACGTTTTAAATATTGTTTTTTTTTTCAGTTGTTATTGACAACTAGCTAGAACTTGAACTTCTAATATTATTCTTTATTCTTTTTTTAGGTAATGATGGCTTGACCTATGGTAACTAGCATGGAATGTGAACCATTGATTTGTGAATACTAAATTTAAGATAATGTTCTAATAATAGACTATTCTGCCAAAGACAACCAATAGTAGAAATTTTATAAGTTTTTATCAAGCTTTTCTTCTAAAAAGTCTCTAAACTGCTTAAATAAAAGAAAACCATTAATTTCCTTGAGAAAGTAGTCTCCAATAGAGAAATTCAAGTCACACTGAAATGATAATCAAATTTGACAAAGCACTATGTGACAGGTTTTAGTTCTTTCATTTTACTTAATATATTAAACGTAAATGATCTTTCAGAAACAAATAAAAAAATTACTATATTCTGTGGCATTGTTTGATTCCGCAAAAGATTTTTTTCCAAAAATAGAAAACTTTTTAATAAAAATGTGAAAACTTTATCAGTCTTTTTCAAAGACTGTGGTCTTATATTCATCTAATACATTAAAGATCAGCCTTCTCAAGCTATTGTGCATGTGCTTTTTATGAGTGTTAATAATAAATGAATACTTTCATTCCCAACACAAGATATAGTATTTATGAAAGAATAAAATGAATCCACTTATTCTTTCCAACCAAAATGCTTATATATGGGCAAATCTTAAGTACTGGAAATGAAAGCGTGAGGATAGAACACTCACTTTAAATTACTGTTTATGATGTCTGAATGAATGATGTCAGGGAAATTATCTAGAATTTACTAAACATCACTCTCAAATGAAACTTAAACATATGTAAATAAGCATTTATTTTTATATTGTTAACATAGTACTATAAAAATAAATGCTTATTTATATAGTCATCTAAGTAACAGGTAAATGTCTAATAATATTAATATAATTTTTCACAATAATAAAATACAACTTTCCCTCATGATACTCCAAAGCAACTTTGTATCATAATCTAACTTACTATTCTCATCTATCTAAGGTAAGCTATAAAGTAATTATCAGGAAAATTTCTTTAGAAAATTGGTATCACATTATTTGATATTATAATTCAAGTACTTTTCAGATAGATTCTTTAACACTAGCATATTCATTTTTTGAAAATTGTGTCCCTTTTTGAAAAAATGTTCTCATTAAATTTTACATAGTCAATTGACTAATACCATTAAAATATAACTGACTCTTAAATGTATTATTTTGATGTGATTTTCTATTCTTTTGCATATTTCTCCTCTAGTTGTTAGAAGAAAAGTGTCCCACAGACAATATATAAAAAAAAAATGTTAAATATGCTATATTTGCTAATAACTCAAGATATAGATTTTATGTCAACTGGTCTCAAATCAAGATTTACCTTTTTTAATGACCAACCAAAAATCTGTTCATATAATAGAAGAATATAGGATCTAAATATATTATTTTTTTTCATATCTACCAGTGAAGTCATTTGAATAATATCTTCCTAGATGAAATTGGAACCCATCAACAGATTCTCAACAATTATGCTAATTTGTTTTATAAATAGAAATATATAGCCTATGTAGATATGGATAAGCAGATACCATAAACCACATAATTAAGGATTGTAAAATCTAGGGATGATAGAAATGAAGAACTTAACAAACTCACAAAGCTCCAGTATGATATTTTGTTAATTGTTAAATTATCTATAAAAATAATCCATATTCTAAATAAATATTATCCACTATTTGTAGATTTAGTTTGTAGACTGATTTCAGAAGCTGGCAAAAATATAACATTAAACATGATTTATTTACATAGTAACATTAAAACATTAACTTTAATAATGAGTATGGCAGTATGATTAAAATGTGACGTTCATTTCAATAAAAAATTTATTAACAATAAATAGTGATTACATCATGATAAAAGAAAAATAAATAAATAAATTGTACAGTACCATGATTATATTAATGTTCAGTTGCCATCTGGCTGGATTATGTTAAGAGAACACAACTGTTATAGACTTATGTGGTTGGGTATAATGAAGAACTGAGTTTCATAGATGTTGCAGTGTTTTTTATAAGTAATCCATCAGACATTTATGAAATGTTAAAAAAAGATTTAAGATTAATATTAAAAATATTTAAAATGTTCGTGAATTTTCAAAATAGAAAAAATAATGATTGATGTTAATGAATTTGATGTTAACTCTTATAAATATCTTGGTCAAATTATCAAAATAGATGAAAACATTAAGTATAGAAATAATCCATTACTTTAAAAACATGTTGCCCTATGTATGCAAAATTAGAAGTTTTTAATGTATTTATTTATGGACTTAATAATGATTTTTTTTTAAAAAAAGCAATAAAGAAATAAGTATAGTATAAAAGATAACCTCTAATTAAAAAAGGAAACTCTAATAGTAATCAACTATTATATAGTGAATAGCTTCTCACTTAAGAAAAGGTAAAATCATAGCTGCCCAATAATCTAATTCAGGCAAAAGTTTGACAAAAAAGGAGAAAATAAAATTTATTATACTTTATGAAAACTAAATAAAAAGGCATTAAGTTTTTTTTTCTTTTTTACTCTTTAGCTAAATTAGTTATCCATTTATCTGTAAATGAGTGACTAGAAATTATTATTTCAAAGAAAATTCTAAAGTTTTTTGGAACCTAAACAAATGTCCAAATTTTATCTGGATTTAAATCATAAGTTATGCATATGACAGGTGAATTCACAAATATACTCTAGTATTTCTTTATGTAATTATGTATATAGAAATAACTAAAGAAAGATTTTAAATTATAAGTGTATAGTCTTCTAGAACACAGTATTTAAGTAATAAGTAGTGAAGAATGAAATCCATTAAGATTTAAAAACTTATGACAATACAAGATTTATTTAGTGATCCAACATGCTTGGCCATGGCATGGAAAAAGATTATATGTATATATTAAGTCTTTTCAATGATAGGGTAACTATATAAAATTGGAAAATAAATAAAGACATAATGAAATAATGGAATGGTGCTATTTGTTGGAAGTTCATAAGATGTTCAGCTATAAGTGACAGAGCAGGATCCCAATCCATCGATCTGCAACTCCAGAATCTTCCACATCATCACTGTACCACATCATGTAAGACAATAAAGATATATATAAATATTAAGCAATACCTGTATCATAATAAACGTAAAATTAGCGAAGCTTTATTAATTAATAAATATAAACAACATTTGATTAATAGAAAAGCAGCGAATGTTAAGATTAGTGAATTGTGGGAATTATAAAATTGATGAATTGTGGGGGAAATGTTTATATGATGTATTGTTTTAACGTTATTTTTGAATTTTGAATAGTTGATTAGGACTACTGAATTAGTTGAAAGTACTTCTGAATAAAATATATTTAAAATATTTATTTACTGTATTTTGGATTGATATTGCGTGAAGTAATCATATATATACTTAGTGTATCTTGAAGTGAATTCTAAAATAATCAATATTTTATTATTTAGAATTGAAGATAAATACAAAAATAAGTGACTAAATTGAGTTTTTATGTGTTTTAGCTTATGTAAAAACTTATTTAAAAACTATTTACAAAAATATTTATAAGCAATTTTGATTCTATTAATAATTGTTTATGTAGAAAAAGAAATACACCTTTTAATTTGATCCTAAAGTTGTTTTTTTATTGAACCAAATCGTGTAAATAAGTTTGCTTAATAAAAACAAAATATCTTGCATATTATCTCATTCATCTTAAAAACCGTTTGGATTGTTTAATTTTTTTTTTCACAATTATTATTATAAAATACCTCAACCTTGAAAAAGATTGTACTAAAGATCTATAAGTCACTATATAAGGAAATAATATATAACATAATTTGATCATATTGGAATTAATTTATTTGCAAAATCTAATTAAATAAAAAACGCACACACACATGCAAGTTTAGGATATTGATAACTATTAAAGATGGACTAAGAATGGGGGGGAGGTTCCATTAATACTAAGTAGACTATGCTAAAAACACAATGAAATTAGTATTTATTAAAATAGCTAATTGAAATCTTAACTATGTATGATATACACCACAAGGTAATAGATCCAGTAATAAATCAACAAAAATATTTAATTACATGTGATTTTTGATAGTTTCAACCACTTTGTATTTATTGTCAAAATATTTGATATTTCAGTTTTTATGTAGTCACTCATACTTTTTAATTATTATTTTTATTATAATTAACTCTACTTTTTTATATACAAATAATTTTTTTATCATCTGGGTAGTATGAATGAATATGTCAATTTAATAGATAAAATAAAACGCTTGATATCAACTTTTTACTCTTAACAAGCCAATTTTCTATCAGTCTTTAACTGTTTTAGTAAATAATAATTTCTATCTATGTTTTTAGTTTAATGCACTTAGTATTAATTGAATTTTTCATCTTTCTAAATCTTGATATGATGCAACAATTTGTGCAGTAGCCGAGAGGTATCGCAGCCTCCATGCAAGCAAGTAGTTGGTTGCAGACGGTTGTGGGTTCGCGTCCCGGCCGATGCTATGACGTATGAAAAAAAAAAAAAAATGTTTTCTAAGCATAAAACTAAAAGTTGTATAAAATTAAAAAAAAAATCATAAAATATATTTTTTAAATGATAAATAAACATTAATGATTTAATAATGGCAAAAAACAAAACAAAAATTAATTGGTTATTTATCTAGAGCAGTGTTTTTGATTTGTAATAGTCATAAGGGAATCACCCAACAAATGCACTGTAGGAATTCATAAATCTGAGGAATGCCCTCACTTTCTAAACACAAGAGCTTAAAGTTTGAAAATTTTAACTGAGAATCTAAAATGAATAATGGCACATGAAGTGACTGTGTAGATTCTGAAGTTGATACTGTAATGGTCCGGTTGATGACATGACAAGAGAAGGTCGCATCAGACCTAGGGTCTTCATGTAGTATGCTGGAGATGACACGATGAAATACATGACTTATGATTACATCTATCTTTAATAGACTAGCCTAAGACTTGTCTATCAAATTTACATGCAATTTAAGTCAGTTCATCTAACATCTCACCATTCTCTCTTGGATCCGTTGCCTCAGTATTCGAACTCAGGAAGAATTCACATTCCTCTCTCTTGACAGGGATGTACCCATGCAGATTGTTAATCAATAACTAAATTAGCTCATTCCATTCACTAGTAAAAAATAACCTTTATTTAACATTTTTCTCTCATGCTCATCAAACCATAATGTGTGTGTGCATGTGTAAAATATTGGTTATAGGATTAAATGTAAATACTGGATCAACAAACTAGAGAGACTTTATCATTTAAACAAAACTTAATATTTATTTACAAAAAAACAAGATATTTATAAAAATAAAAAAATAGAACAAATTATCAATCAATGTGAATAACAAAATTCAAAATATATTTACAAGTGAAAAGGGATTATTTAGATATATTCTTCTATATTTATAACTTCTATGTTTATGATAAATGTTAATTAAGAAATTTAAAATTACTTATTCCCTATTTCCCATGATGGATACACATAATATAGACCTTTATATATCCAAAAGTAATGAAAAATTTATTAGATAAAAGTGAGATTTCTAACTAACTTAATTAAAAATTTAAGTGCAACTCCAGATGCACTATGCAGTTTTAGGTGTGGAAGTTGGTTGATCTCAAAATAATTACTTTGCATATATGTATCATAAAAGAAATATAATAAAAAAACAATATATGATAAGATAGCAAAGAAAATAATAAGAATATTAACTAAAAGGGTTTAAAAGATTTTAAGAATACTATTAGTAAAACATATAACACATATTATAAATGGTCATGTCATGTTGTGGCAGTGGTTATTTTAGTGAATTTAAAAGAGAAAAACTCTTACCATTAAGTATTCAGTTTAAGCATTCAATTTCACAGTCATGGACAAAAAAATCAAGCACTTTAAAAGAAAATTACCTTAATTTTATTAAAAGAAAAAAAAATTCAGACTTTTCACCACCCCCCCCACTCTCTTCACACTTTCTTATGTTGGACTATCCAAAACTGTTAGATTAGACCATTAGTACTTTCAAAATATAAGACAGATAATAAAATAAAATAAGACATATCTATACAAAAAAAAAATCATAATATTTACAACATTTCATGAATTGATATGATCAGGCACAATTATTCATCAGAATCCTTCTTACATAACAGTTCTTACATTTTGTGTATTTTACTCATCATAAATGTTGATGACTCCTTACTGATTCTAAATAGCACATTCTGAACATATCTATAATGGCAGTGGATGATTTTGTTCCATTCCTTAAGTAGATTTCCATCATGCATGGGCCCAGCTTATCAGACACTTCAATGTAGACAGATAGGTATTAACTTCACATGGCCAAAATGAAGGGAAAATGCTCCACCTGATGACAATCATTCTAGCCAAAATATGTCATATTTTTCAATATATATACAGGTTTATATATATGTGGTTCTCATTTAAATATATATAAAATAGTTATTTATTATTTGTGATATTGGCTATATAACATATTCCTGTCATTAAAAATTTAACTGAAAAAAAAAACGTTCTAATTTCTTTTTTATTTATTTATTTTTAAAAAAAATCATAATACTTTTTTTTTAAATTTATACGTTATTTTAAACTTATCTGATCATTTAACTTGTATGGAAATCTTCCGTTTGCTTCCTTAATTTTTTTAAATAGCAAATAAATAAAAAATTGGCATTTGTAGAGACCCTGATTCAAAAATTGTCCATTTTGCAGGAAAATGTTATTAAAATAACTGCTTTAATAAAGTTGACTTTTCATGTTAAATGCACAATGATTAAAGAAGAATGAGTTGTAATTGTTTTTCTTTTTATATGTGTCATTTCCATTGTTTATTCGCAGTGCATGCCTATTGTTGCATTATAAAAATATTGTGATTATCTATTCATTAAAAAAAAAAAAGGTAAAATAATAATATTAATAATATTATTATCCCCTTCTTACATTTGGTTACCTAGTACAATACTTGACCTTTTTTCTATAACTATGACTGTTTTTTCATCGTCATTGTCTATATTTAT
This sequence comes from Epiperipatus broadwayi, assembly GCA_028023455.1. Classification (NCBI taxonomy): domain Eukaryota; kingdom Metazoa; phylum Onychophora; class Udeonychophora; order Euonychophora; family Peripatidae; genus Epiperipatus; species Epiperipatus broadwayi. The sequence goes on from JAQFVV010006747.1 coordinate 298,153, forward strand.
TATCTTCAACACAATACAATTGTTAACATATATATAAATTTGTATGATGTTTACCAATGTTTATATTATTTTATTAAACACTAGAATTTTATTATTAATATATATATGATTTTATGGTAAACGCCCTACCATACCCACTATCTAATATACAATTAGTACACTGTCATAACTACTTATACATTTATATTTCTTAAGAATGTTCTAGCAAAACTTATTATTTACTTTATATTAATATCTTAATGGGAAAAAAAAACAATCCAATATTTCAGGTGGCTAAGGTTTGTGTGGGTGCGATTCTAAGCTATCTCACAATACAAACTTAAAAATATCAAAACAACTAGAAAGGCCATAATCTATTGATAACAAGATTGTTTTTATATTTCTATAGGAAAGAAAGTTATAGAAAAAAAAGAATATCAACCACAAATCACAGCATATTTAATTGTAATAAAAATCTGATATTTTCCTATTCATTTTATTTAAAAAATAAATAAAAATATAGTGCAGTAAGTGTTTTATTATTTGTGTTTTCTGGTCGAGTGTAAATGAGTGAATACATACATAGTAAATATATATGAAAATGTGCTCACTCAATTTATTATCAATAATTACATTTTTAAATTTTTTTATTCATATTATATTTTTACTTTATATGTACATAATATACATACAAAAAGTGTGTATGTGCATGTTGAAAAGAACTGTAGTTCAATGAAGAATACATATTTTATTAAATCAGAGTTTATAAACTTCAGTTATTATATATGCTATATTCAAGGGATTTACGACAAAACATAATAGATATTATGGTTTCACTCCATAAATTTTGATTACATCAATTTGATATATTTATACAATAATTTTTTTCTAAATATATGACAATTATAACCTGACAGATAATATGCAAATTAGTACATATAGCTGCCCATGAGAAAAACAATTTTGTTATAAATAAATGCCAGCAATCTTTAAAATTTTGCTGTATGCTTTGTTACTTGTCATAGTTTTATTTTAACAAAGTAGTTGCAATGTTCTCATCAAAGGATGTTTTGCTTATAAGATTCACCAGTTGGTAAAGCTATTATCTTAAACTCTTTTTAAGATATTGTGCTATGCAGGCATTGAAATTGATTAAATTTCAGAGTTATCAGGTAACAATATAACAAGGGAAATACGTTATTTATATAGCAGTCTGTGAAAAAAAAAAACAATTTTTCCATAACATGTCAGCAACTTTCAGCATTTGATCTTATGTATTGTTAATATCATAGCCACTTTCTCAGATGGTTTATAAATACATAGCAAGAGGAATTCAATTTTCGGATTTAACATGTGGCATCTACAAATCACTTGAAACGCCCCAAACCAACTTTTTTTCAGGTTGTTTTTCAAGTAGATCATAGGGCATTCTTATACACAAGTTGATCAGTATTTACAAACACCTTTGGTTAAAGATTTTGTTAGAAATGATTTATCATATATATATTCTTCGAGAAATGTAGATCTGGTTAAATTCCCCACAGTGATATAATCAATTTAGTTATATTAAATTAAATCTGCACTAAGAATATCGTTATTATTCCAATTTTTTTTAGTGTTTTTTTTTTTTTTTTTTGAGTGCATGTTTTCACCCTAAGAAGTGCCGCATTGATAATATGAGAAAAGTAAACAGTCTAAACTTTTCTCGCAGAATTGTACAATACAAGAAAAAAAAGTGCCGAAATTAATCTATCATTAGTTCCAAGCATAAAAAATAATCAATAGAAAGATGCTTTATTTTACAGATGCAGAGATGCAGCAATATATATATATATGTGTGTGTTTGTATAAGTATAAAAATAATTACTTTATTGTGGCTAGTTCGTATAAAAAAAATTAAACAATTCTGCTAAAAAAAAACTGTAAAATTTTAATTTCTAATTCATAATAATTATGAAATTAGGAGGAACATTTTTTTTTCTTTAAAAAAATTTAATTAAACATTTGTATTGGTATATATAAAGATGTTTTCCCCCATCATCCGATAGCATATATATATAAGCTCTGGCTACATTCTCTTTCTATATACTATATATCTTTTAACTTCCTGTCGGATAAAATTTTATCACATATGTTGCTCATATTGTAACATTAATTTTTTTAAAAATAAATGAGTGTAATTTTTTACACTTTACCACGCTGTTCTCTTTATATTGGGTTAATCAGAGAAATAGATAAATGACTTTCGTATAGCCTCTTTACTCTCTATTTTTCTCCGACCTTTTGTAAAGAAAATTTTAGAAAATTTCTTCCCTTTCATCATAAAATGATAGACCAGACGTATAGATTTTTCTTTGTACAATATCTAATTGAACACAGAACTGCTGTGTTTGTAAAAGACGGCTGCATTTTGCGTCTACTATTAATTTGTTAAACTTGATATGACTACAGGAGAATATAACGACTTTGTTTGTCAGACATATAACAAAATGCAAGCTAGATTTATTGTGAATATGATTAGTTATAAGATTAAAATTTGACTTCATTTGCAGAAAACTTTTCATTGGAAAAATACCTACTATCTAATTAGGAAAATTTTCTAATTATTATAAAGATATATCCTTTGAATAATATCTTGAAGATACTTTGCAGAAAAAAAAAGTTTGTTCATAAAGAAAAATAGATAATTTACTGATTATATATATAAGAACGTTAACAAAAACTTTACGAACATTGAAAAATGTGTTGGTTTTTCAGGTGAAAAAATATTCTAATTGAAAATAAGATGTTATAATTTTTATTTTATTTCTTTAAAACACTCATATTTGATTATATATATAAGATCAAAGTATAACACGAAACTTTTCTGGGGTGAAAAGCATAGTGTTATATATATATTCCATGTGTCAAGGTTATCGGCCGGGAAGCGAACCCACAAACCCGGGACAACTGCTTGTAAGGCAGCTGTGCTGACCTCTCGACGACCAACGCTGGACTAGGGTTATATATTTTGCTCTCCTATTTTTGAGATTTATATAGTATGAATAATTTCATCTATACACACATATATACACAATTTATATATGTATGTACGTACACACCATCAATTGATTTTATATATTTTTTTTCTTTTATACTTGCTAAATGCTAGAAATTGTCTTGTTTTTTTCAATTTGGCGCCACTATTTTTATGAAATATTTCATTCATCATCACTGCTATCGACTTCCCAGAATAGATAACAGTGATGATGATGAGCCACTACAGATTTTCCCCACACTTCTCTACTTTCAAACTGTAAAATTCTTTGCCTTAAGATTCTGCCACTGGTCTCATTCTTCTCTTTTATTGCTTTATTAAACATTGTTTATTGTTCTTTCTTTATCTCTAATTGCATTTTGAATTTCTTTTAAGAAATTCTTCAGATAAATTGTATAGCTAAGATTAAAATTAGAAGATATGAGGCGCATTTTTAGAGAACAGAGTATAAAATTTCAGTGAATTTATAAAAAAAAGACAAGAATTCATACATTTGGACAGTCATTAAAGCATGCTTAAAAAACAATTACTTTCAAGGAAATTTGGAAACAAAAAAGTTTCAATAGTAAATAAGTTTATTAAAAAAGATAATGGATAGATTATAATAAAGATTAAACAGAAATGGAATATACTATAAAACCATAAATGTAAATACTTTTAATTAGGTATTCTGCACTGAAAATCCTTTAATAATGGATAGAAGGATCAGATGAGTTTGGATATTGTTGCTAAAAGATAAGCTCGCTAAAACAAATGGCATTGCATTGAATTTTTTTGCAAGAAATCAACAGAATAAATAAAACTGTAAGGCAAATTAATCTGAAAAACAATTCACCGATTTTCAGATTGGATAAAACCAATATATATAATATAATTAGCCTATTCATTCAGTGTATTGAATGTTTCTTATATAAGTAAATATAAGGATTTGAACTTAGAAGTTTTTTAGTCTATTCGTCCTCCACTCCATTTCAAACAAACAACATAGGTGACCACCTACATTCGAAAAAAATACATAATCCTCAATATACATATATTTCACACAGAACCAACACTCATCAGTTGGGACAGGTCATAAATTTTCATATGTATATACAATCAGTGCTTGGCTTATATTAAGATAGCAATTCCTTAAACTTTAATGGACAGGCTTCAATCTTCTCACCCTTCCAACTATTCAACCATCCATTTCATTGAAAAACCAGTGATAGAATGCTCAAAGCTTTTTGTGATTTGATATTGTAGTTATACTCAAGACTTCAACCTAATCCCTCATATTATTGGACCATTATGTATCCATATATTAATAAGAGAGGAATAAGCTGAACTTGTAAATATAACCCATTTATAAGATAATATGTAATTAACCTATTTATTCAATGTACTGAAAATTTATTATAAAATTAAAGACGGATTTGAGCTTAAAAGATTTTTCAGCCTATTTGTCATCCACTCTATCTCAAACAACCAACACACATGACCACATAATGTGAAGATAAATAATCCCCAATATATATATATGAAAAACAAAAAAACAAGTTAAAAACTTGCTAACGCTTGTATTTATGTCAACAGATGGCGTTCTACCAAAAACACCATCAAGCGTATGTTTACATAAACGTCAGAGCATGCATTCACTATCTCTAACTTTAATTCCACTTTCATATCATGATTTCAAGCTATTTTCTATCATCAGTGAAAGACAGGAATTTTAGAAACTAGATCTAAACACAAACTCTGAGCGTTTATGAAACAGTTTCTATTCAGCTTGCAAGCGTGAATCTTTTAGACACGTAATGTCTTTAAACTCAGCATAGCAAGCCAGATAGCTATATGGGTCTGATCTCAGTTCAGCATCACCACATAGTAGAAGCCTCTGCAATATATATCATTGCTAGAAAGACCTCAAAGGTACATTTATGAAAAACAAAAAACAAGTTAAAAACTTGCTAACGCTTGTATTTATGTCGCCATCTGTTGACATATATATATATATATATATATATATATATATATATATATAGAACCAGCACTCATTGCTTGCACCAAATCATAATCTCCCACACATATATAAATCAGTGCTCAAGCTATATTAAGATAGCAATTTTTTAAACTTTAATGAACAAACTTCAATCTTCTCACCATTTCAACTATTCAACCAATCATTTTATTGAAAAACCAATGTAATGTTCCAATAATATAAGAAGTTAGATTGACATAAGTCTCCATAGATATGACTACAATATCAAATCCACCACAGTCTTTGAATATTCCCTCATTAGTTTTTTAATGAAATGGATGGTTGAATAGTTGGGTGAGAATATTGAAGTCTGTCCATTAAAGTTTAAGGAATTGCTATCTCAATATAAACCAAGCACTAATTATATATATGCTGTTTCCACCCAAATATGTATATTGGAAAACATGTATCTTTTTTTGCATGGGTGTGGTCATGTATGCTTGAGATGGAGTGGAGGATGAATAGACTGAAAAATCTAAGTTCAAATCCTTCTATTTTTATAAGAAACATTCAGTACACTGAATAAATAGGCTAATTACATCTTGTCTTGGAAATAAGTTACATATATACCTTATTAATATATGAATATATAATGGTGTGATAATATGAGGAATTAGATTGACATAAATCTACATGGGTATAACTACAGTATTAAATCTATCATGCCTCTGAGCATTTCATCATTGGTTTTTTAATGAAATGAATGATTTAATAGTTGAAAGGGTGAGAATATTGAAGCCTGTCCATTAAAGTTTAAGGAATTGCTATTTAATATAAGCTGAGCAGTGATTGTATAAATGTGTGGGAGATGGTTCTGCACAAAATACGTGTATTGGAGATCATCTATTTTTTATGCATGTATGTGGTCATGTGCATTGGTTATTTGAGATGAAGTGAAGTACAAATAATCTCAAAAATTCTGTTCAAATCCTTCTCTCTCTTTGTATATATATATATTGTAACATAATAAATGAGTTCAAATAGAAATAACTAAGTAAAGGTTCAAAATATAACACTATCAAGAATTATAAGCAACTTATTAGCAAATTATTATAGCAATGTATTATAACTCAGGTATATGGAAATCACGTGAAGTGAGTACACTAGTAATTTCAATAAAATATAACTCAGGTATACAGGTAGTAGGTTTTATCCACTTTCATTTCTTGGTTTGATGTTAAGTGCATGTTTACACAAATACTAAGTGAATATGGTCTAGCAGGGCGCCACTAGATTATCTGAATCTAGACACGGTTATATCTAATAACCTTTCACATGTACCGGGTTTGAATCCCTTTTTGGTACTTTATTTCTAATAAAAATGAGAGATTTTGCTTTTTTGAGCCATATCACTATAAGCACTAATAGTTAGGTAAAAGTAAAACATCTATAAACCAAAGTGGAGTATATTAGACATAAATCATTTCTCAGATCTTAGCATAACAAATGTGTTTCAATATTTTTATAAGTTCACTAGCTCAGATTATATATAACTAATTTAGGATGGCAATTCACTCATCCTTGCATGAAATAGATGATGGGATGTGGTTATAATAATACTAAGAAATCACTAAATATTATAAAATCAATATTTATTTATGGCCTTTAAACAGTTAAACAGCTCATTAATTAAAATGTTGATGACGATGATGATGATGATAATAATAACAATAATGACAATGGTTTCAACTACAGCTCTAGGACTAAGCCTAAACATAAAACTAATTTTTATAAAGAAATTCATAATTATTGCTTAATTTTAGCATATTTACTTATATCTTAAATAACTAATATTCAACCATTGATGATGATGAATAATCACCCTTAACCAAGACTACACTTAATGAAATATATACGCCTCGTTTAATAAAACAAACTAATATTTATTACTACATTTCTAACATATACATAAAAATTTCTAGATAAATATGAAAATTGACATGAATAATAATAATAATAATTGATTATATAACAATCCTCAGATTAATTTTAAGTTCTTCCCCCTTTCCCTTCAAATGTATTTTGTATTAAGTTGGACGTCACATTGACCATGATTTTCACTCCATGAGAAAAGTATTTTAAGAAAAAAATATTATCTGCTCATTAGCACACATACTTTAAAAATCTAACATGTAAATAGAATGTAAAAAAAAATGTTAGTAGAATTGAAAGAGCAAGTTTTAGAAAATAGTTTTAAATTATTTTCTCCCCCCTCTCTTCTACCTCTGAAATGCTATACTTAATGAAACAAACTAATCTAATATTCTACCACTACTTGTTACTCCACATTCAATCACAATTATACACATATAAAATATCATTATGTATGTGCGTGTTTTATCCCATGATAACAAAATATTATTTAAAACCAAAATAATAATATATTAGTTAAAACTAAAATCATAATACCATAAAAAAAAAATTGTTTTACACATTAATATTGTAAAATTAATAAACAAATAATTTTCATACATTCAAGGTCATTTATGAAGCTCAAAGTTATTTTTAGTAAGACATTCTTGTTTTAATTGATCTGAATAGTCTTTAAAAGTTCTTTAAATAAAATATACCACTTTATTGCTAAAATGTTTATTAAGACTGATATCATAAAGAAAATAGATATAAAAAGTCATATTACCGATCTTTTGTTTGTGGCGAATTTCCAAGGGTTCAAACTTGTCTATATTTCTGCAGCTACTATTTCTGTTTTATGTGGGAACAATCTCTTTCTTGAGGTGTATAACTATTTAATGATGATGACTCTATTGAGGTTATTTGCTTTAGTGGACAATTTGGAAATCATTATATTAAATTTTCTTCTCTTCCTGTCAAGCATGTGGATGAAATACAGCAGTTGTTTTCCCATTTGTAAATTTTCTTGAGTTTAAAATCAGTTGTTGTAACAATTAATTGGACTTGATGATTAATATTTATCAGTAGATTAATTCATCTTCTTTGAATGCAGGTGAATGCTTTCTTCCTTCTATTAAAAACATCTTATTTCTCTGGTCAGTTGAAAGGTGTAGAATATTATTTTAGACACATCTTTTCTTTCCTATGTGATGTGCAGCTTCCCCAGATGGTCCAGCAAATGGGACATACATATAATTTTTCTAGCCAGCCATTTCTTATATTTTCAGCATTCAATTGGATAGTTTAATAATCTGAATCATAAACAATAATCTTAATAATAATTCAAGACAGCTTTTTATATCCAATTTTTAGCTAACTTAACCAATCAGAGATAGCATCACTTGCTATTTTTGGACAAATTTGTTTTAATTAGATCTCTAATTTATTTTCAACTATATTATTTTTCAACTGAAAAGTTTAATCCTTTTTCCAGACACTTTTGTTTAAAAAAAAATAGACTCAATCCTTATTTCCTTTCTTTTCTTTTTTTTTTCTTTCTTTTTAACATCCAGGTAACACTTCAAATCTTTGAGCTTCCTTCTTTAGATCTTGAGATAAGACAATTTCAAAATTTAGAGCTCTGACCCATTATAAGCTTCCAAAGTGAAACAATCATTTACAAAAAAAAATTGCTACAAAGATCGATATCTGATTAAACAGATTTCCTCTTTTAACAAAAAAAATTGTACAAAAAAAAAAATAATTTGACAGATTTAATACTTCCTTTTCTTTCAATATTTAGGAAATGTAAATTTTTGTATGTAATGTACACACATCCTTCATTCTTTCAAATCATTCATGAACTAACCTTAAATAATATGATTGCTAGCTTAGGAATTATAACCCAATTATTTAATTAAATCTGTAACTTTTAAATCCCACTTATAATTAAAGAAAAGCAAAATAAAAGTATAGAATAAAATATTAGAATTGATCAAGCATAGGTTAGTTTTAAAGAAAGTTAAAATGTTTAATATTTGAAATATAAAACAATTAAATAATTTACACATACATTGCCTATATGTATGCATTATAACTTTGCTTTTTAAAGAAAAATTAAATATTAAATAGTTTAAATGTGTGTATTACCTTTCTATCAACACACAAACAAGTAAAGCATGTAATTGTTGACCCATTCTTTCTCTGTTTAAAGCTTTTAGAACTGGACCTTGTAGGGTTTGAACTTGGATGCCCTACAGCTTCTTTTATGGTTATATAAAATTGTGATGATGATTTTTGGTTTACCTTTTCTACATGCACATTACTATAAATTTATCTAGTGACTAAATTGTAATGGCACAATATATATATATATATATATATATATATATATATATATATATATATATATATATATATATATATATATATATATATATATATATATATATATATATATATATATATATATAAAAGGGATTTGAAGCTCTCTATAGTTATACAACTGATACACAAGACTACATACATGTGAAAAAGATAAATGATCTCCAATATACATATTTAGTGCTGAACTTGCCCTCATCAGTTGATCCAGATCATCATCTCCCACACATATATAAATACATATATTGGAGAACATTTAACTTTTTCACATGTATGTAGTCATGTGTATCAGTTATATACAGTTGAGTGTATAGCTGTAAGGAACATGAAAGTTTGAGTTCAAGTTCCTTCTAATTACATTAAGTTTAGTATAGATAATATATTTATATTTAAATATTATATACATATGCATACATATAAACATTAAAGTCTAAAGCTAAACTAGTCAATGAAATAATCAAAATTACCTTGAAAATGCAAAACTAAACCAGACTATGCAAAGAAATAAACTCCTAAAACACAACCAATGGGTATATTGCTATAAACAGACTTTTCAAGCATAAAGAATTATAATATAACAACAAATTTATGCTATATATTACCTACAATTTCCACTTATATTTCACATACCCTTAATATTAAAAGAACTTTGTGGTTAATATGTAACAATAGTCAATAATATGTTTAAAAATACATATATACAAGCAACAAAGATTACAAATTAAACAGGTCAAATACCTTGACATATGTGTTAGTAAAAATATAGATAAGCTGTACTACCAAATGGTAGTCTAACCTTTGGAAGTACAGGGTTTGACAAATCCTAATTCTTATGCACCTCACTCCCATAAACTAGCAGCTCTCTCTTCATTTATGTTTAGGAACCATAACTTGTGCAAATACGAGGCAGATAAAAGAAAAAATCTTATCAATTATATAACTGATTTAAGAAAAATAGGACACACTTATTCACCCATTAACAGAAAAGTTAACAAATTTTTCTATAAAATAAACCACAACTACAAGAAAGAAAACAAACCAAGAATCTTAATCCCATACATTCACTCTACAGCTAAAAGCCTCATCAATCAACTATCATGGGACTTTGAAGTTGCTTTCCATTTACCTCCCAACACCAATAGACTGATAAATAATACCAAAGACAGGATCAAACCTGAACTCACCCCTCAAGTTGTGTACAAAATCACCTGCCCCCAAAGAAATTGTATGGCAACATATTGTGGAGAGACCAAAACTAACATTGCCACCAGAGTAGCTCAACACCGATACCTTTATAATAGAACCAAAACAAAGTTTGAAGGTAATTCAATTTTTTTCGAGCATGAGAGAAACACTGGACACGCTTTTCTACCTACCACAGCCAGTGTCATTTGCTCTAAAACAAACGACACCAAACGTAAAGTTAGGGAAGCTTACTTCATTGCGGGTGACCCATCGGCAATCAATAGAAGAGAGGCCTGCTATTCCCTATCTCGTAAATGTTCCACATAACATCTGCACATAAATTTGCATAAAAGTTGCATAATTTTACAGTTATTAATAGAATAAGTCGCCATGGATATGGGACTGTACACCGTCCTGAAAGCGCTTGGCGATAAATTTTAATAATTCACTGACAATTAATAGCTTCATTATCTGTGCACAGAGTACATATATATATATATTAATTAATATGTAATATAAATTTATTATGTTACAGACCTTTTCATTTGAGAAGTCTGCTTGTAGCAGTGAAACCATTGGTTGTGTTTTTCGTTGAATAACTTGTTTTAGTTTTGAATTTGGAGAACTAATAAGATTATGGAGGTTATAGACTTATATAAAACTAGCAGATGTAATAAGCTGGTTTTAGAAAAGATGAATAAACTAATGATGCAATTGGTGATAAATTATAAAACAATTGAAAAAAAACTATAAAATACTAGAAATAAGTCTATATGTGCATTCATGATTTCAACACAGCCTTATTCAGTTGACTCTTTTAAATTCTGATTTTTTTTTAAAAGGTTTACAAAAACTAATTATTTTTCTTAAAAATCTTTAGATGGAACTGGAAGCTGCAGTTAAAGCTATCTATGATGAAATATATTGATTCACACTAGCAAATGAATTATGCAGAGATCTGAACTGATACTCTACTTATTCACGTAATATACTGATTACAGAATAAAAAAAGTAAGTTGAATGAAAATAAGTGTAGCCCAAATTAGTGAAAAATATAAATCTTAAATATGTTTATGAGATTATAAAATATATAGATTTTAAATTTTTTTATTAGATAAGTTACAAAACAAAGAAGGTGGGTGCTGTGATTAAATACTTTAGAATATATAATTATAACGACAGCTAGTGGATAACTTCAGAATTAGAAATAAAATCTTAGTGATGGTTTATAATTTTGGATTATTTTGATCACTTATTAACTAAACTTCACAATAGACTAAAAGCTTGGAAAAATTGGAATAAAAAACTAGAATTTTTTTTTAGAGATAAAGTCATATTTTTAAAAATGAAAAGCAGAATTATTTAATATCTTATTTTCCCAATAAGCTGTTGAATATGAATGTTAGATACCGAAGCAATCAATTTCATTTTATTTCTTAATAGAGGAGTAGTAAATGTAAAATTTCTGGCATAAGTCACATGTATAACTTTTTAAGGTAAATAAAAAGGAGTTATATATTTTTTAAAACTTTTTAAAGGTTTAATTAAAAAAAAAAAAAATCATAAGGTGTTTACCAATTAAAAGGAAAGGTAAATTTGTAAGAATAAAAAGTTCATTTTTTTTGCTTTAGATTTTTTTAAAATTTGATTTAAACATAAAATTAATTGTTTCGAAAAATATTAAATATTAATAAAAAATAATGCAAATGCAGGTTAATTTTCAGACAATGGGAGAGTATACTGTATTCAATTATATTGAATTTACATGAACAGAATATGCACGAATCACTTTGAAATTGTCTTCTTTTCATCATATTGTGAGATAATATAATTTTTTTAGAAAAATGTAAAATGTTTATAAATGTTATTGGTGAAAGTAGAGAATGTTTACTAACATAGTTGCTTTATAAAATACTATTTATAATATATAGGGTATATGAGCATAGACTTTCACACAACCCACCACTTTCCACTCTATCTCATAACACTGATACACTTGAACACATATATGTCAAAAAAATAAATAATCACAATATATAATCATCAATATACGTATTTCATGCTAAACCAGCAATTATCAGTTGGTCCAGATTATCATCTCTACACATATATGCAATAAGTGCTCAGATATATATTAAGATAGCCAATCTTCATACTTTAATAGACAGGCTTTAATCCACCCACACTCCAACTCTTCAAGGTCATCCATCCAATTGAAAATCTGATGATGGAATGCTCAATGGCCACCCCTGAAGCTGAGATTCTTGTCACACCCATGTTGACCTAAAGTCACTCTGACCCCTCATGTACATAGGACATAGTAATAATAATTCAATTTCAATTCAATTTTCAATTTATTCTATGAAGTAATCACAAAATATATTACAATTAATTGAAAGCTCCAAACGAGAAAAATCTTTGTGAGGAACTTACATGTAAAAATTAACAAATGAAATTAAAAAAATACAATGAAATTAAAAAGTACAATAAAATCACAATACTAAAAAGAATAAAATACAATAGAATTATAATTAATAAAAAGTCTTTAAAATATATAGTTAAAATAAATAAACAGAAATAAATGACTATATACACAAAATAATACGTATCAGAAATAAATGACTATATACACAAAATAATACAACAGTATCTGCAAAAAAAATTAAATACAGTTAAAATAATGAATATAAAAATAAATATAAATATATAACAAAATTAACATATATTCTCAACCATTGGTGTAAAGCATTTAAAAACATACATGAGAAATATTATTCAAATCAATTAAAACAGTCATATATAAATACATTAATTAATTTAGAATACAAATAGACATATTATCTTCTAGAATCATTGAAAAAACATGGTAAAGCTAATTGGAAACTATTAGAAAGATGAGTATTGAGAATAGAAACTCTAGAATGCAGAAAATGTTTTCTATAATAAATGTCAATAATGATTGTATATTAATATAAGTGATTGACTCAAATATATTTTGTTCTGTGAATATATCTCAAACAGAATAGAATCAAGACCTATTAAAGATAATGAGATTTACCAAAGATAATGCCACAAAATATAATTTTGTAAAACACATAAAAAAGATAGAATATACAGAGAACTTCAACTCCAAATACAGATATGTAAAATAAAATGTTCTAATAACAGGCAATATAAATAAAAAGAAGACCTGACCTAGGAAAAAAATAGCTAAATAAAAACCATATAATTTAAATTACTTAAATGTTGACAAATATATACAATATGATTTCAAAAGGACACTCTAAGTCAATCTAAATTCCCAAATAACTACAATTATTTCCAAATAAGATATTTTCTCAAGTGCACACATTATTAAAATGCAAAATATATTTACAACAGATTATAATCTTAGAAGAGAAAGAATTATGCTTATAAGAAAAGAGAATATCTTTTGTTTTATCCAAATTTACCTATAAACAATTATATGCCAGCTATTTACTAATTAAACCTAAATCTTAATTTGCTATTTTTTCAAGACAGCTATGAAATGCAGCATTACAAGATAAGACAATATTATCAGCAACATCAGAACTGAATCAAATGCTTTAGACAAATTTTGATAAATAAACAATGTTTTGAGTTCATACTTTAGTGAAATATTAAATAATAAATATTTTTAAAAACATCCAGGCTACTTCTCACCAGGAATAAAATCATATTGATTGTCAAATAAAATTTTATTTTTGAAAATATGACATTTTATCCTTAACAATCAATCATTTTCAAAACTTTGATAATAGCAGAAATAATAGCAATAGGACTATAATTATACATATAGGTGAAACACTCTTTTAATAGATAGATGTAATAATAATAAAATAAATCAACACCTCCATATCTTTGTAATTAGCAATGAAAATCTCAAAGTGAAAACAAATATATAAAAGTCACCATGCCACTGTAACCAAGTTATAAACATGTAATCATCATGTAACCTTTGTTGACAATAAGTCCATTATTGAAACAATAATAATAATAATAATAATAATAATAATAATAATAATAATAATAATAATAATAATAATAATAATAATAATAATAATAATAATAATAATAATAATAATAATAATAATAATAATAATAATAATAATAATAATAATAATAAAAAAAATAATAATAATAATAATAATAATAATAATAATAAAATAATAATAATAATAATAATAATAATAATAATAATAATAATAATAATAATAATAATAATAATAATAATAATAATAATAATAATAATAATAATAATAATAATGCACATGCGCCAGCTGGTTTGGTGATTGTAGATATCAGTAGGATACATTATATATTTCTAGTAATAATAAAACTAAAATTTTTTTATTTAAAATAAACTGCATTGACTCTAAGCAATCCAATATTCAGTATATATAGTTTTTTAAACTTAAAAAACTCCTCCTATGAGGAATTTGTGTGCAAGCGGTTATTTTTTTTTTACTCCAATATGGCGATCTCTTTGAATGCAGCAAGCATTACTTATGCTGATGCAATCAAAGCATCCACTAAAAAAGGAGATTTTCCTCAGAACGTGGGAAAAAAATCAAACTCCAGTTTCAAGATTTCATCGTTTAACAATGAATGATCTAATGAAACTAGATATGATTTCAGAATCTGATTCATTACCAGTTAACACAATAGAAGAAGAGATCTGGACTAATAAAAGTCTAATAAAAATTTCTGAATGGTTTAATATGACCATCCCATGGGATTTATTTATGTCATTTAAATGTTTCTTTATTGAGCGGTCTGTTATCCTTGCAATTACAGATATAAATTGCTCGCTGTATAGATTTCCTAAGGATTTGCTATACAAAAAATTAAGCACAAATAATTTATGGGATTCTATATTGCACATTGCAGATCATCCGAATCCTCGCTATCTTGCTATTGAATTCTATAGTGAAGAACAAAAAAACAAATTTGATAAAACAATTAAAACGTTAGGAAAATATGCTTTAATAAAAAGTTAACCAATATAGAGAAAAATTTATTACCGGCACAAGCAAAAATACTTACTTTAACTATACAATAAATGACCTCAATAAATTAATGCAACCATTCAGAGCTGTTGTTACCTTTCAACCTATATATTTAAAAAAAAACTCCAATACTGATCTATGGAAAGAGTTATCATTTTAAAGTTAAATTAAATCAAAACGTAAATCCAAATGATATTCCCACTCTTATAATCAATCACGAAGTGACACTAGTCTTAATAATTCATGGACTTAAACTGCAATGTTTTCACTGCAAACAATGAGGGCATATTGTAAATGCATGCCCAAAACTTAAATGTAAACATTGTGATATGAGAGCAACCTCAAGTCATCAATGTGGAAATGCACCAGTAAATAACACAGAATTCATTCCTCAACCGATAAGTGAATCAACTACAATATGCTATCAAAATAATACAATTAATGACGATGTATCAGACAGTCTAAACATCACCAGAGATCAATTAGGTAAATAATGAAAGTGAATCAATTTTACCCGAAAATCAATCACAGAATGATGAGGATAAACCAGTGTTGCAAGAAAATAGCTCATCTCAACAAGAAATATTAAAAAGTGATTGCCAAAATCACAAACAATCCAAAACACCCCTTAACAAAACTTTGCAAGATATTATAGACTATCTAGTGCCTTGCCTGCTACCTACAGACCTGAAAATAAATGTCATTGCCAACCGAAAAACAGGTAGACTGCAAAGCAAATGAAGCAGAAAAAATGTAGCAGTGCCTATTGATCTCAGTGAAGACGATATGCCCCAGACATTAGATCATAAAAAAAATTAAAAAAGCAAATAGAACAATGGATACCAAGTTTGAATACACTTCAGATGAAGACCTTAGCACCAATAAAAAAGCAAATGTGCAAAAATTATTACAGGAGGGAGGAAGTAGAACCTCCAGACATAAAAATTCTTTGTCATAATTTCAAGTTATTTAAACTATATAAAATTACAATTTAATTACTGCAACAGGTGTGTTCTGTTTTTATTGAGTGAAACTAATAAAAATAAAAATAGCATCATTAAACATCCGTGGATTAAACTCACTGGAAAAAAACTATTAATTAATAAAATGGCTTGAAATTATACAACCTCATTTGCTAGGGCTACTTGAAACAAAAAGTTATAATAAATCTCAGATTAATCCATCTAACTATCTTAATAATCAAGGATACTCAGCATTCTCCAAAGCATCATTTTTACCCTCAGCAGAAATAGGAGTAGTAGTAATGAAAGCCTGTCCCTTCTATTCATTCAAAATAATATATATATATATATACACACATATATATATGCACACATATTAATTATAACCTTATATGATAAAACAGTTACATTGAATGTAGCATTTGTTTATTTACCTCCAAATCATATAGCAGTTAATAAAGTCATTCAAATTATAAATTCCAAAATAGCATCCTCATCACATCCATTAATTTTACTTGGTGATTTCAACATGTCATACAATGGGTTTATCACAAAATGGTTGCTGCACTTATTAGCCATACCACTCATGAGTGGAGAAGGCTATCTCCCACAGAATTCAGTAACATTTAATAATGTCAGTTTTTCATCATTAATTGACCTGGTCTTTTACTCACCAATGTTACATCACATGATCAGTCTAACAATAAAAAACTCATCATTATCAGATCATTCTGCAATTATTGTTTCACTAAAGAATGATTTTATACACAGATCAATAACATCTATTGGAAACACAATTAGAGTGCTCCTTCCATGTTGAACCCCAGAATATTTATTCTCAGAAATATATATATATATATATATATATATATATATATATATATATATATATATATATATATCTTCAAACTTCGAGACATTGAAATGGATCCAGTGCAAACATGGATTGCCTTTGTTAACATTATTTCATATACAATTGATGTCATAACAAGGGCTCCCCCAGCCCCTTCAAGGCTTCTAGCTCTTGTAGATGTAAGCACACAAAAGAATCACAAATAGTACTACAAATAAACAAGGCTGTTCAAATGTGATTGCCCTGAAGAAACTTTATCAATCAGTCTCTGAAGAACTTAGAGAATACCCGGCAATTAAAAAAAGAAAACTCTTTTTGACACAGACACATACATGGTCCAGACACTATATTTGCTGGGCACTGGGACAAAAGCCATCAACTCATGTACTGACAGCAATTAAAATACAAGAAGATATAATTTCTGGTTACAACATATTGCTACCTCTCTACACATATTTCAAATCCAAACTTCAAGAGAAGAAAAAATTCAGCCCTGCAACATTTTTTCTTGGTGAGCCAGAAGAAGATATAGTATTTACCCCCAAAGACTTTATTCAAAAATTAGCATCAACCCCAAACTCCAGTCACCCAGGAATGCATGGTATACCTTGCTTTGTATTCAAGCATTTAACAAAATTTACTGCTCAGTATCTGTGTAATCTAGCAAACTTTCTAACAAAAAAGGTCCATCATATACATGAATTATACTCTATTTTACTAGTACCATTTATCAAAACACATGAAAAAATAACCACACTAAACAATCTAAGGCCCATATCAATGAGCTCTCTGGGTATAAAACTGCTGGAGTCAATCATTAAAGACAAAATAGAACCCTATATTATGCCTATACTATCTAAAATGCAGTTTGCTGAGAAAGGCTAATCTACAATGCAAGCAGCCTTTCTATTCAAAACAGTTATTGATTCTGTCAGAAATAATAAAAAATATAGTCCAGTTGTCAGCTGGATATAAAATCAGCATTTGATATGATTCCGATTGAACTTCTTGCTGAAGCATTAGCAGACACAACAATACCAAGATCCTTAATATATTTAATCACCAATTTTCTATTAAGTCAAGAAATACATATTACACTTAATGGTAAGAATTCCCCCTCTTTTGTACCTTACTGTTCAATTCCACAAGGTTCACCACTAAGTGCTCTTTTTTACTTTCTATATCAATCCCTTTACTGAATATGATAGAAAAAGAATTATCAGGCATATACATACCTGGTCTGAAAGCAACATCTCCTTTATTGCCTACATGAATGATGTCTCGATTTTTTTAACTTCTAAAAAACAGATCCCAACTCTATTGAAAATTCTTAATTCATAAACTAATAAATACAAGTTGGAGTTAACATGGATAAATCTTCTGTGTGGTCAATATATACAGGACAATTTCACACACAACATTTTAAAGGAAAACCCAGCTCTTTTGTGGGATTCCCCTTCTATTTGAGCAACCTAGAAATGGGTCATCATTGACAAATACAAGACAAAATTAAAAATAAAATAGAAAATATAATTGATTCACTTTCAAATTCTTATTTTTCATTGTACTCAAAAGTATCCCTGTTTAATCTATTAATTATGACTCAAATCACATACTATTCTCCAATAATACTATATACTAAATCTTTTACTAGTAAAATAAATTCATTATGCAGAAAGTTGCTGTGGGATAAAAAAGATTGTTTCAGTTTCACTAAAACGTATTCAAGCTCCTCTAATACAAAATGGTTTAGGACTACATTCAATACATATTTTTATCATTCAAAAGACATTCAATCTCATTTCTGCATGTGCTTATTTATTTCCATACATGAAAGTGTTCTTCAAGATTACCCCAACAGATAAACCACAACCAACCAGTGGATATTGGAAAACCTTGCTTACACTAATTCTTAACATTTCAAACATTATTTTTTCACCACCTCAAGATAAATTTAAATATTGGGATGTATACCAGATAATTTGCTCTCCCCTAAATGATAAAAGACCAATTTTAAACATTAACAATAGGCAACTAACCCCAAAATTTAAATTCTGGTCATTAGAACCCAAATATTATGATTTTTTACTCAAATTAAATCTTGAAGCATTGCCAACATTACACTTTTGTAGATATAGAAGGCATTATATAAATACAGAAGATATATGCTGGTTATGTCATAGAGAAACTGAGACACAAGAACATTTTTTTACCTGCCCTGTATTTGATAATATTTGTTCATCCATACCATCATTGTACAAACAAAGAAATTGTGATATTCAAACACTTTTACAATCATTTGTTAAGGGTAGCTACCCACATATTCGAGCAAGTACTTTTATATTATTTTCACTATGGTGTACAGGATGCTCCTTCATGCACAACAATAATTCAAGAAGACATCCAAACACATTCTGGAACAAAATGGAACAGCTCCGCTTAAGGGATGAAAAAATTGTATCCCAAAAGATGTACACGGCCACTTGGTCTATATTACAACAGTGCTCAAAATTATAAATGAAAAAAAAAAGATTAATAAAAAACAGAACTAAGAGCCTTACGAGTGCATAAAACTAATTGAATGTGTATATTTAAAAAAAAAATGTAAACTCAAATTTGTAAATCACATGCATATCATTTGTCTTTGTTGCCCCCCCCCCCCAATTACAATTTTCAACTTATTTATACTAATTTCAATTCATCTGCATGTGGTAAAATAGTTATAAATGTAACCTTTTTCTTGTTATATTCAATAAAGTCCTTTTGAATAATAATAATAATAATAATAATAATAATAATAATAATAATAATAATAATAATAATAATAATAATAATAATAATAATAATAATAATAATAATAATAATAATAATAATAATAATAATAATAATAATAATAATAATAATAATAATAATAATAATAATAATAATAATAATAATAATAATAACAATAATAACAACAACAACAATAGAGGGCGCCTTAGATCTTGTACAATACAGATCAGGTAAATATGCTCTATGTTTAAACCATTAAAAAGTTAAAAACTACTAGAAACAAAGTGAATAATACATATAACAATAAAAATTTTAACATTAATTTAATTGATATCAACCAACAGAAAAAGTAAGAAGAATTTAATTTATAATTATTAAATTGAAAACCAACATTAACAAATTAATAATGCAAGCATGGAGGCTCAAACATCACATGACCTAATTAACAGTGTCAAAAACATCGATTAAAGCCATAAAAAAGAAAAAAAAACAAGCCAACACTTGCAGACATGGTCAAGTGAAAAGAAAGAAAAAAAGAATACATTTATCCTAACAAAAAAACTGTAAGTGAATTAAATTCATATATCAGTAAAGAGATAAAAAAAGCAATGCAACCACTTCCCAAAAGACCAATCCCAGATATAGGAAACCAATCCAATAATGACATAGATAACTTAGAAATTGAAAAGCAGGAAAGTCAAAATCCACCAGAAATTGTCTGTAATGAAGAAAAGTTGAAGATCACAACTGAATTGTTCAATAAATCAATACCAAAGCATCTCTTTGCAACATTCAAGAGATTTTTTCTCCCAAGTCCATTGTTGTTGGCAGCAACAGACAGCAACATTTCATTATATAAGTTTCCCAAAGAGTTGCTGTATGAGACAGTAAATGGATTCTGGGACAGCATATGACAAATTGCAGAACATCCAAATGACCAGTACCTAATACTGGAGTTTTATAAAATCACACAAGTCAAATTATTGAGTAACTTGGCACTGATCACTATAGATACAAACTATCACAATGCCATTTCAGGAATAATTAAGAACACCTATCTGGGATACACAGAACAAGACTTCCAAAGGATGGTGGAACCATTTGGTAATGTCACTATGTTCAAAACAGTATACCAAAAGGACACATCTATACCAACCATGAGTAACACTTATAAGTTCAGAATAAAACTATATCCAGATACTGATAAATATGATGTACAAACACAAATCCTGGATCAAGAAGCAATGCTCACTCTATATATTAGAGGGCTGAAGCCACAGTGTTACTCATGTAAACAAAGGAGACATGTTATGTCCAAACCACCAGAACTTAACCAGAAATCAAAATCTACATATACAAAAACAACAAAATTTCAACACTAACATGCAAACATAAGAAAAGCTAGCTATTGCCAAAAATAACAGAAAACAAACTACACAAAGAAATAATAACAAAAAGCAATGATACCAAGATTAGACATTATAGATTTCACAGAAAAAAACAACAAAACTCCAAATCATGAAACATGATCAAAGACAAAGTGGAAGCCCCCCCCCCCAAAAAAAAAAATAATAACACAACAATAAAAGAAAATGCATATATGTCAGAATATGACTGCACAGTGGATAAAATCACATGGCATACTATTATCAAAAAGACATCCATAAAAATTATGGAGACACTCTTATCCTCAAGCAAATCCAGCACAATAATGCAACTAACAAACCCAATCTAAACAGAAAGCAAAAGAAAGCCTAGGAGACCTACCAGAAAAAGGCTAGCAAAAAAGCAAAGACAGATGATGATAATTTTAATTTACCAATCATTGATAATATAAATGAGGATTCAAGTCGAATGGAAATAATCACAAATTTATTTGAAATCCATTTAATAACCACAGAATCACAAAATAAAACACAAAACAAACACTCAATATAAAAAACAATCAGAAGAATGATACAAAAGATAACAAAATAGACAAAAACAAATGGAAATAAAAACAAATCAATTAAAATAAATAATGTAGTGTTCCAAAAACAATCACAACAAAAAATGCAAACCAATCTCAGCTACACAGTTAATGAAAATTAAAATAGCAGCACTGTATGTCAGAGGCATTAATTCAATAGCAGAAATATATCAGCTTAACAAATGAATTAGAATCATACAATCACAAATATTAAGACTACTAGAAACAAAAATCTATAACAGATCACAAATTAATCCCGCCACATATCTATACAATCAAAGTTTTTCCACATAATACAGGGACACATCATCACTTTCAGTGCAGGCATACTCATAGTTTCAAATTGCAGCTTTTCAACCTTTGAAATTATTTACATTGATTAACATTTTTTAATCACTACATTCAAGCATTAAATTATCACACCCAACATTATTTTGTGTATGTATCCCCAGGTCCCAGCATAATAGCACACATAATTTTCACAATAAACTACCAGCTCACAAACAGCCACAAACCAACAATATTAATGAGTGATTTCAACTTAAATTATGCAAAATTCAATACAAAATGGTTACATCAATTAAACCTGCCACTCATGAATGTGCAGGGCTTTGTTTCTACAGATTAAGTGTCACTCTATAATCAATGGCATGACACACTCATTGATCTGTGCTACTACACACCCATGCTTCATCACCTAATCAACTTCCAATTCAATCCTTGCCCATTTTCAAACCATGTTGTGCAAATGATTACAATAAATTTCTAAGAGCTCCAAACAACATTCATTCATATAGAAAAAACAATTAAACTCCTACTTCCAACAATCACTACCAAATTTTTATTTTCTGAGACTTACATCATGCTAAATAAAATTTAATGATATGCCACAATATCTAATTTAAAAATACCAGTTAATCACTAACATACTATCCTTCAACATACACCACATGACAAGATACTCACCCTCACCATCCTGATTAATGGCACTAGAATATGATCTTCACAAAAGAATCACAATTTCCAGACCCATGCACAACACCCATAAAAATCTATACCACAATATACGCAAACAATTAAAAGAATACATTGCCACAAAGAAAAGAAAAATATGCCTCACCCAATAACACACATGGACATGCTGATACATACGCTGGGCACTGGGCTGGGCTATCCATCAATCAGAAAAGTGCCTGTGGCAATTGAGATATGTGGCATTGTCTATGCAGGACATAAAATGCTGAATGCCATACACCAATATTTCAAACAAATGATCCAAACACATAAACAATATGCACTAACCACTGATCAGTTTAGAATGCCTGAAACAGATATTCCCTTTCAGATTAAATACTATGTTGAAAAGCTTAAAATTTCTAACAGTTACCACCATGAAACTAATGGCATACTGGCATTTGTCTTTTCATATTTGAATCAATTTACCATGGAGAACCTCTGCAATATTGCTAACTTCCTATCACAAAAATATGTAATATCAGAGGTCTATACCCAATGGCAATAGTGCCATTTAATAAAAAAAAATCTCAACAATCTTTGACCCAAGATTATTGGAAAAAGATAGTCAAAGATACTGCCCCTGATATAAAACATGCAATATGCAAGAAGGGATCTTCTACCACACAGGCTTCACTTGTATTGCAATGCAGCAAGATAGTAAATACACACCAATTGCAATTCAACTGGATATACAAGAAGCATTTGATTCTGATGCAATAAACATCTTAACAAACATGCTTACACATAAAGTAATTCCACTCACCCTACTATACATTATCCAAATCTCTTACTCAATCAAGAGATATCAACACACTTAGTGGTAGAAACACAACAGCATTTACTCCCACACAATTTCACAAGGATCCCCATTTAGTACATTGCTGTTTATTCTATATATAAATCCACTCTTAAAACAGATTGAAAATAGGTTACTAAGAATATTAATACCATGAACTTCCCAATGTATTCCATGTATTGCATACATAATGATGGTGTTTCTAACATCATGTAAAGAAAAGCAAGTATTAGAAAGAATATTACAAAATTACACAGATGCACATACTACAGTTCAACCTAAGCAAAACAGCATGGTTCATCTACACTAACTAATCTTACACACCAGCTATATCAAGGCAAACCTATTCCATTTCTTGGATTCCCATTTTACATGGGAAAGCATGGAATGAGACAAACACTGAAAAATAAGCTCAAATGGACAGCAACAAATATAGCTACATCTTTATCAAATGCATTCTTATCTATATATTCAAAATCTGTTCAAACATTATAGATGCCTATACTATGTATATTGTTGTATTTTAAATCATGTTCTATTTTTGCTTTTTAAAAAAAGAGTACATAATCAATTAATCATTTAGTGTCCACAGGTTTATTTTTAAAAGGTGAGTAACAGTGGTGGGCACAATTAAATTTGACAATTAAAATCTGATTTTTAATTGTAATTAACAATTTAAAAATTATGTAACGTGATCTGAAATTAATGTGATGTGAAATGATGAAATTTGATTTTTAAATGGAATTGAAAATTAAAAAATTAAAGACAAAAATAAGAATTTAATTTTTAATTGTTAGTTTTAATTAAATTTTTTCCAACAGTAGTGAGTCAGTGTCTTTTTATTATCGTAAGTCTAAGTTCTTATTTTTATTTTAAACTTTTAGTTTACCCTAATGGAGAGAGAAAAACATCCAAGAAAATGAATTTCTTTGGAAACACAAATTTCAATTTTAGATCACTTAGCAAAATGGGGAGGATCAATAGCGATTGGAAAACATTTTAGTTTGGGCGAATCCACTATAAGACCAATTTAAAAAAATGAAGTTGGTGCTAGTTGTATTTCCTCTTGTGGCAATTATAATGTCTCAAATAGTGATAATGATTAAAATACTGTACATGTATGAAAAAAATGTAAATTACGCATAAAAATATATTGTTTTGAATAAAATAAAATACTGTAGTTAATAAAAAAAAGTAAAAAAAGTTTGTCTTATATAAATTTTTTTCAAATTTGAAATTTTTTATTAATCATATTTTATTTTCTTATTTTTTTTTTTTTATGCAAATTTTAAAGAAATTTTTCATTGTTGCTTTGATTTTATGCAATTTTTGGTAAATTACAGTACGTATCCCCCATTTTTCAAGGTAAGTTAAGTCTATTTTTGTGTGATTTCTTTTGTGCGCATTTTCTGAGGAACCTATCTACCGCACAAAACGAGACCCAGATGTGTGTGTGTATATATATATGAAATATTCAGTATAAGAAAATTACATACTGCTTTAGAAATACATTATATCTTTGCATAAGTTCAGGCCATCCTTCTACTATTAATATATATGAATACATAATGGTTCGATAATATAAGGGGGTTAGATTGATGAAATGTGTACATGGGTATGAAAACAATATCAAATCCAATAAGAATTTTGAGCATTCCATCATTGGTTTTTCAATGAAATGGATAGTTGATTGTTATAAGAGTGAGAAGATTGAAGCTTATCCATTAAAGTTTAAGGAATTGTGGTCTTAATATAAATTGAGCCCTGATTGTATATGTTTGTGGATAATTATGATCTGGCACAACCATGAATGCTGGTTCTGCACAAAGTACATATATTGGGGATCATGTGTATCATTTTCATATGTATGTGGTCATGCATATCAGTTGTTTGAGATGAATTGAAGTATGAATAGACTGAAAAATCCCGGGTTCAAATACCTCTAATTACGAATAATAATAGTTTTATTATTACAATAACGTAAGTAAATATGCATAAAATATTTTACTTTTGTTATCACAATCATATTGTTATTTGTTTGAATTAACTTAGTTGTACATGAAAATATTAGCACACAAAATGGTAATAACTAAGGAAGTGAAAATTCACATGAACTTGCGCGGGAAAATAACAGAATTTAGCTGCAATTTACAGATTTTGAAACTTGGAACTTTTTCTTTGTTCTGAGCTAAAAAAATAAAGACATGAAAATGTAATTTAAAATAAATACAAAAATTGTAACGTAATTAAAGTAAGAAATTTTTAAAGTAAGAAATTAAAATATTGTAGTAGGTAAAATAAGAAATGACTATAGAAGATTATCGAGTAGAATTAACAAAGTAAAATAGATAAAAAAAAAATCGATTTACTCATGATAAAAGGCCAGAAACCAGGTAATGATTTTCATTATATTTTATAATCAATACGAAATAATTTAGAAACAGAAGACATTTGTATTTATCTTAGAAATGAAATAGATTCAGACACCTCAAGCGTTGTTAGCCAAGAGGTCAGCACAACTGCCTTACAAGCAAGCAGTTGGTGGCCGACGGTTGTTGCGGGTTCGCCTCCCGGCCGATGCTATGACATATGGGAAGAAAAAAAAATAGATTCAGACCCAAACTTACTTAATAGTATAATTAAAATTAAATTTAAAATTATACAATTTTTTATGCCAAACAAAAAAGTGCTACTAATAAATGAAGGAAAAAATTATTTCAAATTTGTTGGATGAAAAGTTAATTCTAAAAATAACAAAATACAAATATTTAAATTTTATAATAATATTGATTTAGATTATGAAACATAGAAAGATGTTAACTAAAAATATCACAAAATTCTCTTAAGAGCACAAGTAATTCACTCGTTAATTTTAAAGATATTTAAGTACTCTAGCATATATAACTTTGTCGTAGAGCAATAAGTATGGTAAATCAATTATTAGCAGCCATAGTTTCTATGATGCACAGATCAGTTACGTATGTATGATTTTCGTGTTTTCATCTTAATTTTAAAAGGCGATTAAATAATTCAGAAGAAAAGTTCAATGCTAAAGATAAAGCAGAATATGATATTTATTGTAATGACTTTTGAAGATTAGTTTTTACTTAAGAGCAGCTTATTCTACTAAAGATATTTTGGTATCAGACCAAAAACAATTCAAAGAATAACTTTTGTCAAGCGTTGGTGGCCGAGTGGGTAGCACAGCCGCCTTACAAGCAATTGTTCCGGGTTCGCTTCCCGGCCGACACTTTGACACATAAAAAAAAAAGAACTTTTGCTTTACTTGCGAATGGTTTTTTTTTTCTACGTGTAATTATTAATATATTTATGTTAATTAAAAAGATAATAGTATGCAACTAAAATTATTTTAGTTTACTTTTGTATTCATGCCATTATATAGAACTTCAAACTAAATTCATAATCGACTAAATATATTTAAATAATTGTTGTTAGTTATAAGTAATAAAAACTTTATGATTGGTTGATTGCAGAAAGAAATAATCAGAGTTGGAAGCTTTTGCACACGCTTATTTATTTAGTGTGTGGATTTTTTAGACACTAACTTTTAAAGAAATATTATAAAAAAGGATATACAGATTCCAATATGAAGATTGATTCATTAATAGCTTTATTAATTCCTTCAATTCTGTTACTATAGACATAAATTTGACAATCATTAGCTATGTGAATCATGTTTGTATTTGACAATTTAGACCTGTATCTGTAAATTCCATTTATAAAGCAAATAAATGCAATGAGCATTGATTGATGTATATCTTTTATGAGGCTCCAATAATATCTAGGAAGATCAAATTCAGATGGGCTTTATGATTAATTCGGATGGGGGGGGGGTATTTGGAATCTGATTGAAAAAGCCCTTTTTTAAAAACTGTTTGAAAAGATTCTTGATTGAATATCTAGAAAAAAGATATTGAGATAAGTCTTAGATGATGAAGATATACCTTGAATCATTAAAAAGTCTGATCTGCTTAACAGTTTTTATACACTTTTATAAGGCAATTTCTCTTCTAGTATTTCATGGAAAACAAAGAATATAAAGTCACTGCAAAACAATGGATTTAAATTAGCACTAATATTTCTTATGGTAATATTTAAACAAGGATCCAGGAGTTTAGTGTGACAAAATGTTTTTCATTAAAATACACTAATGCTAAGAAAACTGTTCATAAGATAATTGTCATACAGCTTTCCAAAAAGGTTATTTCTAAAAATTATTTTAAATTTTTAATTCTACCAAACTTGTACTGTTCAAGTTAATATGAAAAGGTAAAATAAAACTAACATGCATATATAGTGGTGAAGACCAATATGTAAATTAAGCACAATATGTAAATTAGATGCTCCATTTTTTTGATAATAAGACACAGGAATCTTTTCTATTGATGGAAAGAAGATCTCTTGCAATAGCCCATATCTCTTTATACTTTCTTTCCCTATCATTCCTCTTGACACATATTGTTCTTACATTGGAACAGAAAAGGTGTTTCCAATAGAGCCAGCTCATGATCAAAAAAGATTGATTTGTATTTATGATTTAATTTAGCATTATTATAGGAATACCTGTGTTGGGCAACTCTCATTGTTCTGTTAGAGTAAGATTTATCGTAATACACAGAGCTACAGGATGGGGCAGGGCATGAAATTTTACATATGACCTGGAGATATTGTTCAAAAGGTATTGTGTCTTTTGTGTTATTTAAAAGCTTGTTGAGTGAGGGGGAAGATCTGCAGCTAACTCTGAATGTGTCTGCGCAAATCTTTCAAAGGTTCATTGCAATATGAGGATGTAAGACAGGCTTATCCATGGTTTAGATGGGCTATTATTATCACAAACTTTGTTAATGTTATTATAAAAAAAATTCAACTATTTTTATTTTTAGAGAAATAAAAAAAAAAAGATTATAATTTAAGGTTATTCCTAAATAACAAGGTTTCCCATTGTATTTCAGTATAATTTTGTAAAAGAATATTTAGAGATTATGATATGTTTATTTCTTGTTTAGATAAAAATTTGAGCTTGCTGTCTATGTTATATGTCTGCTGTCTATGTTATATGCCTACTATAGCTATCATTTAGAGTTATTTGAAATTTTCTAATGAAGATGCACTTTTATCATAAAGGTTTTCCTTTAAACATAAAATTCCTTACTAATTTAATGCAAAAAAAATTAATTAAAAATATACAATAAGGATTCTATATTTTTAAGTAATTATTAATTTTTTTGGCATTAAATTAGTATGGAATTTCATGTTTATATTTATTGTTTATATATATATAGTTGATACTTGATAATGATATGATTTAGTTGAAATGTTGGATATTTGGTGTATATATGTAATTCGTTATAATAGATCTTGTAATAAAAACAAGTTTTTAAAGAAGAAGTGGTGTTAAAATTTTATTAATATGAAAATATATATAGAGAAAAAAAATTCAATTTTTGGAAGTATTCAAAATCGAAACATAGCATGCCATAACAAAATTAGATGAATTATCTATTTTGCTGATATGTAATCAATGATGTAAACAGACAATGCCTATACCATGCACATTCCTTTTTTGATAATGGTAATATGTCATTTGTCAAGCTTCTTTTTCGAAACCTGGATTTTTCAGTAGCTAAAGTTTAATAATTAGAAAAGCAAAAATATGTAGATATAAATATCATTTTAACTAAGTTTATACAATAAGGGTAATAATTACCTTCAAAAATTCTATCTGATGTCATAGATTTCAAGTCAATGGTCAATACAAAGGCCAATTGGGCAGTATCTAGACCAATACCTTGATCCCCTTCTGTCCTTTTTTTTATTATGAGTTTTTCTTGAGCAGGATACTTTGCAATGTCAGGTAAATATTTTTTGATGGTGTTAGATGGAATAAAACTGATAAAAAGTCTAGCAGTGAATCAAAGAGAAGGAATAGCACTAGCTCTCTTTACCCTGGAGATAGTAGTAAAAACAGCATAATTTTCAAAGTCCCAACATTAAACTTTACTACTATAATGCTTATTGTATAAAATACATGCATTCTATAGAATTTGGTTTATATGAATATCTAAATAGATTTTTATATTTTTCCTACTGATTTTTAGTCATCTGATAGCAGGACCACAGTGATAAACTCCCCTCATAGTATTAATATAATCAAACACTATAGTGGGTTTCTTCACATTCCTCCCCCCTTCCATACTTTACAATTAATTGTGGAAGCATCATGAATAGTAATTAATCATAATCTCCAACATATATGTATATATATATATACAATCAGTGCTCAGTTTATATTATGATAGCAATTCCTTAAACTTTACTGTTAATCTGGCCCAACTGATGAGTGCTGGATCTGCACAAAATATGTAGATTAGGGATTACCTTTCTTTTTTGCATGTATGTGGTCATGTGTATCTGTTGCTTGAGTTGGAATGAAAGATGAATATAGACTAAAAAATTCTAAGTTCAAATTCCTCTACTTACATATATAAGAAACATTTATCATGTATATATGTGTGTTTGGACTTATATGTCATTAACATTATCATTTTCAAACATTATCGATCCACTGTAGGATGAAGACTTTCCAAGTTCAATCCACTTTCTCCAATTCCTAGCCTCTCTCTCTCTCTCTCTTCTCCACATCATCCCAGCATATTTTCTTATTTTATCCATTCAACTAACATGTGGTCTCATTCTAGGTCTTTTAAATCTCTTCAACTGTATATCTATTATCATCTCTTCTAGCAATATGTCCATCCCAATTTTACTTTAGTCTCTTAATTGTTTCAATGATATCAGTAACCCATGTTTGTTCCCTCACCCACATACTCATTTTCAATCTCTTTTTGTTATTCCCAACATACAACTGTCCATAATTTATTGAGTAGTATGAATTCTCTATATTGCTCTTCTGTTAAGTGTTGAGGTCTCAGAACTATAGATACAAAGTGGTAGAATATATTTATTAAAAATACTTTATTTTCAAATATACATAAGCGTACCAAAAGCTCTCCAACTAAGTTTAATTCTATGATTAAATTTTATTCATTATGTTTCCATCTATAGTAATAATCTGATGAAAGTGTTTTTAGTTCTTTATTTTCTTCATTTCAGAAAACCCATTGAACATTACTTTAGTCATTTTAACTCTTAGCTTTAGTTTTACTTTCTTACTTTCATTTGATAACTCTTGCAGCATTAACTGGAGCTCTACAGGATTATTTGGACAAACAATTACTTCATCTGCAAATTTTAGATGACTTAAATAATCTTCCTTTACTTTTATTTCTTTAGCTTCTTTCTTTTCTTCTTTCAAAATTGCTATAAAAAGTTATGAAGATATGGAGTCACACTGTCGAACACCCTTCAATATAATTGTTGCTGTTGCATTTTTATAAATATTTTTAGGGTATGACACTGTCCTGAATCACTATCTTGATGATTCAATGCTTTATTATCTTTGAAGAAATGATCATAGAATCAAATGACTTTTCATAATCTCCAAATTTAAAGTATAATGGTAACTCATCTTCATTGGTTCTCACTATAACTTCTCTCAATACTAGTTATATCATTCACTGTACTAAAACCACTTTTAAATGCAGCTCGTTATTTTGGTTCGTTAAAATCCAAAGTTCATAGTAGATGAGTTGTAGCTATATTGATAAAAATTTTGTATATAAATTGATAAAAGACTGATAAGTCTATAATTTCTAATATTTTCTTTATTATCTTTTTTAAATATTATTATTTAATACTGCATTCTTTCAAATAACTGGTACATCTTCATTTAGATATTTGGTATATAATTTTACCCAAAAAAAATTATATTTCTTCACCGGTTTCTTTTAAGGTAAGGATTATAATTCCATCATTACCTGGAGCTTTCCCCTCCATCATAGATTTAAATGAATTTCTCACTTCTCTATTTAAAATTCTGACTAATTCTAAAATATAGTAGTTTCAGGAAGTACTTTTTCTTGTTCTTTATTGCTATATAATTCTTGATAGAACTCTTTTACACATTTCAGATGTCATTTCTCTTTTTAGTAATATTTCCATCTTTTTTCTCATTGCAGAAATAAGCTTTCTACCAATATAAAATGTTGTTTTACACTCTTTAGACTTTTAGCTTTTTTTTTACTGATTCACAATTATAATTTTTTATATCGCTATCGATTCTTTTTCCACCATTTTTCAAAATTCTAGATATTCAATCCTTCTTAATGCGTCATTTTTTATATATTTACTTCATAAATTGTCATGTTTTATTAGAAATTTTACTAATCAATTGCTATTTTTTGTATTTGTTATCTTTGTTGCAGTTTTTAAAAGTTTATCATTAACTTCAAATTGATTTCATTCAATTTGAATCATGTTCAAAATATGTTAATATTTGAAAACGATTTGCAAGTTTTAATTTAAATTGTTTCGAATATTTCTGAAGGTTAGGAATATCAATTGACAATACTGTTTTTCTTAATAACTTTGTCCCTCTAGTTTTACATTAACACATATTTTACATATGACTGGCCCGATGATCACTTCCTATGTTGAATCTATTAAAAACATTACAATCTTGAAATACATATTTTATGTTAATTAACATATAACCTAATTCTGTTATATCTTCATTTAGATGCTTCCATGTCCATTTCCATTTAGCATTTTTTTCTTAAGAAAAAGAATTTATAATATAAAGGTTTTTTTCTATTGCCATACCTAAATTTACTTACAACATTTTCATCTTTCAATTGTTTACCAATTTTAGCATCAAAATCTCTCATGATAGTTTTAAAATGTTGTTTGGTCTGATCAAAAAGCCTTTTATACATCTTATAAAACACCTCTACTTCTTTGTAATAATGACAACTTGTTGGAACATAATTATCTGCATTTGTTATCTACCATGATAAATAATTAATCTTGCATCTGTCTGATATACCATCAATCTTCATAATATTGTTTTACCGCTTTTTATTTTATAAGAAATCCTACTCCATTTATACTTCCAATATTTGTGCCTTTGTAGTGCAGTACTGTCTTTTTTTAAATCAATTGTCTCTTCACCTTTTCTTTTAACTTCAAAAAGTCCAATAATATATCATTTAATATTAGACAGTTCTTCCAATTCTTGCAATCTTCCTTCATGTGAATATTATCTGCAGTTTTAAATGATAATCTGGGTCCATTATTAGGAGATTGTTAGCGCTTTCCGCCTTTAAACCGTCGAACCGCTGTTTTGGTTAGCGACTTTAGCGACTCCTATGAATAAAAGCCATGATATAATTTTATCTGTCATGGTTGTAAATATCTATTAGGAAAAACAAGTTCATTCACACACACATTCTATTCGGCCTTTAAGAAAACTCAACTGATAATATCAAAATAAAATAAATGAGAAGAATCACTGTTTTTTAATTTGTTTTTGCAATATTTTAGTTATCTTTATTATGTGTTTGCATTTGATATCATCGTTGTTAAAGCATAATGTGTGTGTTTGTATATATATATATTGTTTTATAGATAGTATTTGTTTTCTCCATCCACTTCTTGCTGGCTCTTATCTATAATTGTGCCTATCACAAATCTTTAATTTTTGGATTTCGTCACGTCTCTTTGTCAATTCTTTTTGACGTTTCACCTCGTTTCACACGATTTCTTCATGTTCATGTTGTAATAATTGATTAAATGCATCGGTTCTTTGATATCTTAAGACCGGCAGAAATGTTGAATCTGCGTTAGTCTGCTAACAGCACGATCGACAGTTATCAGGATTAACGCGGCTGCTAATTGACTGCTAATTGGGCAAGTGAAACTTGAGAATACTGGTTAAGTTCTCATCGAGAATAAAAGTTTATTAAATGACATCATACTCTCAATATATGATAACAAATAATTTGTGTAATTATTAGATATTATCTTTGAGTATTGAAATTTACTAGAAATATTTTTAAATTGTTCAACAATTTTAAAATTTTATTTTTTAAAATAAAAATAGCCATTTCTAATAATTATAAATATATAATTGTATGTATATTAAGTAATATACTGTAAAGCAGGTTTATTACTCTGAAGAGTTTTTAGCTAAGAGTATAACATTGTGGTAATTGTTGTTAGTTTTAATTTAACTTTTTTTTTCATATGTCAAAACATCGGCCGGGAAGCGGATCCGCGAATCCGGGACAACTGCTTATAAGGCAACTATGCTGACCACTCGACTACCAACGCTTGACTTAATTTAACTTTTTTTAATTGCCAAATAAGCCAAACACTTCCATTTAACTGATTAAATTAACTTTTTCTTCACTTTCTTCAATCGGGACTCAATCAAGAAATGTTTAGCTTTTAAATAATCTGTTCTTATTATGGATTAATAGTTCGAGACTTTCTTAATAAAAATTATCACGACATATTTATAAAACAAACTTCAGAAATTTTTTTATTATAATGTTTTTAAACTATTAAACCATTTACAATGCTAATAATATTTTAAACATTAGATGAAGCACAGTGTTGAAAAATATTTTTATTTCACCGTTTTAATTTCTGCTAATCATTCAATCTCATCTCATGAATTTTTAAAAATTTTTGGAATTCATCTGTAGTTCATCTCCAAAATATTTAAGATCCCATCCATATGATACCCTATCTAGAGGTTTTCTTGTAATTTTTCTATTTTTCATAATATATAACACACCACATTGCCATTTTTTAAGCTGAATAGATTGTTGTTGTTTTAAAAAAAACTATTTGATATTAATCTCAGCTACAACACACCCAAAATATTATCAGTATTATATTGATAAATATTGTAGTTTCTGAACTGGCTGATTTAAGATCATAATTGTGTCATATATTTTTTTATCCTAATATAATGCACCAAACTCATTTAATTAATTCTTGCTATAGTTGGTTGTTGTTGTTGTTGTTATTATTATTATTATTATTATTATTATTATTATTATTGTTGTTGTTGTTGTTGTTGTTACTGTCGTTGTTATTATTATTATTATTGTTGTTGTTGTTACTGTCGTTGTTATTATTATTATTATTATTATTATTATTATTATTTGTTTCTCAAAGCGAAACCAAATATTTTCAATTATCACTTGCAAGCCCTCACAATCTTTAAATTTTACATTTTTATTTTTTATGTTTTTTAACCATTGTTTTTAATCACAACTGAATTTTTGTTATCTTAAAATACTTTTTTATAATATGATTATTGTTGTTATTCAAAAAGCATCTTTTTAATAAAAGCAATAAAAATGATTTAATTTGTGTTTTAATCTCAAAGCTATTTATTCAAAATAAATACATTCAAAACGTATATAAACAGAAGTTTGATTTAATACATTAACAGCATGTTATATAAGCATGCATTGGATTTACTGTTAGTCATATTTACAGCAATAGTTGTCCACTATCAGTTAGTCAAAAGCATGCTTAGCAAACCATGTTGTTAAAGAATTAAATCAAGCTTATCTTTATATACATTTTGTATATATTTATTTTGAATTACACTGTTCTTAAAAGTTTTTTAAAAATTGAAGTTACAAAACTATTTATAAAAGGTTTCAAAAGAAAATGGTATTCTTTACATTAAAAAAAAAAGTCAAAATTAAATAGATTAATATATGTAGTTGTATGTACATAGACTTTTTTCAGGTTCCCACAATCAACTTATGAATTACAAGCAAGACAAAATCTTATTCAGCTCTGACTCATAATAATTATCTTCCTATTTGATTAGTCTTAATGCTAATAAACCTCATAGAAGTAAATATTTAATCTCTGTTTTATCAGTAACCATGAGTTCACAAATATCTACTGGGGCAATCTTCTCGTCCATGAGTTCTATCTATTTCACTTTATTATAGAAAATATTTGGGTATCATCTGCAATTATTCTCATATATATATATATATATATATATTGTAACAGAATATAATATCCCGTCACATTATTGTAAAATGAAAATAAAAAGATCGTAAATAAAATTGATTCATTAAAAAGAGAAAAATTTAAAAACTGAAAAGTAAAAGTTGTTTAATATATATATTGTTGTGCAGATAGAAAACTTAAACTATTTTAAGAAGTATTTAAAAGTATTTTTTGTTGTAAAAAAAAAAAAAGTAAAAATATAAAGATTGATATTTTAAACATAGAAATAATGTTGATTTCTATAATCTTAGAAAATGGAAATGATTGTTTTATTAATTAAATGATTGTTCGAAAGCAAGCTGGCCCTTGAGGCATTTAAAATAAATTAAATAGTCAGATAAGAGAGTACAAAGAAATTAAATGACCAATGCAAACACCAGAAATGTCAGCATGGACCGTAATTGAAACACCAGAGGATTAGTGACATCTTGCCGGTTGAATCCAAAGATTGGATGATAAGAGACTAATAAAAATATAAAAGCAAAATTATTATTATAATTGTGATCTGAGAGCTGACTATGAATATGTGGTTATAACTAGCTATATTGCAGATTTTCACGATGTGGAAGTCTGCAATAAATTTAATTTTCCGGACAACCAGCTGAGACCTCCCTATGACAGTTAGGGACCAAAAAGGAATGGCAAGTAGTGGCTTTGTTTTTAAAAAGGAAGAACAAACAATCTACATAAGTGATCACGAAGATGGACCTCAAAATCTGCAGAATCCGTAAAGTATAAACTTTTACCAATTGAACTTTCTTTTAAATAATTACCGTATAACATCAATAAGTAATCAATCAAAAAAAAGTAATATAAATGAATGTACTCTTATCTGACCAAGAATAGAACTCTAAATCAATTATAAATATTTGTTTTTATATACATTTGCTATTTCAATCATTTCCATTTTTTTTAATTTAATTATTTATGTTTGTATTTAACTAGGTTATTTATTTCTATCTGTTAAATAAAATGTATTAAATTAAAGTTGGTTGTAGATAGCTGCATGGATAAAGATTAATAACTATTTAAATTCATTTATGTTTAATTTAAGGGATTTTAATTTCAGGCTATTTGTTTCATAGTTAGGGCAATGCTGGTGGAGGGTTATATGGGTGTTTATATTAATGTAATGGGAAGTGTGTTTAGCATACAGGGCAATGTGCCCAACTGAATGCATGACCCCAAAGAGGCAGTCATATCATTGAAATGGTCACAGATGTATTTCCTGTACCATTTACCCCTTTTAGCTCTATGGACAGGGATTTATAAGACAGCAGAAAGACCGCTCTCCCCCATATGTAGCACTCTTTAAAAATAATTATATACATGATTCCTTAGTCAGGCAGATGCACTTTTCTGTTCTGGACATGGATCATTTTCTTCAAATAATATCATGCTGTCAGATGCATATTCCTGTCGGCATGGTTTTATGCTAGCATCTTCATATTGCATTAGTTGCAAATATATATCTGGAAGCTGACATTGGATTGGCTACGAACTTTTAGTCTGATTTTGAATGAATGTTTTGATAAGTTTTTAAGTGGGAAAAAATCTATGTAGACTATCTATGCTCGACATGCTAAAGTAAAATATAATTTAAGTATCCATCTGTGCGGTCTATTTAAAATAGTAATTTAAATTTAAAAAAAAAAATAATGTTAAAATCTAAGAATAAATTTATTCCTCAAATTTTAAATGTGCGTTAATAAAATCTATTTGTGTGTTAATTATTGGCAGTGGCTTCTTTTATTTTATTGTTTTAAATATTAATATATTTTGAGAATCTAAAACTATTAAAACTTATAAAGATGTTTAAATCTCTGCTACTCGATGAGCTAGTGACATTGGGCAAATGGTCAGAATAATATATATAAGAAAATTTTTTGAATCTTAACGTATGTATCTGCCTACTATATAAATTTGTCTAGGTTTAAATGCCTAGATGGCGCCCTCATATGGCAGATATGTTGAAGGCTCTTTCATTGGCCATTATAAATGGCTGTCCAGCATGTAGCATGATATTCATTGACCGTTAAAATATATATATATATTGAAGCAGTCAATCTTAGCTTAAGATTGTGCTTCATGTTTCTACCTACTAACCCATATTCAAACCCCTATATCCCATCATGCTCCTTTTGTCGTATATATATTTTTTATGTATATATTTGGAATGCGTGCCTAAATTTATAGTTTAACTTTCAATATTTATTATTATTGATTCTTTTTTATTAATTATTAGTTCTTTTTTATTAAACTACATAGGTGTGGCTCAAATATATATATATATAGGAACAAAATTACTAACAAAAGATTGATGTTTTAAATATTTCATTATTCATCTTTTTTTTTTAAAACTTTTTCTTTTAAATTGCTTGTTTTTTTTTCTTTTAAACTGTATATTTTGTAAAATCCAATATGGAAGATGCTGCAGTAATTGTCTAAAAATAATTAAAGGGGTTGGAAACATTATTGTTTTAATCTGGGGAAGGTATTTTTAATTAAAGTTTTTACTTAAAAGGGGATTAAGATTAGAGATACTTTTGTTATAAACATGTTGTCAAATCTATTTCTAATCTAGAAATAGATTTGAATTTATTTTTGGACGTTATCTTACTGTTGCATCTTCAAAAACAACCGATAAAGAAAAAGTATAAAATGGCTGAATTTTGAGTCACAGATTAGATTAGCTACTCTAGTGAAAATGATTGTTAACATCGCTGTGAAACTAAAAATGATGTAGCAGTAAATCCACCACTCTTCTCGGCCTTATGGGTCATCATCTGCCGCTACCATAATATCCTGCTGCCCTGAAATGAAGAAAGGTATAAAAAAAGAACCTTAGAATGATAATAGAAATTTTCTGCCACCGAAGTACTTGCATTTCAATTGCCGTGCACATGCCATACTTTAAAATGGACTCTTAAAATTGAAAGGTAAATTTCCAAGCCACCACCTAATAGTCAATCTAGCCTAACTAATCTCATCAAGATTTCTTTCATAACTGATTTAACTTTATGTAAAATGTAATTTGCTTTTAAATGATTTTTATAAATCTAATTTTCTCTCATATGCTCTAACTTTCTTTAACTTTGGTGCGGTCATTTATTTATAGTTATTTATTACTTGATTTTATATGTATACTTTATTATTAATTTGCCAATTTCAAACAAACTGGCGAGCTTAATTTATAAAAATCTTTTCTGTCATTTTTATGTAAACCTTCATGAAGCAAGTTATTAACGTCCCCTTTTAAAACATAATGCAGTATTAATTAATATGCTCACCAGATTATTTTACATCAACATTTTGTTTATGCTTTAATATCAAAAAATATATATATTTGGTTAACTCTGGATTTTCTACCCGGGGAGAATCCAGAACTTTGGCTAATTAATGCTTTGAAATTTTAAAATATTCTTTATTCATTTTTAAAAAGGTGACCGATTATTTGTTTTCTATATAACTGCTAGTTATTTTTTTCTATACTCTTAAAATAGTCTATGCTTAAAATATCAAATACAGTATTTATATATTCCAGTTATAGTAAAATCAATGAAGGTGGGATTGATTTATTTAAAAATAGCAGAAAAGGGATGGGGGTGAATATTAATGTTTCTTTTACTAAATAAAATCTTCATGTATATTTTATTAAATGAAATCTTCTCTCTATATATATTATAGAGGCATAGCATATTATTTATATAAATTATAGTATTCAAACAAGGGTCATTTATTTTTAAAGCAGTAAAACTTTTTCAATGTTGTTAGTGACATTTATCATTCGTATTGCATTACTGACATTTAGCCGATCTTCGTGATTATATATATGTGCTTCTTAATCTGGGGGTTACGACAAGTTTGAACCCATAGATTTCTTTTCATATCTTGTTCCGTAGATAGTTGAGCTATCCAGAACATTTATTTCATATAAAATGCCTCTGGCGGTGATCCCGTAAGTTTGGCACACACTATGCACATCCACTGTCTTCATATAAAAAGGCCTCTGGTGGTGACCCCTAAGTCTGGCACATGCTATGCTCATCCATACTCTGTCTTTCATCCAGAAGCACAACTTTTCCTGTTATTTCTTGGTTATAATGTCAGTACCGCAAACTTCTTCGTATATTTATTTCTTTTGCTTCATGACCCATTTTAATGCTCTGATATTAAAATTGCGCTCTGCTTAAAATATATATAAATGCCAACTATTTTCTATTTTATTAATTAAATTTATTTGTCTTATACAATCCCACCATTGTAATTTATATATCTATTTAAGAGTATATGTCTTGGGAAAAATAAAGCGTTCGTCTTATTATTGTTAAAATAATTTTTCATTAAATATTTTGTCATAGATTCAAATATAATCAAATGTTTTCAAATGTATTTTATTTATTTTCACGACCGTAATGGTGTGAAAATAATTTATCTTATATCTGTAATGAATCCCAGAACGCTCTCCTAAATAATGTTAGTCACCATGTTTCAGAACTGTAATCCAAAGCATTAATAACAATTTTATGTGAATTCTTCTTTCTAATAAGATTAGCATTTTAATATTAGACCCACCAAAAATGTGTGCTTATAACGTATCATTTAGCTAATAAAGAGCATATGAGAAATAATAGTGTGAATGACACTATGTAATCCTCTATCGCTTGGTAGACCGCTTGCTCATTTACGCACACACTAATGTATATAATTAATTTATAAATGTATAATAATTTGTCAGTATATTAAACTATATTTTTATTGTCTAACTTATTTGAGTAGTTCGAATTCCTTCTCCTCCACTTCCACATATTACAGCTATGCTTATGTATATTTTAGTATAGTCATAGTTAATAGATGTCTCATTGTTTTGCTCAGCTTTGCTAGTCGGCCAGATTTAAAATTAATTTTCATGTGCTATCACTATTATGTTATTCATTAGGTGTTAGATCTGGGGCTTAGAGAGTGGGTTCGAATCTAGGCTGGTCCCTGACCTAAATCTCAGGCTTGACTGGGTTTGAAGTACATTTTGTGAGTTCCAGCTCATGTTAGATGGATAAACATGTTTTGACCGGTACAATATATATATATATAAAACCAATAAAAATTCAATGAAACAATTTTGAGAATGGGAAAACAAATCATTAAAATATAGTTAAATATTATGATGTCAGCTAAGTTCAGTGCATTTATAAAATATAAATGCCATATATCACAATAAGAAAAAATACAGGGGTAAGCAATTACAGTAAAATATCATTAAAATATAAAGCAATATTATCAATAACTTAAGAGGAGGAAAATTCCCAACATGCTCTAATACAAATACAAGACTACTGGTATTGAAAACATAGACCATTGAGGTTACAATTTAAAAATCGTTCTCTTACAACATCTACTACTACTATCATCTTTCTTATCCATCTCTTAA
Source organism: Epiperipatus broadwayi (assembly GCA_028023455.1). Classification (NCBI taxonomy): domain Eukaryota; kingdom Metazoa; phylum Onychophora; class Udeonychophora; order Euonychophora; family Peripatidae; genus Epiperipatus; species Epiperipatus broadwayi. Next base: position 339,404 of record JAQFVV010006747.1, read on the forward strand.
ACATCTTTGAAGTATCTCATTGCTATGATCAGATGAAACATTATATTTAATTTTATAAAATCTGGAAGTATTATCTTAAATCTTTGCCATAAAAGATATATCTTCTGAAAATAATTTATTCTTTAGCAAAATAATTTAAATAATACGGTTCATAAAATAAATGAGAATATCTCAGGGTAATATGATTGATTTTAATCATAAAAAAATAAATTCTCTTTGACATTTAAGATCTATTCAACATGAAATAAACTCCTAGTAAATAAAATTAAGACATCCACTTATCCCTAAGTTAATGTCTTACCATAATTGTAATAAGAATAATATTAGTAATTTAAAGTAAAACACAATATGATCTCTTAAATTATGATGAGATAAATAATAAACTCCTAAGATGACATTCAAATATTAAGGATGGGTAAGGGAATTTATAATCATTCTAAATACCATAGAATAAATCTACTTAAATATCTTTTTTGATAATTTGAACTAAGTCATTTCATAATCTAAATTTATTATGGAATTACAAATATTATTTTTCATATTTATGAAGAATAATTTTAAAATAAATAAGCACAGTGATATTTTAATAAGTAAACTAAAATTGACTGAAATGATCTAAAATAATAATATGCAGATATAATTTTTATTAAGCAAAATACATCTTTCTTAGCTATAATTCAGATACTTAAATATAATTCAATAAAATGACTCATATTAATTTTAATGTTCATGTACTCTTATAATAAAACATTTAGGTTAATTTATTATACTCTTACAATTATTTAGATTTCTGGTTAATGATTGGATGATCTTAGCCAAATGACTAAGAAATTTCATAATAATAAAAACAAACATTTATTTTACAGAAAAACAAATAATAACAAATCACAAAGATGTGATAGCTTTTAGGTTCACAAACATTACTTTTTTTCAAAATATAAACATTAGAAAGTTAAAATTATAAATGAATTTATGAAAAATAAATTTAACTAAGCAAAAATAATCTCATTCATCAAAAGAAATTTTCAGTTAATTTAGATTATAATAAGTTCTCATATATTAAAGCATTCATACAATGATAATATCCTTTTTATGAAAATGTCCTTTTTATGAATATTTAACATTATTTAAAATATAATCTTACCTATCCAGCAATGAAGAAATGATAAGAGGGATGTATATCATCTATTTATGCCTAAGATACATTTTAAAATTTTGAAGTTGATTAGTATTATATTTATGTCCTAACCTAACAAAGCTTAAATTCAGGCCCTACACATCAATAATATGTGATTCACATCCAAATAAACTAAGAATGCTAAAGAGATAGGGGCGGTATTCCTTAATATCTGGATGAAACAATTATAATTGCAAGATAAACTCATGACAAAATCTCACACATGCTTTACAAATATATTCTCAACAATAAACTAAATTCATATTGGGATAACTAAATAAAGGCAAAGTAAAAGTATGATAGCATAGCTCATAAAAAAGTGTACCTATTTTTGAGATTAATAAAAGATGATCTAGGACTTAGTCACTAATCAATAAATGATGAGACTACACATCAGAAACAATAATACTAAATAGGGTGGTCTCAAACTAGAGAGAGCCTAAGTTTTAATCTCTAAAATATAGATGCTAGGAAGACAACAAATATAAGACAGAGACTAATGTTACCATCTCTAAAAGATTGATGCTAGGAAGACAACAAATATAAGACAAAGACTAATGTTACCATCTCTTCAAATAAATGAGAAAAATGATAAGAGATACACACTACAATCTATAATAATACTGGAAAAAATATGCATTCTTAAATAAATAGAGTGATTAAAGCCACAATCTTTCAGCAAAAATACTATAATTAATGGATATGAAAGATGATAAATAATGCTTAATTAATGCTAAACCTAGCTTAATTAAAATTAGGCAATAAACAAGCAATAAAATAAAAAATAGAAATAAACATCTACTTATAGTACATCAGCATAGTAATATACCTTTTATAAATAAATAATTAATATAAAAACACATACTATTGTAAAATATGTAAATATCATACACTGATATTCTGAGAACTTTAATCAAAAACTATTAAAAAATAGCATAAGATAATAAGCATTTAAAATAATGTCCTTGTAAGCTAAAATTATAAACATAATTAAAATATAAACCCTTTACCATATCAAGTAAAATAAAATAAAGATAAAGATCTTCTATTTCTTCTGTTCTTCTACCATTCAACCATTAAATAGGTACAGGAACAGTGTGTTAAGCAACAAAGATCTGTAGACAGCAAATATATCCAGCAAAATGTAACAATTAAAATATAAAAATGCTTCATGGTGGTTATCTTTAAGTGAAATGCAATAAATTATGCTAGCAAATTATGACTATGACCATTCATAGAGCAGGTTTTCATGGATTAAATAGAAAATATTTATTAAATTGCAATAAAATGTTTTTCATATTTTATTTACGTATTTAAATTTTAATTCTTTAATTAAAGTATTCAGCAGGAGAAATACTTCTTTTTAAATATCACCTTTAAAAATATAGTAGTGGCTTCCATAACAGTGATGAGAAGGGCAGAAACTAGGCAGGCTTTTATACTTAAGTCAGAAAAAGTTCATTGAAATTTAATTTAAATATAATATCGTTTTTCAGAAATAATTTAATATTTTCATATTTAATGTAAGTAATTTACTAAAATACTTCAAAAAATTTGTTAAACATTTTCTTATAATATATCAATTGTTTTCTCTTCTCTAGATCCAAGAAAATGATTTCTTTCCTCTGAGGTGGAAATAGTCATAATAAACAAATTTTTTTTATACTGTTATAAAATAGCAAATAATGTTTCATCGAAATAACAGCACAGATACTGTGCAATGAAGCAATATAATATAATAGAGTCAAATATTTTTCTTTCTTTCTTAGAGACATGAAGATAATTTTACATATGGTTGATAATATAATAGCCATAACAAAAGAAAACTTTTTTATATGAAATTCAAAGTTCTTTACATGAAGTAAATTAATTTCAAATAATATTTTATAAGAAATGAATATTTTTAGGAAAACTAGGAAAAAGTTATTCAATACTTTTAAAAACATTATTGTTATTGCTGTGAAAATTTTTAAATATTTTATAGAATATTTAAATATGAAATAGACATTGAAATTAATAACAGTCTTTATGTCATTATGGTGACAATAATATTGACTTTCAAAATGTCTTAGTGTGTAAAGTTTAAATGTTAAAATTTTAAACATTATAATAATTAATTGTTTACCAATAAAGCTAGCTGCAATGAAGATTTCTTGTCCCTGAAGTTTAAATTCAGACATTATGCTTAAACAATTTAACTATTAGTCTAACATTATTTTAAGCTAAGAAAATAAAAAATTAAATAAAATTATGCTTTTAAATTAAAACTGACACAATAAAAATGATTTAAAGAGTAGTGAAGTATTTAGAATTTAGAGAGTTTAAAATATATGTGTAAGTGTCAATTTCACCCATTTATAGCTTGGCTCAGGTGATCTATGCTCCCATTCCCTTTATTGGTTTGAATCCATGTTTTATTGAAACTAAAGAAGGTTGCTAACCAAAAATTTAATTAATATTTAGCTTTTAAAATAAATTAATTTTCCTGTCTAGCAATAAATTTAAAATATTTCTTGTTAAACAATTATTTACAAATTTAGACATTAGAATAATATATATATCACATAATTAAAATGAAGATGTTACCCATAATAGTTAATACATTCATTGATTATTAATTTTAATCTATAAAAAGGTACTTAGAATATAATTTTATATTGTTTTAAACTTAGACATTTAATAATACTTTAAAATAAATAAATGTTAAAATTACATATTACATTTATTCATTCATCCAGGCATTCATTTATCTACTACTTTAAATTCTATCGTTAATTTTACTATTATTAGCTTTATTACAATTTTTTATAAATAAATAATTCTAAATATTTAATTACATTATTCAGCGCTAAAAATTAACATGAAATCAAAATATTATGGGCTTACTTTAATTATTAGCAAGCCTAAATATAGGGTTTGAACTTGGTTTGTAAGCTTAAGATTAACATTAGCCTTTTGTAACATTTTAGTAGTTAAATTATGCTATAAATCAATGCTATTAACTTATAAATTAATTATTAACAATTTAAATACTTTGGCAAGATAAGCATTATTTAAGACTAAAATATTATAAGTCAATCTATTAACTTATTTTTACAGCTACATAGAGTATAAAAATATTGATACATTATATTTTTACATGAAGAATCATAACATTATAAGGCATTAACAAAATCTATTAACTATAAAATTATATATATATATATATATATATATATATATATATATTGCCATAAAGTATTTATATTATATATATATATATATATATATATTGCCATAAAGTATTTAGCTTCAGGGAAAAGCTAAAGGGTTACAATATATATATATATACAAGCTTTTATTCATAATATAATGCACTACATGGAGGAAAGTATCAATGTTGCAATATGAATTATGGTCAAAAATATAGTAGCAAATAATGAATGAAAGCACTCTTGTTTCTTTATATTGTTGATACTAATATATGTGTATGATCAACTTCCTGACAATTTTAGATAAAATGAAATTGAATTTCATTTACTTTGTGACAAAGCCAACATAATATATTTGCATTACCAATGTGCCTTATATTTTACAATTGCAAAGAAGAAAATCAAAGTATTTTTGGATCCATTTTCCAACATCGACATTTTTAAAGTTATGACTGTTCAAGCAGTTGAATGAGGCTTAGTAATTCATGAACTTCACAATATGTGAGTTTTAGTTAATAAGATGTAAATGCCAGGTTTTAAATTTCTATCAGTGATCTTTGTACTAATGCCAACAAGCTATGAATCATTTTTAAGAAAAAACTACAGGGAATGATTGCAGAAGAGTTAAGATTTTTTGGATTTTAAAGGATTGTACTGAATGAAAATGAGTCTATTAAGATAAGGGTGTATTTTGAAGATGTTTTAGTGATATTGCAATTATTTTTTCCTTCGACTAGTTTTCTACATATGAGTATGAGACAAAAGATTTGGTAAATATTACTGTAAATAAATAGTAAGTAATTTTTGTAACAATTATATTATTAATGAGCTATACTTTAAAATATAATAATAGACACACTTTTGAAAGAGACAAAATTATTCTTTGTATATCATGTTTTAATTTATCTTCTATAAATTTTCTATGTCAAAAAATTCATATAAAATAAAATTTACGAATATAGAGAAGTTTCTTTGAAATACTTATTTGTAACAATGGCCTATAAATATTGACCAAGTGTGTGATTTATTCATACTGAATTAAAGATTACATTCTTTTATATATATTTTTAATGTATTCAGTTAAATAGGTATTAATTTTTGTATTGTCAAAAATATTGTATCATCTATATATGTTATGCAAGATATATGTGATTCTAATCCAAATACCTTATTTCCAGAAGCTTCTATTCTATTGATTTAAAGATGGATTAATGCACATAGCAAGTGCTATTATAAGAAGATCCCTGTGATATTTAGTATTGCTGAGGAACATTCTTCCATTTAGTATAGCATGAAGGTGTGCTTACTATTTCTACAAGTTCATTAATTTACATTGAATCAAATGCTGTCTGATGTCAAATTTCACTACTATAGAACTGTATTTTTTCTAGAAGAAAGAAATTGCATGTTTAGTGAATGAGCCCTTTTTTAAGCAAACTGTATTGAGGAAAGAAAAGAATAAACAAAGTTCTGTTTTATAGTTTAATATTGACTCTAAACTTTTAATTTCCATGTGAATCCATCAAATAAGCCATATATTATTTAATGGAGATTAATTCATTGGTTTCTTCACAAATCAAATCATTAAGATTAGATATGGTACTTGAACATTATATATTATTTTTGATAAAAAGCTAGCAAATGTTGTAAATTTATAAGTAGGCAAAGACAAATTTGCGTATGCTGTTTATTTCAGAATAGAGTGAGTCAGGCATGCTTGACATTTTTAATTAAATTTCATTTAAAAAGAACAACTTACCTAGCGAATCCAATAAAAATTGCAATTCTTTTTCTGAATTAAAGTTTTGCTCTTGAAATACAAATAGAGATGCTCTAGTATGTAATTATATGCAGCTACCACAATTTTAAATATCAAAAACTGAAAGCACTTGTCTCATTGACAGGTAATCCAATGAACAGTGAATGGTTTGTTTTATTTCAAGATATATAGCTAAATTAAATCATTTTTTTGTTGCTAAGTAGTTTCTTAGTTTCTAATTTGTTATATCATATATGCTTTCCAGTGTTTTGCTTGCAATTATATCTTCGGTGTCCACAAATTTCTTTCTTTCTACAAACAATTCACCAATTATCTAGATGGAGGAGGTGATTGTTGAGTCATATATCTATTGTGAATGATATAATTTTAATATAAGCAATTTATGCTTGTACTGGGTCTGAACATATATTTAATTTAAATATCAAGATATAAATGTATGAAAAGATAAGTTTTGGTGTATTGATTTTAAAAGTACTCTTGCTGACAGAGATCAAGTTGTAAGGAAACTATGACTGATGAGTGATCTGAAAAAAATACAGGACTTAATGATAGCATATAATGCTAAATCATCCATGCACTTTACTACTGTTACATAATGCTTTATTTACCACCCTCTTTTACAGTTTACAGTTTTGATTGCCCCAGAAATCTTCTTCAGAACTTTTTTATTTTCTAACTGCTAACAGTAGTAAAGTGCATGGGTTATTTAGTATTATATGATATGCATTTGGAAATGCAATAAGAAAGAGTAATTATTAACTTAATGATAGATTAATTAGATGGTGTAGCATGGAGGAATAAAAACTAGATCAATGAATGAGAAGATTTGCCCATTGTAAGTAATTTCCAGATGGAAGGATGCCTACCCCACTCCATTTATTAAATAAAAAGAACATTTGATATAACCATTTTGATTTAAATGAATGGTATTTTATGTTAAGATCACCAATTATCAGAAATAAGTTTGATTAAAAGGCAAATAGTAGATGCAAAATAAGAATTAATCTTTTCATTATAACAGGACCAGGGAAAATATAGACAAATACTACATTTAGTGTGATTGCATAGTTCTAAAAAATGATAATTATAAAATTGGTATCCACATATAAAGTTTGAAATAATTAGAATGAAACTTCTTTTGTTATAATATAGCTGTACCTTTTGATGGTCAAGTGACTTTCTAAAATTTTTTTTTAAAAATGCATCTGTCAAAATGTAGTGCTAGATCAATTTGTGAACCATTGTAAATCTTTTTTTTCTAACAGTTCAAGTATATAGGGAATTACCTGTATCCATATTGAACCATGTTCGAATGTGAGCATTTGAAACACCGGTCTCTTAGGCAGAGAAGAACATACTCGGAGAGTATGTATGCCCAAACGATAGCTATAAAGTATATAACTAATGTTACATTTCCAGGACATAGCTTCTTCTCGGCTGTTGAGTTGAACACCACGTCCAAAGCACTTTTTTGTTTGTGTATAACCACGGGCACCAGCTGCTTATTCTAAAAGAATACTAAAAGAATAGACAACGCACTTTGAACAGTGGCCACTAATTCAACACCTAAATCCACGACTAGCTCAGTTGTTTGTAATCACTAATAGATTTATACTTAATTAGTGGTTAAAAGACTTGATAAAAGAATTGTAAAAGGAGTTGATAAAAGAATTTTATAAAAGGAATTGATAAAAAAGAATTGACCGACAAATAAAGTTTAATTTTAAAGATAATTTATTAACTAACATTTATTTACTAAATTTAAACATTTTATAATTATAATAAAACACAGGCATATTTTAAATTAACATTTCTAAATGGTTTAAATATTCCTATAGATTTAATAACAGAACACTCTAATTTAACTAATAAATATTGATATAATGATCACACACATATTAACTCATGTACACACATAATAATAATAAAGTATTACATAGCATTTGGAATTTAATCACACATATCAAGAGTTCATTTATGTATGATATAAAGTTCATATAATTAGACTCTTGAAAGATTCATACGAATTAATGCAATGCAATGGCTATTACAGTATAAACGAAATAAGCAAATGTTTTTACCTAGGCTTTTGAATGTAGACGTAGAATTTTGTTCTCTTTGGTGGCTGCTTTTGGTGAGAATATTTCCATTATGAATGCTTACCAGCCAGCTGGGACTTTTCCTTGATGAGTTTCCTGATTTTCATGATTATTACTATTGGAGACAATTAGATATTGATGGAGATTTTCTAAGTTGTTACGTTGACATTATTTCACGGGCAGATCTTGCTGTTTTCATCGGACTTTTTAGGCTGTGGAGAGGCGTGAATTCCCAAAATCTTCTCAATACTGCATTTTGTTTGTTAACTGACTCAATTAATTTCTGAACTGCACTACTCAATTACTTTGTGAACTGCACTCACTCAACTAATTTGTGAACTGGTCTACTGTCCGATAAAAAGTCTATTTATACCTGTGCCTTGTTGTCTTTCTAATATCTCCGGCAAAGATCTGTTGTCGAAATTCCAGTGATAATCATTTGATAAACGTGTTTTGAAAGATTGCTTAATTAGTAATAGCCATGCAAAAATGTTGTTTTATATCAATTAATAACCATTGCCATGTTTTTTAATGATAATCTTCTTTAACTTTCATTTATTTATAATAACATTTATTCTATTGTTAACACTCGCACATATATACGTACATATATTAGTTTTAACATTATTTTTTCTTGAATGAAAAGAGATTGGTATGTTTTTCTTTAATGAAAGATTATTTTAATAATATAATTTTAGATAAAATTATATGTGCCTATATCAATATAGGTACAATATAGATAAGTTGAATAATTTTGAATGTGCATTGAGAATCTGAATATTAAAAGATCCAATCTACATTTTCATACAGATATTCATTTCTAGTATTATTATAAATGATTTAATTTGGATTTGTATGCTTGTATCTTTTGTGTCCTTAGTTATTATTATGACAGTGACCAGATTATGTTATCAAATTCCTGCTCTAAGGAACTTGTGGTGTTAATTTTTTCTTATCTGCAAAATCAAGTATCATCATTATTAAATACAATGTTTTACTATTTTTATTGATATCATTTTCACTATCATCTTGAGTTATCACTCTTTTCCACAAACCTCTCTCTGGTGGTCTGCCAAGTTTTGTTTTGAATGGTTCACTTATAACTAAAACTGTTGTTAGTATATTAGGTAAGATACTTTTCATAAAGTCAGATGTTATTTTATTCACATTTTTAATAAAAATATTTAAAAGGTAAAATTATGTAATAATTTATTTTAATAAGATTCTAATATAATTGGCATATTTTTTGACATATATAGATGTCCCTGGATTATGGTCCTAAATGTTGCACACTGATATGTAATAAATTATTTTATTGAATACAAAAAGGATAAGAATAAACTATATATATATAATTCTATTAAAGAACTTAAATATAACAAAAAAAAAAAGAAAAATCCAAGTACTCAACATGAAGTTATTTATTACTCTTTCTTATTGCTTTGCCAAATGTATACCACAAAATACTAAATTGTCCAATCACTTTACTACTGTTATACAATGCTTTATTTACCACCCTTTCTTACAGTTTACAGTTTCAATTGCCCAGCAATCTTCTTCAGAACTTTATATCTCATAACCTTAACTGTTTTTGCTGGGGCAAAAAACTGTAAACTGGAAGAAAGGGTGGTAAATAAAGCATTCTGTAACAGTAATAAAGTTATTGGACAATTTAGTATTACATGGCATAAAGTTATTATCTAAAAAAATAAATCTCTATGATAATATACTTTTATTTAACCTAATAAATTAAATGTAAACATTATTTTTAGTCTCATAACAAAGATATGCAATTTTAGCAATGGCAATTTTAATTAGCTATCATAAAATCTTTCTTTAGAGTTTGAGTTATGCTGTTTTTTTTTTTTTTTTTTCAGGAATCAATTAAAAGAATATTGTTCAAATATAAGTATATTGTCTATACTAAATCTAAGGTAATTAGAATGGAACTAATGAGTGCAGGTTCAGCATGAAATACTATATTGGATATTATTTATTTTTCTCACATGTATGTGGTCATGTGGTGCTTGAAAGTCTTTGTTCAAATCTCTTCTAATTAAAAGGATAATGTGGATCAAGATGGCTGACTTGACGTAAGTAATGATAAAAATATCAAATTTTATTCCATTCTTTCAAAAATATAAAATATTAATGAACAATCTAGGCTCATTAAGTTCTTTCAATTTGATTGATGCTTTAATTATTTAACTGATGTTTCTGGTTCTCCTGAAAACTGTTTATTTTTTTTAAAAACGTCTTCTGATACCGATTATTTAGTATACAAAACTCTAAAGACATTTATTATTTTGATTGCTAAAACAATTAATATTCTTACTGAAAAAAAAATGTGCAGCTTTCTTGTTCAAATTATTTTGAAAAGTTGAACAACTTTATCAAGCGTTGGTGGCCTAGCGGTTAGCATAGCTGCCTTCCAAGGAGCTGGCCCGGGTTCGCTTCCCGGTTAAAGCATTTGACATATGAAAAAAAAAGTTGAACAAGTTTTTTATTATCATCTGTAAAATGATAGAAAACAATGAGTCAAAAGTCAAATGTATGTTGATTCCTTTATCTGTGGTAAAAAAGTTTGATTTATACTCTTTCAAAATCATAGAACGCTTCTTGCATAATTATTTAATAATTTGATTTTAAAATATCTTTAGGTAATACAGATTCAGTATACTAAATAATACTTTAAAAAATAAAAATACTTCCAGATTAAAGTGCCATTTTAATACAAACGTTTGTTTAAAACTATTATTTTTATCGCAATCAAATATTGCACCAAGAAATGCACGATGAGGGGCCATTTCAATAAAGTGGATTACATTTGTTCAACTTTGACAACAAAATTGTGGATCCAAATAATAGCACAGATAGTAAAAGCCAAAATGATGTTTATGTTTATGATAAAACTAACATCTAAAAAAGAAAAAAAATATTATTATTATTAAGAATTAACACTTCTTTTCACATTATTTTCTAAATTCTCCGATAATCATTAAAAATTAACGAGTGTTGAAAATGGCATCTCTTTTGAAAAAACAGGTTAAGCTAGAATTTAGCAAATGTTTTTAAGATTTTTATAAGTTATTTTACTTAGACACTAATGATAGCAAAATTATATTGCCATTTGTGTGCTTCTGTCACAAAACTAATCTCAATTAGAATTAAGACTACTGACATAGAAAAACGATATTTAGATGCATGAAAACATTTTTGAAAGGAAAAATATTTGACACCTAGCCCTCAAATATTAATTTGTTTTTAGAAATATTTTTGTTTGGTATAGAGGTCCCTATCTTCGCATTTTCAAGCGCACATTCTTGAGGTTTATTGCCTTAGTAAATATTATTTGGTATATGTGAAATTTTTTGCAAGATTAACATAAAGATTGCATTTATAGCACATTTTTGTGAGTATTTGTTCCTTCAATTGTGTTTACATTTAATGTAAAAATTGTATAAGCTTTAGAAACTTTTTGATTATTTTACAAATATTCCTGCTATGTTTTATTATCAAATATTTTAAAAAAGATTGGCACTCATTTTTTAATAACTGTTTTTTTATTTCTATATATAATCCTTCTAAACCCTTTCCTTCTTCATTTGCTGAAAAAAGTAGAAGAAAGATTATTTGAATTGCAATATTGTTTTTTTTATTTCCAGTATAAAAATCAAAACCAACATAAACATAGTTCTTTATCTTATTTTCAAACTAGCTGATTGTTTTGATTATTCAACAGACTTCCACAATGATAAATCTAAATCTGTTAAAAAACACCTGGCTTTTTCTATACAAGTTCTTCATAGTTTATGTAATAATATGTTAGAATATTTTCATCATCTATCAATAAATATTGAATGTATAGAAAATTTTAAACTTTTCAAATACAAAAAACTTGTTAATAATAGCAAACAAATAGACAACGCAGGTTAGTAATTACACAACTTTTTGAATAATATGATTCTCCATTCTTCTTTAGATGTTGTTAGCCTGACCAGTGACAGTATTTGCATAAGAATCAAACTCACCACTTTAGATTCTCAAATATTGATTTTATGGCAAACACTCTAACCAACTGAGCTATTCTGTCAAAGGCAATGGATAGTAGAAATTTCATATATTTATATATGAGGGTTGGTTCAAATCCTTCTTCAATTTTTTTATTAATTTTTTCTAAGAGAAAGGTTAATTAGAGGCTTCCTTACATTGTGTATTTTCACACTGGGTTTCCTTATAAAATTATTTTCCATTGTCATAGGAGCAGCTTCCTTTAATTTTTTTCTTTGCACCTTTTCTTCTCTATTCAATATTTTTGTATTTTTCCAATTAAACATATAGTCACATGACTACATACATATTCTGCTACTGCAGACACATATGTTTGTGCTCTTTTAATCATTAGTTTGTATTCCTGCAATCACTGTTCAACAGGGTGACAGATCTCACCAATATACTTCTTTCCACAGTCACATGGTATTTCATAGATGCAGTATGTGCTCTTCAACAGTTCCAATTTAGGCTTGGTAAAAGTAAGAATTTCTTGAAGTGTGGTATGGCTTTGAAAAACTGTTCTAATGTTATATTAACTGCAGATTTTCTTTAATTTGTCTGCCACTCCTGATATGTATGGATATAGTACCAATAATTTGTTTTTTTATCTTTTGGTATCTCTTTTTGTTGTCTATTAAAGATTTTCTTGATGGCTATTGATGGATAATCATTCTTCATGAGAATTTGTTTTATGTGAATCTTTTCATCTTCTGAATCACTGGTTTCTGAACAAACTTCCTTTGCTATCTATCTGGTGATAATATAATTGCATATTTATTGTTTCTGGTATGATTGGATATATATGCCAAGTACTTGCCAGTATGTGTTGTTTTCCCATATACTGTTGTTTTTACTTTGTTTGAAAAAAATCTTGTCAGATATCTAGGAATGCCAATTTGGTTTTTGTTTTGATTCCATTGTGAATTTAATCGAAGGAGATATTTGTTGACATGAATCCAGAATGACAGTAATTATGCCTCACCATGTGGCCATGGCCATAGTTTTAAATTTTTTCATGTAAATGTTGCTCAGCAAGGTTGGCTGGTGATACCATGGCAATCCATTGATTTTGTTGGAAGAATTCTGAGTTATATTGAAAGTACATTGTTGTTATGCAAAATGTTAATAATTCCATTATACTTTCAATAGGGAGTTTGATTTATAAAGAATTTTTTTCGGGAAACTTATAAAGAGGGGTGGATTTTTAAATTGTAATATTATTAAAAAGAATGGATAGAATATAAGAAGTAAGCAAAATGAATTTGATTTTGATATAAATATAGATATGGAGAAGGAATGGGTTTGTAAAATTAATGGTAAGAAAGTAATTTATAAATGTAATGGAGAAGAAAGAATTAAAAGAATTTATAAAAGAGTAGTTAGGAAAGAAGAAATTGTTAAAATTGGGTTTTTGAATATGCAAGGTGGTAGGAAACCAGAAAAGTGGATGGAATTAAATAAAACAATTGAAAATGAAGAGCTTGAGGTATTAGCAGTAGTGGAAACACATTTAAGAGAAGAAGAAAAACCTAATTTGGAACAGTTGGTATGGCAGGGTATAAATAGAAAAAGAAAAGAAAAAAGGGGTGGTGGTATAGGTGTTATATCAAAAAAATATTTAAATATTGTTAAATGTCAAGAACACTTGTGGTTTGAAATAAGGTTGGGTAGACAAGAATGGATGGTGGCTATAGTTTATATAGCTACTGGAGATAGTCAAATTATATTGGAGTGGAATAGTAACATATACGAATGTTTAGTTAAGGATATACAAAGTTTTTAAAAAAAGGGAAAGAGAATAATGGTTATAGGGAATATGAATGGACATATTGAAGAAATTGATGATGTAGATAATAAAAATGGACAGCTTTTGAAGAATTTTTGTCAGAAAGTATTGGAAATTTATTAAATATTTATTAGGGACAATACACATGGTCCAGAAATAATATATTTCACACAATAGATTATGTATTGGTAGAAAAAGAGGGAATAAATAAAATACAGAAAATTAAGGTATTTGATCATGAAGAAAAAGTATGCACTGGTGATCATAATTTCATTGTAATTGAAATGGTTAGTAATGTGATGGAGAATAGAAATAAAAGTAGAAATAATAGTGAAAGATGTGGATGGAGAGTGAATGATAAGAATAAGTTGGAAGAGTATAAAATACAAGTTGAAGAAATAATGGAAGAGTGGGTTGGGGATGAGTATAAGGATTGGTGTAAGGAGTAGAAAAAGTGGCAAATAGGGTTTTAGGTGAGAATATTCAAAAGAATAAAAGTAATAAAAAAATTAAAATGAGTAAAAGTGTAAAAGAAAGGAAAGAAGCATGTAGAGAATATAAGTGTGCTATTAAGAATAAGGAAAGTGAAAAAGATATTAATGCTAAATGGAAAAAGTACTTAGAAAAGAAGAAGTTGGCTAAAATAGATATTTATAGAGAGAGAATGAAATTGAATAATAAATTTTTGGAGGATATTAATAAAAGTGGAAGAGATGGGAGTAAAAAATTTTGGAATTATATTAAAAGGAGAAATGTAGGGGAGAGAGAGTTAGTATTACTAGATGATGAGGGAGCTGAGTGTAGTTCTAGAGAAGATTTAGAGAAAATCTTAAATAGTTATGTAATGAATATGAAAAAGATGTTAGATGTGAATGATAGAGTGTTAGAAAATATGAAAAAATATAGTAATGGGAATATTAGCTTTTCAGAAAATGAACTAAATGAGGTAGAGAAGAAATTGAAAAGTGGGAAGGCAAGAGGTTTAGGTGGATGGGCAGCAGAGATGGTAATGAATTTAGGATATAGGGCAAAAGTAAAGTTATTATCCTGTTTTAATAAAATGGCACAGAATATAGTTTTCCCAAGTAGTTGGAATAATACAAGAGTAAGGTTATTATTTAAAGGAAAGGGTAAGGATCATAGAAAGTTGAATAATTATAGACCGATAGCGGTAACATCAGTTTTATATAAAGTTTTCTCATATATGGTGGCTAGTAAAGTTGTAAAATGGATGGAAGGGAATAATGTAGTGGGGGAAATGCTAGGAGGTTTTAGATTAGATAGGCATATAGGAGATAGTTTATTTGTAGTTACACAATTTATGGATATGAGTAGGAATGCAGATAAACAGTTATATATGAGTTTTATAGATATAGAGAAGGCATATGATAGAGTAAATAGAAATAGATTATGGATAAGTTTAGCAAATTTGGGAATGGATGAAGCTTTAATAGATATTATTAAGAAATTATATTAAAATAATTATTATATATATTAATTAGAGAATATAGAATCAATTAAAGTTAAAAATGGTGTGGGATTAAGGCAAGGATGCCCTATGCCACCTATTTTGTTTGTGTTGTATTTGAGTGAAATGGAAAGAGCAATAGAAAGATTAGGAAGAGGGATAGAGATACCGTTAATAGGTAGTAAGGGAGTATATATTTTGTAGGTCTTTTTTTGTGGATGATATATTTTTGTGTGCAGAAAAAAGAGAAGATATGGAAGTTATGTTGAGGACATGTGCAAGGGTGGGTAAAGAGATGGGGATTAAATTTAGTGAAGAAAAATCAAATATAATGATGGTTAATACTGAGGAAAGAGAAGATGTAGAATTTTTATTGCGAGATATTAAGTTAAGTGTGGTGAATAGATATAGTTATTTGGGAATTATTTTAAGTAATCAGAAAAATTATTTGGATGCATGGGAGAAAAAAATTGATAAATGAAGCAAAGAAAAGAAAGGGATTGATAAAGAAATTAACAGTATTTTCATATAATAAATATGATGTAGCTAGAATTATATGGAAAGGAGTTGCAGTAGCAGGGTTAACATATGGTAATGATGCATTATATGTTAGTAAAAAGATATTAGATTATTTAGAAAAAGCTCAAAGAGAAGTAGGAAGACATGCATTGGATGCAGAAGTATGGACAGCAAGGGAGGCAATTCAAGGAGAAATGGGATGGTCAAGTTTTCATATGAGAGATGCAAAAAGTAAAATGAAAATGTTTGGTAGATTGCAGTTTATGGATAATAAAAGAATAGCTAAAATAGTATTTAATTGGGTTATGAATAAAGGACAGGTAACAAGATGGGTGAGAAAGGTAATGTGGTATGCAAAAGATTTGGATAAAGAATTTATATGGGATGATTGTGTTAAGAGGATTATTGAGTGTTATAGTAGTAAGGAATGGGATAAAAGAATAAATTTATTAATAAAGACTAGGGAGTTAGAAAGATGGAGAAATAGTATGGAGAGTAAAAAGAGTTTAAATATATATAGAAATAAACAGAATATTAGGTGTGAGTTAATATATGATAATAGTAAGGAAAGTAGTTTATTGTTTAAGGCTCCAACGGGATCTTTAGCTACAAAAGAATATACATATAAATGGAAAAATATGGGTGATTTATTTTGTAAATTATGTAAGGAAGAAATTGAAAATATTAGGCATTTGTTAATTGAATGTAAATGTTTGAAAACAGAAAGGGTACATATAATGAAGTTGTGGAAAAATAAATATGAAAAGAGTGATTATACAGAAAGTGAATTATTGGTTTTTATGCTGGGTTTGGGAAAAGATAAGGGGGATTTAGATATAAAGGTTATAGAGTTGACAAAGATTATGTTGTGGAAATGGGATAGAGCAGATTATGGGTAAATTTAGAGAGGGGAATGTAAAATAAAGTGGCTAACAGGTTTATCTGGGCATAATTGCTGAGATATTCTTGACTTCGTTTAAGGAGAAGCCATAATACATCAGATCACATTATCATCATTACAAAAAAATCAAGTCATATGGTTAAGCATCATATTTAACTTTTAGCAAATAGTTTCACACTTTAATCAGCATTTTTTAAAATATAATTTTATACAGTAGATAATGAATTTATTTCAATTATAATATTGTCTGAAGACAGTTTTACAAATTAATTGGCAATTCTAAATTTTATTTTTGTAATTTTTATTATTGATAAATAAAATATATATTAGATGTCTATTTAAGTAAAATTTATAACAGATCACTATTTTTATTCAGCAGATCACCATTTAAAAGAAAGCTAATCTTAGATTAGTAGTTTTGGATGGAAGTTAATTTTATCAATTATTCATCTTGACTAATCGTACACACAAATAGATTCATACAGAATAGTTTAATAATTAAATATATGAATCACGGTAACTTTTCATTTAAAACATTAAAATATCCACAGAAACGCTTCTATTTATTTTAAGTAATCCTTGCTTTTACTTCTAAAATTAACTCACAAAATACACAATATGTATATAATTATGGATAAAATATGTTTGCCCATTAATATTTTATCGCTGTAATAACTATATATTCTCATATTTATGTAAGCATTCAGATGTTTTTTTGTTTTGTTTTTGTTTCTATAATTAAAAATTTAAACATCACATTTATTTATTTATTTAATATAAATATTTTTTTTTTTTAAAGCTTAAAACTATCAACAAATATAATAAAGGAATCTATAGAGAATCCAATCAGAAGATAGATTCACTTGTGGCCTTGTTAAATACTTCAATTCTGCTACTACAACTGTACATTAGACAATAATTATGCCTTTTACAGGTTATTTTTCCCCCCATATCTACATAACTTATATATATGTCAAAGCGTCGGCCGGGAAGCGAACTCGTGATAACTGCTTGGAAAGCAGCTACTACGCTAACCTCTAGGTCACCAACGCTTGACATATCTATATAACTTAGTGGTTGCTAAATTCAACTGAAATCTTTGTATTTTATTTAATAATCTAAAGAAGTCTGTTATCGTATAGTTGATGCAAAATTTGTTAGTGAAGTTTTGTTTTATAATGAATCTTGAAAATTAAATTCTATAGTTGTTTTTTAGTTAAGTAATGACAAACTGTAACTAATAATAAACAAGTGCCCCCCTTCCCACACCACGTGTCAATTGCAAAGTATTTTTGAGCCAAAAAAATTTTTTTTACATAATTTAACGCAGAGATATATATATGATATTTGTACACGACTGGCTTGCTATATATATGTGTTCAAATTTATTTCGGATTATTATAGTTTAATAATAGTTGCAAAAACTTATAGGAAATGTAATATGAATATGTCGACAGGTGAATGATTGATGTTAATAAAAACAAGCTTACTACTGGGAGGACTTTTTTTTAAAAAAAAAAGAAAAAAAAACATTTGAATGCCGTCAAAAGAGACAAGATTGAAAACATTATATTTAATCGCTATTACTGATAAATAAAATTAATTCACCACCATTAATAAAGACTCACTGACTGTCACTTCTCATCAGCGTCGAATGAATTACTGAAGTTCTCGCTTGCAACCTGCTGCAACGTAAAACCGTGGCAACAATACTGCTTTGACACAATGAATTTCATTGATTATCTTTTGACAAATCACAACTAATCTCGCAGGTGATATCTTTCGTTTTTTTCTCTTTACGAAAAAAAAAAAAAAACACGTGTAGTTTAAAGCTCCGATATATATAACGAAGACAAATAAAGGGAGAAGGGAGCGAGAAATGAAAAATAGACAATTGAATATGTTAAAAAATAGATTAATTTGTTTAAAGATAAAAAAAAGAATTGTGATATTTTAACCTTTCCAAATCTGCTTTCACTTTGAGAGAATTTGATTCAAAAATTTATTTAGCTTCCTGTTTTTGCATGTTTTTTTTTTTTTTAAAAAAAAATTTGTTAAACGCTTTACAAAAGTTTTTCCCCGATAGTTTCAAAAATGGCGTTGGTATTCATCTGATGTTTTCGCGATTCTTTTTTTTAATTAAGACAATTATTTTACTGATACTAGCAATATAAGCTTTTAACGAAAAAATAAAAAGTTTTAAAATGTAAGATCTGTGTAGCGATATATCAATTACCGGAATTTGAAATGATTACTATTTTATTATTTTTAATCTCTTTTTTTTTCTTTTCGTTTATGTTTAGTGACTTTTTTCTTTAATAAATTAAACTATATAGTAATTTTAGCTATAATTTTTAATTAGTCCCCCCCCCCCCTCGCGCCTTCCCGCATTTTAAGCTGTTTGTGATGTTTCAAATATTTTTAGGTTATGAAACTATTTGCGATAGTTTTTTGTTATTTTTTTTTTAATTGAAGCTGAGAAATATCTAAGTTTTTATTGATTGGAAAATATTTAATTATTATATAATTTTAAAATGTAAAATTTTAAATAAAATATCATGTATACATAAAAATATAATTTTTACAAATTCGAAAAAGATGATTTAAAGTATTAAAATAATGTACTGTTCAACATTATGTTATTTAAAAATGAGAATGTAAGTTTGACGATTTAAAAATAAATAAATAAATAAAAATAAAACAACGTAACAAAAATATATAATTTGTTATACTTCATGGAATAGATAGTGTTTTATAATGAAACTCGATATAATAAAATACTGATATAATAATAAGTTAGGCTATAATTTACCAGTAAACTTCCAAGCTTTTTAGGGGAATTTAACAAAATTGTTTTATAGTTGATTCCTTGATTTATAAAATGTCTTCTGAATTTCAATATTATTATTTGCATAAATTTATAGAATATTGTTTGATAAAAATATAAAATTAATAAGTATATATACTTTAAGGATGTATGATGTATATTAATTAAATGTATCTAAAAAGATAATATAAAAAAAAAAAAGGCTGAAAACTGAATTAATTTATGGATTAATTTACCACGTGGTTATAGTTAATGAAAAAAAATATTAACCTTTAAACCGAGTTTAAGATTTATATATGAGCAAGTAATGATATAATAATCTTTAGTCTAATAAAGGATTAATAATAATAAGCATTAATATATTTATTTATAGTGAATGATTTTAATAATATGAATGCAGAAAGTTTGATATCTGTAGAACAAATTGTAATTATATTTACATATATGATAAACAGAAATTCTAATATATTATTACAAATACTCCATAGTTTTTAAATTAAAATTTGATTGAAAGATATTTTATTATCTGATATAAAAATCGCAGCAAGCTATTGGGTTATATTTTTGGAAAATGAATTACGCATAGATTGAGCATTGAGCTTTTGATATCTTTATTTCAGAAATCTTCTTATTTATAATTGGTCATGGAATTATAACGTAAGCTTGTGGTTAAGACCTGTCCTTACTATCACATTTTTATGCGCATATTCTTGAGGTTATAGCCTTAGTAAATATTAAATATTAAGATCATAAATGATTGAAAGTAGATAAATCTCTAGTGAAATACTATTAATAAAATTTGATGAGATTACAGCATAATAATATAGTATTGTCTACTTTTATTTATTAACATTTATGTTTGAGGTACTTTATACAGTTTACTGGCCTGAAGGTTTGTGATGATGGTATATTAGATATGATAATATATTGGATTATTTTAATAATTTATCACTAAATGGTATATTAGATGTGGTAATATGTTGGACTACTTTCATCATCTATCGTTAAATGTTGAATGAACAAAAATTTTTAAACTTTCTTCAAACTTTTCAAATACAAAGCACTTATTAATAATAACACACAAATAGACAACATTGCTTAGTAATTATACAATGTTTCTATTAGTATTACTTTCCATTCTTCTTCAGGTGTTGCTGGCCCTACATGTAACAATACTGCATAGGAGTTGAACTCACACCTTTAGATTCTTGAATATCAAATTTTAAGGCACAGCTCTAACCAACTGAGTTATTCTATCAGTTCATTTGGTTAGAGCTTCAAGAATTTAAAAATCTGAGTTCAACTCCTATGCTAATATTGTCACTGATCAAGCAGGGAACACTTGAAGAAGAGTGGAAAATACTACTACTACAAACATTGTATAATTACTAACCTATATTGTCTATTTATGTGTTATTAATATCAAGTTGTTTATATTTTAAAAGTAAGAACAAAGTTTAAAATTTTCGGTACATTCAACATTTATCACATTTATCTATATTTTTTAACATCTATAAAAGAAAATATTTATATAATATAAAACAATTTTTTTTTAAAAAATCATTATTCAAAAGATTTTTGTTTGGATGCATTTTGTCATTCACTATATAAACATATGTATCCTGTAGAATTATTGGTTAGTTTTACATAGTAGACCAATTTGTAGAACAATGAATGTTTTAAGAACAGTTAATTATTATGAACATTTGATTTATATATAATAAATCTTTTGCTCTATTTTTAATAAACAATTGTAGAAATGGTTTTTACATCTAATCATTTGCTTGCAAGTGAAATAAAATTTCAACATTTGGTTAGTCTTAGGTATATCCCCCTCCCACCCTTGCAGTACCTAATTGTGAAGGAAAATATTGCAATTCATTTTTATTTTGTGTAGCGATTTTTTTAAATAACTCATAGACATAAAATAATCCTTAATGTTTCAACCAGGAGTCATATTTATTAATGACTTTATTAAGTCCTTCAATGTGACCATATGCACAGACTAACAGGCATTAACTGCGTGTCTTATGGTTCATGTTTAACCACAACTACATAAATTAGAAACTAACAAATGAGCAAGTGGTTTCCAACAGTTCATCTACAAGCATGATTTCTTACACACTTAAGTCATAACTTGGATATCAGACTTCATCTTGTGATAAATTTCTGTTAGGAAAAAAAAAGACAACAAATTAGTCTTTATTTATATATAAAAACAGAATTTAATAAGTAATTCTTTAAAATTTATCTTGTGGTTAAATAATGCCTAAAATATAAATATATAAATAAAACAATTGAATGGTTTATTGATCAAAAGTTTATGAGAAATTCTATCACCAAAATTAACAAAATTATAATCCATGAACTTTGAATCATAGACTCTTTGTTTCACTACTATACTAAATCAGACAGCACATTTATTTAAACTTATATTGGAATGGCTTTATTGCTCAAGAAACGCACTGGCAGTGCTAGAATTGATCCTAGGACTCACTTTCCAAGGCTTGACATTCACCATTGTACTAAACCTGCACAGAGGAGAGCATTTATTTTATAAATACTTATTAATTAGAAGGATTTGAACCTAGACTTTCAAGATGCCTTCAGCCATCCACTCCATCTGCCTATTTATTAAAGTTTGAAGATTTTCTATCTTAATATAAACCGAGCACTGATTATATATATATGTGTGCGTGGGAAATGATGATCTAGACCAACTGATGAGTGCTAATTCCCCACGAAATACGCATATTGGAGATCATTTATCTTTTTCACATGTATGTGATCACGTGTATTGATTGTATAAGATGGAGTGGATGACTGAAAGGAGCTTGAAAGTCTAGGTTCAAACCCCGCCGTAAGTATATATACTATATTTGCATTTAAATACCTATTAATTAAATATTGACAATATTAAAATTTCTTTAAAAAAATACAAATATATAAATATATTCGTTTAACATTTTTATTGGAATATTCATTTTAAAAGATCAAACTGAAATATTTTCTCTCGAAATTTTTACTTACAAAGCCGAAGTTTGTTTATTATTATTATTATATTTTTTATAATATTAAATAAATATAACAGATTATTTAAAGTACGGATGATTTTTTTTTTTATCTTTCCACCCCTTTTTCTTGATATTAAATAAATATTGGTAAAAGTATTATTTTTAATTTCAGAATTAGTATA
This sequence comes from Epiperipatus broadwayi, assembly GCA_028023455.1. Lineage (NCBI taxonomy): Eukaryota > Metazoa > Onychophora > Udeonychophora > Euonychophora > Peripatidae > Epiperipatus > Epiperipatus broadwayi. The sequence continues at coordinate 362,401 of JAQFVV010006747.1, forward strand.
AAGTAATAATTATTTTTATATTAATTGCAATAAATTATTTGATAATTATGGTACTCTAAAATTAAAATCTTTATAAATATTGCTTCCTTTCATACATATAAAAATGGTTTAATATATTATTTACGCTATGGATCTCTATTTTTTTAATAAAACTTTTGAAAAATTTGCGACAGAGGGGGGGGGATTTTCATTGAGTTTTATATTAATTTGATTCTGATTAATGAATACATAAACATCAAGGAAAGTTCTAATTTTTTTTAACTGAACGCCGATTATCTTATCTATTTCATTAAGTAAGTAATTCATTTTATGTGGCTGTTTTTTTTTTTTGTTGTTGTTGTTGTTCTGATGATGTTATTAATTACAAATTTATTTAATCATTTGTTTCATTAGTAAAGTTATCAATAACTATCTTAGTTATACAGCTATTAATAACTTATTTATTACTTATATGATTGTGTGGAGTAAATTGCAAACACAATTTCACCCTACCCCAACACTACTTCCTCCAAAAACCAGATACCCACCCCACTTTTCCCTTTAGGGATCTTTTCAAGAATCTTCAGAGAATAATCTATTTTTTTCAATTGACCAACTGCTAAAGATTTTGAATTTAACATACATAACATTTATGGATTACTGATTTAGTCATCTTAAATAGAGTTAAAATTATTACTATATATTTAATCTGAATTATAAACTGTACATTAGTAATATAGTATAAGAGGTTGTCTTAACTTAAGATATACAATGTGATGGCGTTAGTTTTTGTACAATTACAAAAGAAGAAAGTTGCACTTCAAGAATTTGATTTTTTTTTTTTTTTTTAAATTCTGGAATTGAATCAACATTTCTAGTTTAAATATTAAATTTCACCATATTTAACAATTGGGCTCATATTAAATCGCGCTTATCATCTGAATGAGTTTTCGTTCTGGGTGAAATATATTAGAGATAGTTATCTGATCCTCACTTTGCAACGACATGAGGTTGGATTAAACGACTATTCAGTTAAAAACTATAAAGAATAGCAGGGGTGCAGTTTAATGTATATTTATATTCTACTTTTTTTTGCTAATGTAAAGAAAGTATTTATGTGAATTCATTTGCAGCTAAAGAGAATTTGTTTATTTCTAATATTGTTTCTTGAGTACTAAGAGAAAGGAAGGGGGTGGGGAGAAAATGCTCTTTTATTAATTAAATTTTTTTTTATCTAAGTACTTATGCAAAAAAAAAATAGTGTTGGCAATAAAAATAATTAAAATCTATTTATGTTATCGGTTGATATTTTATTGAAATCTTCTGGGCGTTTAAAGTACAGAAAGACGTAAATAAAATCTCTGACTCTCATTTTATAAGTATATAAAATTAGCTGTTATTTTCTATAATTATCAATAGAAAATGCATACACTAATTATTTCTAGTAATAAATAAAATATATTAATGGTAAAAGTACAGAAATCCCATTAGTTTTATTTCTGATGCGATGTAAAATACTTAGCAAGAGTAATCGGTAGCTTGATATTGCAATCTGACCACCGGGGAATTTCATCATTCAATCAATATCCGGATGGCAACAATTAATGATTAAAGAGAAGACAAATAATTCTCTTTATAAAAACGGAAAGAACAAAAAAAAAGTTACTGATAGAAGAATATATATATTGGACATATGAGATGTAACAGAGATGTAATTATATTATCATTTACTCAAATGCTTGAAAGAATTAATAATGTTTTTAATTAATTAGATCAACCAACGCTTATTTATTTTTACTAGATTACGATTTCATTATTTTATAAAGCAGTTTTGAAATTTATAGTTTGCTAACAAAACTTACGAATAGCACTCTAAATGTGCCATGCTGGAATAAGATGGACAAATGAAATCTTAAACTGGATTCCAAGAGATTGTAAAAGACCCAAAAAGAGACCACATGTGAGATAGATGGATGAAATAAGAAAGTGTGCAGGGATGATGTGGAGAAGAGAAGATAAAGGTCGGAGAAGATGGATTGAACTTGGAGAGACCTTCATCCTGCAGTGGATTGATAATGGTTGATAATGATGATGACAAAACTAACATTAATTAATGATAATGAAATCTGCTTAGTCATATTGTTTCTATACTTTGGTTAAGAAACATGCTTTATTCAGACAAAATAGTAACATAGCTTTAAAAAATAATGTATTTAAAATAGATTGATTATTTTACTACTAATATATACATATTTGAGCATGGGTATTATTTATAAAATACAAATATATTTGATAACAGAGACTGCATTATTCTTTGAATGACCAATTATAGGATCTACTTGACTTATTTGAGAGTGTGAAATAATCAATATATTTCTATCCATCAATCTAATAATCTCTATTAATAGATTTGGATATTTCTTGATTAGTTCAGTTATGGACATTTGCGGCAATTAATTTAATTACGTATGCATGCTAATATTCATAATCAAGGCCTCTTCATAAATCTTAATTATATTGAATGATTTATTATTACATTTTTGATAATTTTCTCCCTTTTTGACTTTCTTGTCTCTACTTGTTTTTTGTTTTCACTGTTACCTTTCTTTTGCTTTTACTCATCCTGATTCTTGACAATGTTTTATTAACTTACTTACATCTTCTGTTGTCAAAGGCAGTGTATATTTTTCTGATAAGAGGATTATATTTTCTGAAAGATCTGTGTTTGTTAATGACAATGTAGTTTTTTTTGTAATTGATAGAGTGAAAAACATCCAGAATCACATTTATTTAATCTTTTAGAGATTTAATTTGTTCAGGAGATAAATCTTATTCTTATTACATTAGTATGGTCAATTCTTCATCATTGATATTATTCTAATTCATGGAGTTATTATCAAAATTTTCATTAATATAAATTTTAGGGAGACATTTAATTTTTTTCCTGTAACAGAATAACCTTTTTAAAATTGTAACTATATTATATTCAAGCCCTTTATCCCATTTTTTTACATTCTCTCTTTTGCATTCTTCTAGAACACATTCAAAAAAGCATCATGTTTGATATTATTTATAATTACTTGTCCAATGAAAGTTACATTTTCCATGGTTTTTTTTTCAATGAAATTTGCCCATATTTCAAAGCAGATGATAGTTTTTCTCACTGAATTTATTAATTTCTTATCATTAAGTGTGAATATTTTATATTTTGTCTTCATTGCTTTGTCTATACATTAATAGACAACTACCATCAAGTTTGCTTATTAATACTGCAATCCTTCACTTTTTTTTAGCAGTTTGATAGCACTCCAATATGTTTTTTAAAGATAATCCTATCTGTAATATAGTTTAGTTATAATTATAAATTTATTTAACACACATTGATTAGTAAGTAATATTTACTAAGGCAATAAATCTTTAAGCATGAAGGTAGGGACTTCCACAGGTCTTAACCATAAGCTTACTCTTCCAAAGAGTAAGCTTGTGGTTAAGGCCTGTAGAGGTCCCTACCTTCCTATTTTCAAGAGCACATGCTTAAAGGTTTATTGCCTTAGTAAATATTAATATAGTTTAGTGTAGAAAATTGGATGTCTTCCATTATTAGTTATTACATTTTATGAATGTATATAATTTTTTTTTTTGGACATGATAAATATATTCTAATATTTATGTTATAATAGTTATCAGAATTGATTTTTAATTGCTAATTTTAGGTTGGGTGGAAAGACCATGCTGTTTATTGATTTGATTCATTTGGCTAATCACGGATATATATTTACATTTTGATTGTTATATTTTAAATAAAAGACATCATGACATTTATGAGTTATCTATATGCAAAGGTTTATCATAAGAGCCAAATTACCTTCATTAAACGGTTTTTTCCCCACTGTGTTATTTATTCTTTACTGAACTATATCTTATTGTTAGAAATGTTTTGTTTTTTTTTGTTTGTAGTTTTTTTTTTTTTTTTGATAAAACAATTCTTTTGCTTGGAATGTCTGTTATCACTGATAATTAGCAGATACATTCAAGTAATGGACCAATTTTCTTTTATTTTTTGCTTGAAAACAAAATATTTCTTGAAAATATTATGCTTATTTGGCTAAAAATTAACTGATGTTATAATTGTTTTTTTAATTATTATAGAACAACAGATAGATCCTTTACTAAAATTAAAATTAATTTCAACCTCTATTACCAGACAAGTTTAACATTCAAAGCCCAAATAGATGATATCTTGAAATAAATTAGACACACACACACTATATATATATATTGTGCCCTTATCTATAGGTCATAATAAGGTAGAATGGTCAATTACAAAAAAATTTTAAATTTTAAGATATGTTTGTATGATATATAAATAATAGTAGGATAATTAGATTTTATAGTACAATTTAAAGCTGAAAATACCTGGTATATAAAGTGTAATGGATTATTTTAAAAGAAAACAGTTAAATAAAGATTAATTATATCCTTGCTTATGGTTGTAAAAGCTGGCCATATAAAATAACACAGCTATAAATAGTTAAAAATATATTAATAATTCGAGTATGATATTTTAAAACTAATAAATTAAATAAATGCTATATGTAGTGTTATAATTATATTTAATAGTCAAAATTAATAGAATATATTTTAAAATAAACTTTATGATGGTGAGAATTATATTTAGTTCTACATTTTTAAATTATTTTCCAAATTTTTTATAAAATATATCAGTTTTGGTAATTTAGACCGAGATGTAAATTAAAAAATCATCTGATAAAGTTAGTAATCATGTGACTGTATATTATATACCTTCACACACACGCTTGTTAGAATATAATAATAAAGTTTGTGAATTATGGAACTAAATGTAATTGCTGTCTATCGTTGAAATGAATGTTGAAATATTAAATAGTTATTTTAAATGTTTAAATGATGTAATATTTAAGTAGTGTTTAAAAGTTGAATACAGTTAATAAAAAAATTAAATATTTTATTTAAATAAAAACAAGATAAATTAAATATTAATATTAAAAGTTGAAATATTAAATGATATTTTAATAATTGTTTTAAAATTTAAATGATTTTGATAAAACTATAGTTGAATTTAAAAATACTATTCTAAGTAATATTTAAGACATGACATCATAAATTCTTTATTTTAAAAGGGTTTAATCTATTATAAAACTAAAATGTGTAAATTTGTTCGCGCTAAAAAAGTCATTAACCAATCAACGGAGGTATTTTAACAGACAAAATATAAGAATTAGACGAAGCGGGAGAATGTAATGTGTAAGTGAAGGAGGAAGTAACATATTTTTTTAGCTGGATAAGACCGTAAGCTAGAAAAGTGATATAATTTTAAAATTTTGTATTTATTTTAAAAGTTTTCTTTAACATATAATATTTTGACTGCCTTTACATGAAGGGCTAATTTTAAAAGTTTTCTTGCCAGAATATTTTATTCAAGTTTAGCCAAAACCTTACAGTAAAATGGAAATACTACAGAAAACAGTATATAGAAGTTATGATAAAGGAAAAATATTTGTAAAGTGCCTTGATACAGTTTTATTTATGCTCAACCAGAAACTTATTATTGTAACTCAGAGGAATATAATTTGGACGCTATACGGAAAACTTAAAAGAGAAGTTATTTGCCGTCAGGAAAAATTATGACGCACAAATTTATAAGGCTACTCTGAAGTTATTTTATTCTTCTCTATGGAAAAATTAAGATGCATTTATCATAGGGAAAAAATTATGTAAAAGTTATAATGGAGAAAGAATGTTTGTCTTTTTAAAGGAAACATTATAAAGTATATAGTACCAGAATTTTAAAAGAAGGTAAAAAAAATTACCGAATAATGATATGAAAGATCATTATTTTTTTTTGTGAAAAAAAAAAAAGAATAGAAAAACTTTCTCTAAGAGGAATTAAAAAATAGTATAAAGTGGTCATTGGAGGAATGCTTGATTTGGAAAATATAAATTTAAATTACTTAATGAAAATGGATCCATGGAGATAGAAAAATTTACTGAATATTTAAATCAAAGTAGATAGAAGATGCATCATAAAAGTCGCGCGGGAAAATATTAGCAGAAAATATTAGAAGAGAATATGTAGACGTTTTTTTCTTTACGGGATTAATTGATATCATAATTAATAATTGTATTAAATATTATAAAAAAACCAAGGATTGTCATCTATGAATATTTATTAAACAGAGCAATAATTGTTTTGCCTTAAAATAGAACATTAAGTGACTGAAGAAGAAATAATAAACATTTTTTTTTTTTAGCTTTAATATGAACGGTTTTCAAGAAAATTTGATGAAGAAGTACAGTAAATATAGTTTTAAATATTTTTACTAATTTTATATTAAAATATAAAATGTTATGTGAGATTAGGGAAAACATATAAACATAAATTTAGTAATATTGAAATTTAAATATAATAGCTTGATAAAATTATAGAAATATTGTTTAAAAATAAAGTGTATGTATGTGAGTCTTATATCTACAAGAATCAAATGGATGGTGAAGCCTACGGAACGCGATCGAGAAGATAAAGATCGTTTGGTAATATTGATATTTATTTATAATGCATAATGTATTTTTTTAGATCATCTATTGACTAAGAATGAAGTGTGAAAGTTTAAATTATATGTACACATTTTATACAACATTTTTATACATATAATGAGATAGGAGTAATTCGGAATATACATGCAATAATTTATTTAAAGTATATTAATAATATAATTTAACAGAACAATTGTGTGATTCTTTTGAACTTTCATGTGATAAAGTATTCAGATCTTTTAAAATAGTTTGTATATGATTAAATATACGAGAAAAGTAGTAAGCAAGCTGTCTTATAGAACAGTGGAATAGTTTTGAAATAAATGAATTTTATTATTGTTAGAAATGCAGATATGTATTTGTCGATGTACAGTATAGAAAAATCTTGAGAAATAAGATCGGATAGTGAATTGGAAGTACTAGTGGAGAGGAAACCAAGATGATGTTTTTTTTTAAGGAATAGGAAAAATAAAGGATTTGGTTTTGTGTGATTTCAGGATAGTTAACTAAGCCCTATGACTGAACACATATAGTTTGGACAGTGTTTTTTGCATATCTTTAAACTTTTTGATGTTATAATAAAGCTGAAGAAATAGCTTTAGCATCGTTCCTATAATAGAGGTTGGTAGACAGGTAAAGGTCACTCCTCTATAGTGTCTTTTAATTCACTGTGCCATGATTGTCAAGGTTTATGACGAGTAATATTCTAGTTGTATTTTGATCCTATGCATCTATCTTCGCTATCCTTATTTTGTTTTATTTTGTGAATCTGCATCGGTCAGAAAGATATTTTTAAAGAAATAATGAATAAAATAGAACTGAAGATAAGTTATAGTTTATGTAAGAATAGTTTATTTGCTGGAATGTATAGAATTGTGTAACTTTAAAATTGAAAGTCCAAAATATCATAAAGAGAGAAAGAATCATATAATACATTGTAAAATTAATTCAGAAATGAATATAAGATTTTGAAAAGAAATCTAAACCAAGTATTTTAAAAGTGATAATAAAATTTGAATGAATTTTTTTTAATAATATTTAGAAAATAAGTATTGCATATTTATTAAGAAAATAGTTCAATAATGTATAATAAACATATACTTGTGCATGGTATATTAATAGTTGTAATTATATCATCCGAAGTAAGGCTTGAATGAGAATATTAGGATTAATAAACATCGGATAATGAACAATAAAAACCTAATACCGAATGTAGAACAATGTTTTAACTTTGTAAGATTCCATACAACCAATATAAAACTAAAATTTGTTATTTTGTAGAATTTTACTACGAATGTAAATTTTGTAAAAAATATAATTTTAATAATATTAGGGATGCAAAGTGTTAGTGATAATCATATAAGAAATGCATTTTGTAATAAGCTAACCATAATAATAAATCAAGTAATAATACTGTATTTTCTTAAGTGTTAAAAAAATAAGATTTAACTAGGAAAAATAAATAGTATTTTGATTTCATTTATAAACTAATAAACTAAGTGAGATATGAAAGTAAGGGATATCCAATGTATATAGTGTAAAAATATTGTTAATTTATTTATGTTGTTAATAAACTTTGTTTTAAAATTTATTTTAAAGTTTTTGTGTCCGCGTTGTTATTTCTCCACATGGATGCATGAAATCACGATACATTTATAATTGAAACAGACATATAGGTTTTGCACAAAAAGGTAAACATAAAAGTGTTATAAGAATTTTGAGAATTTATTGGTATGTTAAAATTAAAAGACCATAATTTTATACTATTTATTGGTCATAAGTCGGTTGCCACAATATTACATTAAATTATATGCTAATGTTGCCACACGTATTCTGTTATCAGATTATTAAAATACTACCACGTACGTATTTATTTAATTCATTTAGGAAGAAATAAGATTATATTATATTATTATTGTTATTATTATTTTATTATTATTAGTTGATGTGTAGTAGATTATGACATAAAAATTCCCTTTTCATATTTTACTACCGTAATTTTAAATCAGTTAGAATACAATTTATGAACCTGAGATTTCATTTTATTTTACTTCATTTTATTTAATCAAGCTAGATTCTTGTTATAAAGAAGATTGAGATATGATTATTATTTTAATCGTAGTGTATAGAGCTTAGAAAGTCATAAGAATACTATGAGTTAATTATTTGGTATAGTAAAGAGGGGGAATAGTGTTCTTATGCCATTGAGGTAGTATCGTGTGGATAATGTCTCAATGTAGTCTATCTCGTTCCCCGTATTGTCACTCCATGTCTCATGAAAATAGTAAATGTTTGCTAATTCATTTTAAAATTGAACCATATTTGTATTTAGAAATTAGAGCTAGTAATCATTTTAATCAATGCTGAATATTTTATTTATTTATTTGTTAACTGAGCTAGAACCCGGAATATTCGTAATAGACAGTATATTTTGGGGGTGAGGATGCGCGGGGGGAGGTTAGATATATATATATAGACTGCAGAAAGGAGTTTGTTATTAACTGAAAGGAGACCTTTTGATTTCTCTTGGAGGCCTTAAAGAAACTGAGCAGGGCAAATTCCTAATGTACACTCCATACATTCTTGTCATTGCAGCTGTTATTACTATGTGATTATTCATATAGTATATGAACATGTATGGGTAGCTCACCAACACACATTAGCCAGCGTGGTGAGTTTATTGGCTTTTTACCTCCGAGTTTAAGAATATTTTTTTCAATATATATAATCATGATAGACAAAAATAAATCATGGCCTTTATTCCCAGGAGGTTGTAAAGTCACCAACGAAGACAGCGGTTGGTGGCCGAAAGTGGAGGGTGCTAAGAATTCCCTGATTGTGGACTCAGGCTGCCATGTAATGACAACTTCTTATTTAGGTACTTAGTGGCCGAAAGTGGAGGGTGCTAAGAATTCCCTGATTGTGGACTCAGGCTGCCATGTAATGACAACTTTTTATTTAGGTACTTACACCTGCAGATCACTTTCAAGTGAAGGAAGATTGCAAGAGTTAGAAGAAGAACTGTCTTATATTAAATGGGACTTTATTGGACTTTGTGAAGTTAGAAGAAAAGGTGAAGAAACAATTGATTTAAAAAGTGGACATATACTCTACTATAAAGGCACAAATATTGGAAATGCAAATGGAGTAGGATTCATTATAAATAAAAAATAGAAGAATAACATTGTAGAGATTGTTGGTGTATCAGACAGAGTGGCAAGATTAATTTTACAACTTAATAGCAGATACCACATGCATATAATTTAGGTTTATGCCCCAACAAGTTCTCATAGTGATGAAGTTATAGAAGATTTTTATATGGATGTACAAAAGGCTTTTGATTAGAATAAACAAATTTTAAAATTGTTATGGGAGACTTTAATGCTAGAATTGGTAAACAAATGAAAGATGAAAATGCTGTAGGTAATTTTGGTTATGGTAATAGAAATGAGAGAGGACATAGTCTTGTGGAGTTTGCAGAAAAAGAAAAACTTTATATTATGAATTCTTTTTTTGAGAAAAATATTAAAAGGAAATAGACAGGGAAGCATCTAAATGAAGGTACAGCAGAATTGGATTATATTTTGACTAACAGAAAATACATATTTCAAGATTGTAATGTTCTTAATAAATTTAACACAGGAAGTGATCATCGATTAGTAAGATGTAAGATACATGTTAATGCAAAACTAAAGAGACAAAAATTATTAAGAAAAACAATATTTACAGTTGATATTCCTAATCTTCAGAAACATTCTAATGAATTTAAATTAGAACTTACAAATCGGTTTCAAGTATTAGTAGATCTTGCATATGATTCAGATCTGAATGACATTAATAGAAAAATAACTGATACACTTTTAAAAACTGCAACAAAGATAGCTAGTAGAAAAAAGCAGCAATTGACCAATAAAATTTCTACTGAGACTAGAGAATTTATGAAGAAAAGAAGGAATATGAGGATATACAACAATGATGCACTAAAAAAGATTGAATATCTCGAATTTTGTAAAATGGTGGGAAAAGAGTTGAAAATGATATAAGAAAGTATAATTGTGAACTAGCAAGGAAAACTGTAAAAGAGAATAAAAGTCTAAAGAGTGTAAAACAACAGTTTTGTATTGGTAGGAAATTTATATCTGCAATAAGAAAAAAAGATGGTGTTATTACTAAAAAGAGAGATGACATCATGAAATGTGTAGAATACTTCTATGAAGAATTATATAGTAATAAATAACAAGTGCCTCCTATACTTATTATATCTTCTGAATTGCCCAGAATTTTGAATGATGAAGTGAGACATGCAATTAAATTTATAAAGAAAGGGAAGGCTCCAGGTAATGATGGAATTATAATTGATATATTCAAAGAAGTAGGTGAAGAAATAGAATTTTTTTTAGCAAAGTTATATACCAAATGTCTAAATGATAAAGATGTACCAGATGATTGGAAGAATGCAGTATTAATATTAATATTTAAAAAAGGTGATAAAGAAGATATTCGAAATTACAGACCTATCAGTCTTTTATCAGTTTTATACAAATTTTTTACTAAGATAATTACAACTCGTCTACAGAAAACACTGGATTTCCACCAACCAAGAGAACAAACTGGATTTAAAAGTGGTTTTAGTACAGTAGATCATATCCAGGTATTGAGAGAAATTATAGACAGGACAACTGAATATGAGTTGCCATTATGCTTAAGATTTGTAGTCTGTGAAAAAGCATTTGATTCTATAAACATTTCTTCAGTGATTAAAGCATTGGATTATCAAGGTGTAGATCCAGGATATTGTCATAATTTAAAAAATAATTATAAAATGCAACAGCAACATTTAGATTACATAATGCTAGTAGGAAAATCAACATTGAAAAGGGTGTAAGACAGGGTGATTCCATATCTCCAAAACTTTTTACAGCAGTGCTGCAAGAAGTATTTTGTGGATTAAAATGGGAAGCTAAAGGAGTGAAAGTAAATGGAGATTATTTAAGTTGTTTAGATTTTTCAGATGATGTAGTTGTTTTTTCAAATAATGCTTTAGAGTTACAGGAAATATTGCAGGAGTTATCAGATGAAAGTAGAAAAGTAGGACTAAAGATAAATGTTAAAAAGACTGAAGTAATGTTTAATAGATTTTTTTTCAAAATATGAAAATAAAGATTGATTATGATGAGTTAGAAGAAGTTAACCATTGCAAATACCTTGGTCAGATTATTAATACAGATGGAAATATAATGGATGAAATTAATCATAGAATTAAACTTGGTTGGAGTGGTTTTGGTAGAAGTAATTTGATACTAAAAGGAAATATGCCTATGTGTTTGAAAAGGAAGGTTTTTAATAAATGTGTGCTGCTAGTTTTTACTTATGGATCTGAGATTTGGACACTTAATAGAAGATCAATACAGAGACTTCAGACCACTCAAATAGGTATGGAGAGATGCATGTTGGGAGTAACAAGAAGGGATCAAAAATGCAATGTATGGGTAGGAGAATAAACAGGTGTTACTGACCTCATTGAAAAAATTAAAAGACTGAAGTGGAGTTGGGCTTGACATATTATTAGAAGAGATGATAATAGATGGACAATTGAAATTTTAAATGGGATACCAAGAGATTGTAAAAAACCCAGAAAGAGACCACATGTGAGATGGATGGATGAAATAAGAAAGTGGGCAGGAATGATGTGGAGAAGAGAAGCTAAAGATAGGAAAAGATGGATTGAACTTGGAGAGACTTCATTTTGCAGTGGATTGATAATGGTTGATGGTAATGATGATGATACATATATATAATCATTTTTTTAAAAATATTTATACTAATTAGATTAAAAACGAATATGTGGAATCAAAAACATTAGATTTAGTACAACTTCATATTATAAGCCTATTCATAATAACCTAGTCAAAAACATTAGATTCCCAAGAAAATCATTTAAATACAAATAATACCCCTATCTCATATCAATGGCTACTTTTATTTGACTTTCAGTTTATATATTTAAAACAATTATGTATTTTTATATTATTTGGAGTCACAATACTAAATAAAAACACAAAAGTCAGAGATAAACAAAAAATAATTAAAAAATTGCTTTATTTATATGTACGTATACATGTATTGTAATGGTCAGAATTGTGTGTTCAGTCAACAAGATTCAGAGACCCAGCTAAGTACATCAAATGCAGCATGTTTAGGATATGGTAGTCACAGAACAATACTAGGCTTTAACCTATTTGCCAGTGCTCCAAAATCTCCATTACCAGGTCAATGCTTCTGATGCTATTAATAGTAATGAATTCTCTTTGGTCCTGGGGGTCAGGGTGAAATAAGAACCATAAGGATTCAATCTCAGCCTCAGTCATAAATTAGTTACTAAATTAATTTTATCATATACTAACTAGCACTGATAAGACTGTAATACTTTGATAATGCTCTAATCAACACTTCTGATGCTACTAATAGTAAGCAATTTCTCTTTGGTCCTGGGGGTCAGGGTGAAATAAGGATTCTAAGGATTCAATCTCAGCCTCAGTCATAAATTAGTTACTAAATTTTATCATATAGTAATTAGCTCTCATAAACTCTGATACTTTGGTTATGTCCATAATGCCATTTTAATATATTTCAGGGATTATGATCAGACTCATAGATTACATAATTAGGTATGGATATAGTTGGGTGGATGTGGTGAATCATGGAAAGACACTGACGAATATATAACCACAAATATATATAATTTATTAATAACAATTTCAATGAGGAATAGGCTAACAATGATAACAATATTTGGATATTATTATGACACTATAAAAGCATTACAGATGAACTACATGCTAACAATCATAACAATATTTGGATACCAGTATGATATGTATATAAATGATACTTGGATATCTGGATCACTTTATTATCTGTGGCATTATTTATGCTTGTTTATTGCTTTCCAACTGTGATTCTGTGAATTTTCCCTAGTGTCAAAAATAATGTATAACATCCAGTGGCAGTTCGTAACTAAAATTTGTAAGGGTTTTGCTTCAAAAAATTTTTACCCATTTTTTTAATATTATGTAAAATGAAACAAACATATAATAAGAAAATTTATACATAAACTTGATAAAATCTTAAACAACTATTAGGCCTGCTACGATTGAAATTTTATCTCAGCAACAAATCTGTAAATAAACACAGAATTAAGTAGGATTAAAAAATTAAGAATTAAGGAGGATTAAGAAAAAATAATTATTTTTACCTCAATATTAAATAATCTTCTGATTGGAATAAACTTGTTACTGAAAATCTTGCTTTAGCTGCTAATTTAACACTTTAAACTATGCTGTGATGTCATGTAAAAATGTGGGCACAAAGAAACAGATGCTTTCATTTCTATTTTGTAGGACATCAAAAAGTTCTGTTTGCCATAGTGAATGCTCATTATTTTGATTAGAATAAATGTGATCATCATTATAATGTAAATGTGTAGAGTTTTTTAAAATAAAATATTAGGTCACCTATTTGTCTGAAAATCCCATGCAGATACTATTTTATGAGATCACACAGTTAGAATAATTATGCTGGATAAATGCAGCTGTAATATTTAGGATTGTTACAGTTTAATCATAATCCTTTCATTTAAAAGTGAAATTCATTTTTCTTGTTTTACTTTTCTACTTAAGAATTATATAATGTACAAGTATAAAGAAAGAATTAAAGAAAAAAGACTCATTAAGGCATCACATTGAATGATATCAAAAATAGGAAGTGGATTAGTACTGTATGAGTAATAGTGCTCCCACTACTTAGCATACAGCTTCTTATCTCAGACATTTGCACATGCACACAACATCCAAACATCACATTGCTGGAACTGTGAAGTGCACAGTTTCTTACAAGGATTTTTGAACTACTGACATTAAACTTAAGGATTATATAATGTACAAGTATAAAGAAAAATCAAATAAAAAAGACTCATTATGAATGTTATAAAGAGTACTGCTGTTCTGCAGTGCTTATATATGATCAACAAGATAATATACATGTAAATGGAAAAATATGGGTGATTTAGTTTGCAAATTGTGTAAGAAAGATGTAAAAAATATTAGGCATCTGTTGATTGAATGTGAATGCTTGAAAGCAGAAAGGGTACAAATAAATAAGTTATGGGAGAATAAATATGAACAAAGTGATTATACAGAAAGTGGGTTATTGGTTTTTATGCTGGGTTTGGAAAAAGATAAGAGGGGTTTAGATATAAAGGTTATAGAGTTGACAAAAATTATGTTGTGGAAATGGGATGGAGCAAATTATGGGAAAGCTTAGGGTGAGGAATGGAAGGGGAAGGTAAAGTGGCTAACAGGTTTCTTTGGGCATAGTTGCTGAGAGATTTCTGACTCCATTTAAGAAGTCATGTACATCATATCACATCATCACATATATGAACTGCCACTGATAGCATGGTACCCTGAAAAGTTATTGAAGATTTTTTTTCAATAGTGAATGATGAAACAGCCTAGTATTTTCTTTATGTTAATTACTAAACAAAATTTTTATTGGTTGTATTGGAAACATTAAGAATAGCTTGCAAATAATTAGCAAAAATAATATCAATATATTGCAAATCTAAAAATAAAAAAAAAAGTTTTTAATTTTTTAATAGGATAAAAATAAAAACTTTACTACAAATCTCATTGCCTCTTGATATTTGTTTTCTGAAGCTGTTTCGAATATCACTATCATAAAAATTGAGATTTCTTTGGGGTGTTGCATATTTCAATTTATCACTACATTTTAATTCAAATGTCTTGGTTTTATCCCCAAGCAATACTATTTTTTTTTATGTTATCAAAATAATGGCTATATAAATTTCCATGAATACCTAGATATTTCGAAGATTGTCACATCTTTTCAATAATTTAATCAAAGTTTTTACCAGATTAATAAATGCAACATATAAACTAGATTTGTCAAACACAATTGATTTTGACATTTCCTAGTAACAAAATATATATGGGGCTACTTGATTCCCTCATATTTGAAAAAAGTACCTATTCAATAAAATTATTGATGATATAATAAGTGATTTTTCCTATTCTTTTTAATTTTTAATAATTAAAAGCATACTATGGATTAGGTATTACAACTTTTTGAATTCATATATTCCTATAAAAAAATCTGTAATTTTGAACTATATCACCAATAAATGTAACTAAGCTTTGTCAAGCATTAGTGGCCTAGCGGTTAGCATAGCTGCCTTCCAAGCAGCTGGCCCAGGTTCGCTTCCTGGTCAACGCATTTGACATATGGAAAAAAAAAATGTAATAAAACTTTTATTTATTTGCACAAATGTGAAAGAGTTGATAGATTTCATCAAATTCAGTCATCTTAAACTTTGTATCATTATTCAAAAATTAATCAGTCCTCTATCCATTTATTCATTGCTATTATGTTAATAAATGGTATATTGCTAAAGAATTTGTTTACTAATTTTAAGGATATATTTTTTAGATCCATATCAAACTTTTCACAGTTCAAAAAAAAAAAAATCTGAAATGATAATGATCATTAAATGATTGCTTTGGTTTTGTAGTTTTTAATTGAGCAACCATTTTAAAGTCTTTTTCTCATTATGCATTAATATTTTTTCTTTAAATTCTTATATTATTTTGAAGCTTCATATTATTTTTATTATTCATTCAAAGAGAAAATGTTACATGTTTTTTTTATCATATGAATCAATTAAGATTTTTAAAATTTTAATCCAAAAACTAGATTTATTTGTAAAATCATTCTTTAAAAAAAAAAAAAAAAAAAAAAATCCATATTTCACTTACTGAAAAAACTTCAAATCGAAATTGACAAGTAATTATTGCTTTTAACGGTTTAAAAGTGTTTCAAATTAATTTTAGTTTGAAAAAAGACAGATAGATGTTTACACCTTTTTTTAGAATAATTCCCTTACTTCAAAAGATTGTATGATGTTTGCTGTGGGATCTAACTGAGTCTTTCCAAATATATGAAGAAAAAAAGATATCAAAAATTCTTTTGCATAATAGCAACTGTCCTCATTTTATCAGCATCTTATGATATAACTTTAGATTCAGAAATATCAACAAAAATATTTTTATTTCTTGTGGGACATTATTATTGCATCAATGACAATAAAGAAAAGCATATTTTGTTTTTTAGATTTAAATGCTTTGTTGATAGAAATAATAATTTTAGCCCAAATTCATTGGAAGCAATGGTATTAGTTATAAAAATTTAAACAGTCTGTTAGTATTAAATTTTTACGCAATATTAACTGATTACAAATTTTTTACGCAATATTAACTGATTACATGAACACTTTGTTAGATAGAAATAGTACATATAAACTCATATACATCCATTCTCAAAATAACGCATCTTAGAAATTATAGCCATAATTCAAAAAATAAAAGAATTCAATTTATCAAGATCATAGATAAAAATGATTTTCAGCAATAAAATGATACTGGCATTATAAATAAGTTCTATCTTAACATAATAGCAACTGTCCTTTTAACATCTGATCTTGAAGTTTCCTTTCTTATCAAATAAAGTTATCACATCTAATATAATTTAGATAAAAATTGAAAATACAGACCTTTACAATTACTACAACTTTTTATTTTGCCACTATTATCATTATTGAAATTACGACTGTTTTTACTTCTTATGATAAGCAATTTGAAAGCATGGCAATCTAGTCAGATTTCATAAAGCAAAACCATTTTAGATCGCATTTACGAGGTTCTTTTACTCTTGTTTGAAGATACAAAAAAAAAAAAAAATCCTAAATGAAAGTCAATCAATAAAATTTCTATTAATATGATAATTAAAAATAAAACAAAATAAATGCAAACGGAATTGATTTACCTCACGTTTGGGAAAAAAATTAATTAGCTTTTAGATTCATTAAAATGCAGTCCAAATAAACATCAAATATCTACTGGCCACACACCATACAAAAAGAAATTACCAATTTAATTAGTTTGACATTTATTTCGAAAGTATGACTGATGATAAAGAATATAAATAAGGCGGGTGTGTGTGTGATTATATACATATTTAATTAAAATATATTTATGGTATTAAAATTTGCATAATAATAATAAATTTAATGAGAAAATAAATCAAAATTATATTTATTGGATCATTACATTTTAAAAAAGAGTAAAGATAAAATATTTGTTTATAAATGATCCTAAAATTAATTTTTGTGAAATAACATTTTTGTTTTTAATTAATTAAACAATTTTGTTTTTTTTTAAGAAAATATTTTTTGTTATTGAAGTTACGTTTGAGCCAATGCAAAAATTTTTAAAAGGCGGGAAATTTTTAATTTTTAAAAAATAGTTTAGTTGCTTTTTAATTTTCGTTAAGAGAGAGATTTAAGTTAAAATTATCGGCTTATATATAAAATGGCAAGCAAGAAATTTATTGAACCTTACTCATTCAGTAATTTTTTTCCTTTTCCAGTACTGCTAAATAATATCAAAGGATTCCTTAACAAGGAATATAAGTAAGAATAGAGAAATTAAAATGCGAATGCCTGATTTTAATTAACTTGGAAGTAAAACCTAATTCTTCGCACCATAAATAAAACTGTATCGTCTGCGATTACTGTATATTAATTGAAATGAGTTGGGCTATCATAATAATAAATAAAGTTGCTTTTAACTACGATTTATAAAGTAAAGTAGTTATTATAATTCCAATTAAAAAACTTTTTTCTTGATTTTTCATGTTATTTTAAATTTGATATTTGTGAACATAAGAATATCGTTCTATTTTCTAAAACTTTTTTTTTTAATGTTTTATGTATATTACATAATTATGCAGAAACAAGTTTTGCAAATATGATTTTTTTTATTGTGTTTGTTATTAAATTTTCTTAGATATAATTTTATAATATGTAGAAAACTTTGTTGAATTATTTATATAGTATTAATATTGTTATAACAAATGATAATTACACTAGTTTCATTAAATTTAGGTCCAACATATTTTCAACAGTTGACACACAAGAAAGGAACACAAATATGTGTTTGAAGTGAGTCATATGGTGTAAGTGATTAGCTTTACTCATGACATATTTTTATGAAGTTTATTTTAGATAGTAAAATAAATATAAATTAGCTGATAGAACCATTATTAATATATTTCAGTAGTTTAATAAGTTCAAAATAAACAACCTTTCAATTTATGAAATGTAAGTTATGAATTAAAAGTAAATAAACTTTCTTTATTGTTTTTTTTTTTTTTGTTGAACAATATTTATAGAAGAGAATTGTAATTTTAAATATAGTTATATTCTTGAAATTAATTTATCTATATTTATATTATATTGTGTGGATACTTAATGTTTCAGTGATAACTTGATTAAAAATTTATTATATATATATATTATTATCCATTAAAAAATGAATACATGAAAAAAAATCATTCTTTATTTAACCAGTATTGCTAGAGTCAGTTACCTACATTTCATTTTATAATTAATCATTGCATCACATCATAAAACAATATTGCAATAAGTAATCAATAAATTTAAGATTCTTTTCATTTGGAAAAGTGATTATAAATTAAATGTGTAATTTAAAATATTTTGTTACTTATAATTGATAAATTTATTTCATACTTTTACTATTATTTGTATTTTTAATTTATTATTTGGTTATGAACAAAAATGAAAAAGGAAATACAATCAAGTGTAAATTTTTTATTGACATTTTATAAATTAAATTTATAATTTCAAGTCTCTTATTGCTTATAGCTGACAGGTTTGTTTGAAACTTTTACTAGTACTATTTGTCTTTGAAATTTTTAAATGTATTTGATTTGAAAAATGAAAAAAAAAAGATTTATTGTGCCATTGATTTTTGTAAAAGCAATACTAAGGGCCAAAATAATGGTCAGCTATAAAATTTCTTGTTTTTCACATAAATTCTTTTCTTTTTTTTTTATTCAGTACAAATTACCATAAAATAATTGAAATAAAAATGAACTGACTTTATAATAACAAATAAAAAGAAATTTAAAGTAAAAATTATTTGCTTTGATTACTGTTGTTGCTGACAAACTGAGTGCAGAACCTGAAGAAAGACTAGAAAAAGGCCGGGGTTGGTCCTGTTTTGTTGAGATCATTTTCCAGCATATGTGATCCAGGTGAGACTGCAAAAAATTCAGAGATGGGTGTCTCATTTTCTTGAAAACTGCATTTGGCACAAGCCTTTGCTATCATTAAAAAGACCTTTGCAGCTTAAAAATTCTAATACACTTTCATCACTAGCAATCACTTTTCCTTAGAAATGTTTGAAAAACATTTCTAACAATAATATATGAGAAAGCAAATCAACAACTTTCTTTGGATAAAAATGCCTAATGTTCTAAAATCACTAAGTCTAAATGAATAACATCAGATTTATTTTTACATTTCTTTTTAAAAAAGTGAACAAAAAAAAAACATATTATCAATCAATAACAAAAGTATTATTTTTACATTTCTTTATTGAGGATAAAAATAGATTATCATAATATAAATGAACACAAAGTTTATTTTTAGATTAATTTCTAAATAATAAAAAAGTTTTATTTATTGTAACATATGGACATCAATGTTTCAATTATATATTTTATTTTCTGTTGCATTTTTTAAATATTCAAATATATATATATATTGTAAATATCAATAGGTCGATATTTATATTTTATATTTACTTTATATATATATATATATATATATATATATATATATGTAAAGTATACTGAATCTTAAATTTATCAATTAGTTATCCCCTTATTGATTTATGACATCAACTTGTTTAAAAAATCAAGTAAACATAAAATGGAATGTAGTTATACAATTCTATTGCTACCATTTAATCTTTATATCTCATGCCTTTCTCCTAGTTTCCATAGATCTTTAAAGTTGTTATGTGCAAAGTTTGTAATATACCTAGTTTAAATATATAAATTGAACTAAATTTATTTATAATTTTGTTCATATACTTTTATATTACATAAGATTTCATTTTCCAACAGGCATACTAAAAGTATACAGATTCTTAAAAAAAAAGAAAAAGAAACATGCCTAGACATATTTCAGCTTGAAGAATAAAAATTAATGCCTTGATAAATAGAAATTACAGAAGATCATTTAGTTTAATATG
This sequence comes from Epiperipatus broadwayi, assembly GCA_028023455.1. Taxonomy (NCBI): domain Eukaryota; kingdom Metazoa; phylum Onychophora; class Udeonychophora; order Euonychophora; family Peripatidae; genus Epiperipatus; species Epiperipatus broadwayi. Next base: position 383,148 of record JAQFVV010006747.1, read on the forward strand.
TAACAAAACAAAAAAAAATTAGTATATTTAGGGGAGATAATAGCTAATTAATTCGATATTTATTATATAACATTTAATATAGTATATTCAAGAAATTAAAATAAATATGGAAAGTTTAGGGAAAGAAAAAAAATATTTTTTTAATTTTTATGTAGTCATTTTTAAAGAATGTTTTTCTGACTATATATATATATACACACATATATACATCTATTGTAATGATTACCACCTGTACGTGATCATTATTGGTCCTCAGTTGGGCAACCATTTTGTAATGGGATAATAATTGATTTTATACCCCATTACCTCTCTACATTGCTTTGTTCAGCATTTGTAATGAAACAAAAGAAAATGCCCTATAAATTTTTATACAACTATTTATTACTGACACAAAATTAAATAAAAGATAATGAAGAAATGCTTTCATGCTTTAAATATTATTTATAACAGAGCAAAACTTGCATCAATAAATAGTAACTCTGCTATAACCTGTGTAAAATTACATAGCTCAGTCATTGGTCACACTAGGCAATAATATTTCCAATATATAATTATTTAGATTGCCCACACACTAAAATAAAATGTCAATGACAATCTTTATTAAAATCCTAATTTATTCAGATAGTATTTAAAACAAAGGAAAGTAAACAAGATCATCATCTCAGATATCATCAAATCTATCCACTATCCCCCCCAAAACTATAATAAGCAGTAAAATCATATATCATTGTTCTAAACAATGATATATGCCTATAGTATCTATTTAATTTATAATTGAATGAAACCAAATTCAAATCAATAAATAACTAAGTTCTGATATACTTTATTAATCAAATATCACATATAGTAATGTAAATTTATGTTAAAATTTGATGATATTTCCTACTTAAATAAACTAGTTCCCAAATGATTATACAATATTTTGAGAATGTTTTATAAACTTACAATATCTCTAATGTTTAAATAAAACAAAACCATTAATCAGTTTTATATTAAGTTTAATAAAATGTTAAATAATATTAATCTATCTATATTCTACTTTACATCAATATGCAATTATTGCTTAAGTTATATATTAAAATGAAATAATCTACAAGGACACATTAATAATAAACCTATTAGATAATCTTGCATTTTTAATATCCAATCATATTTATATCAAATATACCATAGGTTTCTATTGGATATTTACTGAATCATGATCAACTAATCCTATCCATCTATTTTAAATCTCCAATTAATCAATTATTAAAATGGATTTTATAACAATTAAACTATATAAAATAATTATTGGCATATATTTTAAGTCAAAGATAAACATTAAAATTTAATAGTTAATAAGATTTATAATCTACCTCAAAGAAATTTAAAGATAATTAAGGCAGATTATTCTGAATAATGATAGAATAAAATCTATCAAGATCTTAGCTGAACAAGATAAGCAAGCTCTTAATAATTAACTATGAACTAATGAAATCATTTATATAACTGATATTAACTCACATAAAGCAAATAATTATTTCAATGTAATGACAATTTAAAATTTATATCTAATTAGACTTAACAATAATTGTATAATAAAATAACATGTATATAACCATACTTCACTCACTGATATTGGTTTGGTTTTTGTATGACAAATGAAAAATGAAGTTTTTTATATAGACAGCTCATCTTATCCTCATGAATTTATTGTTATAAATTGGTTTGTATATTTATAAAACAATTAGACAAGTCTATTAAATTTCAATTGACTTTAAATTTATTGATTTATAATAAAAGTTAATAATGATAGTAATAAAAATAAAAAAACAAAACAAAAACAAATGATGTATGCAATTGACTAAAATTGTAGCCAGTTAAAAAGTACAAATACTATTTCTTTTTAATATATAATTAATTTGATAATCTATTACTATATAAAAATCAATAACAAATAATAAATATATATATATGGATCACAAAAAAAAAGTTATATGAGGATGGACAATATAAACTGTTGGAGAAATTGCAAGATACCTTCCCTAGTTTTTAAATAAAATATATATTCAAAATATGACTAAATAAAATTGACTTTATTCATCTATTGATGTGAGTTATAAATAATCAAACTAACATAAAATTGATTGTATTTAAACTCTTCTATATGAGTCTCTTTAATTTAAATTTTAAATAAAATAAAAAGACTATTTGAAAATATTAAATCAAGAATTCATTTATATCATTGGATAAGAGTTTAAAATTAAAAAAAAAAATCTCTTCAATCTTTTATCGTGCAGATAGCTTGTCAATTAACCCCTAAATATAGATATTGTTTATTCATAAATAAATGTTATATTTTAAAATAAAGATAAACAAACATATGTTTTCTTTTGAAATAACAAAAATTATATATAACACATAATCTATATTGAAAGTTTATTTTTCCTTTGTCCCTACTACATTCCGTTACAGCTATTGGTTCATTGTTTATGATGATTCCAAAGCAAAGAAATGATTTTTCTTGAGGTAGAGAAGAGACAAGCATGAATAATAATTGAGGATTTTAATTGTTACCCTTTTTTTATTGTGATATTTTTCTTTCAAGTAAAGATATATCCAACCTTTTAAAATAACAGTTATTTGGTTGATGCAAAATCTGTACATCATTGGCTTGATTATTTTGTTACTTGTAATGATATATGAAGAAAGTTCCTTTATTGACAAAATTCAGTTACAATTAAAATGAGTATTAAATGCTAACATTTTTCCAAACAATAAGTTAAAATTTTAATTATTTAATATCACATAGAAATTTAATTAATCAATGTAAAATTCATTGATCAAAAATATGGTATCCATATATACATCATGGGGTTTGTATTTATCACAAATATATAGATGAAATCTCAGATTTTAATAACGGAATATTAGCTTATACTAGGAATGTTTTTTTCTTCTTTTATAATACATTTTGCTGTTTCCCTTGAAATTCCATCAATGATCTAACCCAAACTGAATGGGCAGACAGTTAAAATTTTTATTCTTCCATTGTTTTAGAAATTAATCACTTTTAAAATAAAATTGATAATTTTTAAAGACAAATATAAAAGCATTCATTCTAAGCAATGGCGAAAGTTATAAGAACTCTAGTTGAAGTGTCTCAGTTCTCTTTATAGCCTCTCTTTTCTGGCATTAATGTTACTAAGACAACTGTTTAATCATACTCAATACTGACTCTTTGGAGCATGAAAATTGTTTTTTTTTTACAGCAGATAAAAATTAAGACTTTTTGAAAACATTTGATACAATAAAAAAAATCTTGTTTTACAATTTCAATATTATTTTTCATTTTCAATCATAAATACAGAATTCACATGACATTTTCTATATTTTTTACTAAATATATATTTTTAATATATATCTTAAATAATATATTCCAATAAACTAATAAATAAACAAACATATATAAAATATGAAATATCTGATTTTGTAATAAGAGAATTGTTATTGTGAATGTAATAAAATGGGTGATGCTTATTGGGTTAATAACAATGATTTTATTCAAGTGATTTATTTTATGATTCACTTAACTATTTTCTAATATTTATTTATTCACTTATTTATATTTTTTCTTAAAATTAATCACAACCAATTTCTAATTTGATACTAATATTAGTAATAAATAATATTATTTTAAAATATTAAGCTGCCATGGTTATCTATTTAACATTTATAATTCAATATCTCTATTATCTATAAATCCAGTCAAATAAAATTAAATAAGATCAAAAAACTTTTTTTTTTCATATACTGTAACATACAGCTCTAATCTGGGCAGGTACAATATATATATCAAATAATATTTAAAAAAAATAATAGAAAAAGAATATAACAGCTATAACAGAGCAATATTAAAATGAAACTCATTGTTTTCAGCATAAAATTAAGTATATTTTTTAAATTTCTAGAATATTTAAAATAGTATTTAATATACAATCATCATTTTTAAAATTAAATAATATTTTTAATTATATACCAGTATTTTTTTTTAATTTTAGAAATTTATAATTTTATAAGAGCTACACAAAAACATATTACATTTGTGTAAACTAATATAAATTAAAATGTTAAAGAAAGAGCAACACAATAAAAACAGTGGAATTAATGACATTTCTAATTTAAAACAAGTTTAAAAAAGTATCTAATATTTCATAGTAAAAAAAGAATTACCTATCCATAAAAAGATAGTATCAATACAATAATTTTCAGTGATACTGATGTAAATAAGTAATAGATGAAAAATTGTAATTTTTTTTATATCATTCCAACATATTTTCTCTTCATATCCATCTATTTATTTTTTATCTGTGCTTAGTTTTAGATCTTCTATAATGTCTTAAAATTCAATTTTAATCTTCAATTATCTATATATTATCATCTTTTTTAGTAACATTTTCATCAAAATTCCATTTCAGTCTTTTAATTCTTTTAATAAGGTCTTTGACGCTGTTCACTCTTTCTTTTTTTAAAATTTGAATATACATAATTATATAGTGAAATTATAAATTTGTTGAAAACAAATATCTCTTCAACTATGAGATTTTAACTTGTTTGTATTGCATTATGTAATCATTATTTAATAAACCATTATTTTTTAAAGAATAGTGCATGCTGTAGTCATAACAGAGAGAAAGAGGAGGGAAGATAATTTTGTAAAATAAAAATAAACAGGAGTAATACAAACAACTGAAAAATTAAGGTTTTTTCTTTTTTTAAAATTTACCTAATTTCTTTATTTAATAATTATTTAAATAACTTTGTAAATGAATGTTATCTTGCTAAAAATAAAATTAAAAGTGGGACAAAATTTATTATGTTAGTACTTGTATATAATTAAAAAAAAAGAAATTAGAATGTTAAATAGAATATATGCAGTTGTATTAATTTTGGAATATTAATAATGGAAACCTAAGCAATAAAGTTAGAACTGAATAGGGCCAGTAAGTAAACTTTTAAATATTTGAAAGTTGGCATTATTTATGGTAAAAGTAGTGATAAAAAATGAAAATGATAATTTGCAATGACATTTTTAAAAATTAACATTAATATATGTTTTCCATGAAATTAGAACTAAGCAAAAGATTTAAAAAAAAAAATATTGTTGGATAATTGTCTGTAAGCAAAACAAATTTGC